>OY292402.1:17887073-18265980 GCA_958496205.1 Idaea biselata
CTCACTAAAATTGGTCCAGCAGTTTCACATGAAGGAATAACAATCATAAGCAAAACAAAACATGTTCACAAACGTTCGCCTTTTTAATATTAGTAGGAAGATTAATACGAACCTAATTAAACAATATTTGTAGTTGACATTTTACAAATGAAATTAGTAATTTGAAAATTTGGGCTGACTGAACCCGGGCCTGGGCCCGGTTTCAGTCAGCCCATTTTAAGGGGAGCAATCGAGGGGTCAACCCTACCTCATTATGTTAAGTTTGGTTTCAATTATTTACCTTACATTATAGTTAAAACACAAAGCCCTTTGGATTGTTAAAAATAAAGCGGAACTCACACAAATCCTTCTTGCTATGATTCAGTAGCAGTAGCAGCAGGGGATAATGTTGATGCCATGTGCTGTTAACAACATGCAGTGCAGAGCATAAGCAATGACAGACAGGAATAATAAAATGAATAACCATCACACATATGTACAAAAATAGTGAAGAAGTTAGTTAATGCATAGTACAATAATCTTGAAGTAAAATATCACTTACAACTAGCGGGTTGTGTTGCACTCCTGGAAGCGGCTCCCCAACATCCGCCCCCAGTATGTTACGGAGCCGTTCCTGCAGTTCTGTTAGCTGTAAAGGCTCATGTGGCCCACCTCCTGCATCAAACAAAGTAAGATTCAGTTATCAAAAATGAATAATTTATTTTTGTAATATCATTGTATTGTATAAGTAATACTCACCAGTAGCTGTTCTCGCGGCGTTTGCCCGGTTAATTTTTTTTATTAGGCGGCTTTTGTAGTCCGTATAATACTGTAAAAAGAAGAACACACATTGAATTCGTGTGGAAGAGTCTAGACTAAATCACTAGTTTCATTTTATTCATTTCATTACGGTGTAGTGTCTGCAAATTTTAAAATTACTTACGGCTCTCCATTCCCTGCCAGTTTTTTGAAGGCTCCCCGCTCCCAGCGAGTTTAGCCTCGTGGCGCATTCGTTCCACTTACGCTGGAAGAGGCAGCGTCCCTCCTTCGTCCTCTGGAAGGCACCCGTTGCAAGATGCCGGTGCTCTTCCAAAAACTCTATGAGGCCGCTGAGTTGCGCCACGGATATGCTTCTAAAACTATCACAACACAAATCAGTAGAGCGTTATCAAATACCTAGTTGTTATTTTAATAAAAAATACTCACGGCATTTTGAATTAATTTATTTGAAAACTTTCCAACTGACAACGAACTTTACAAAACTTTGATACCTATGAAATGGCGCCAGCCACTCACAACAAACAAACCAACCACACAGTTGCCACCTCAGAATATTTTTACAACAGTTATTGATTGACAGTGACCTTGACAGCAAAATCATATTTATTTCATTGTTGTTTTTGGCGGAGTTTCTGAACAAAACTTAAGAATTAAGTAGCAATTAATTGATTTTAATCAGCATTACCGATATTTATTGTGTTTATTCAATTAAAATGTCACGTTTATGAAAGAACAGTGAAGTAGCCTTGATAATTTGGACTCCAGCAAGCTTCTTCAAGCGGCAACACAGTCGTTTTTCTTCGACCACCGATTACACCACAAACCGGGTAATATTTGTGTGACGTCATTGGCTAGCAGAATACGGACAGTTTTAGAAAAGTTGACTGGACCGTCACAGGTTTCACTCTGAAATCGATATAGTTTTTCGATCGCTGTGTAATAGCCGCCCAGACCGCATGCACGCGCCAAGCGACTGAGGCCCCTTTATGCGTGACCAAAAAACCGACAACAAATGGATCGCACGCGGCGAGGAGCGCGCCCTCCGCCGCGCACATGGATCGCGCGCGGCACGTCTACACTTCGCGCTCCGTGGAGCGCTTTGGATCGTCCGGTGTGGATCCGGCTATTGATTGGCTCGGACTTAACGCCTCCGACATGAGTAGGGTTGCCATATTCGGCTAGGGTCTCGTCGGGACATACTAGGACTAGGGTATTCCAGGGTGGAATAAATAAAAATACTAAATTTTGCGAAAAACTAATCAATTTTTTATTTTCAATGTATGAACCTGATAATATCTAGGTATTTGTTTTTTATTTTGTTTTATTGTATTTTTTAAAACATATTCTAATTACTAGAAGTACTTGGATTTTTAGATGATTAGGTTTTTTTTAACAATTCTGGATGTTCTTTAACATATTTATAAAACTCTTGGCAAGTCATATTATAATTGACTTGACACTGTAAAATCGACTCTACAGTCTCTGGGAGTAGACGATTTCGTTCATCAGTCCACTCGGCCGACATTAAAGAAAAAACTCTTTCCACTGTGGCGTTGTGGGATTGCAAACAGATACTGGCATAATTTTAATAGTTGACATTTTGTCTCGGGATTTACTGTTTCTTTAAAAAAGTAGGTATAGCCATTTTTCTGCCACTGACTTAATAGACATCCATTCTTCCGAGGCAAGCTTAGCTTCTACAAAGCTTTTTAGGTAATTGTAATGCTCAAATAGATTATCGCTGAAAGTTTCCAAACGTTTACTACTAAGGTATAAAATAGTGTTTTCATTTTTTTCCCACTCTGGTATTTCAGTTAGCGACATCCAATCAAACACTTCAAATTAATCAAAGCAAACTGACCACTTTTTCAGATACTCAGAAGCCGTGTTGTAAAATGCTACTGTCTCCTCTTCAAATGTTGAAATCATTGAAATTGTTTCTGGTGTTGGAATCTCATTTTTAGTTTGGTCATTTGAATTTTAGTTTGCATCCCAACAAATTTGGCAGATTTCCTGTCAATTAGTGTGTTTTGTGTTTTTTTTTAATATTTTTCAATTAATGCAACAATATAATCTCAATTATCGACACTTTGTTTTTTTCAACGCTTTTTATATTTTTATCAAACAAATTCATGTTAGAATGTAGAAACAGGAAATAAATTTCACTCATTGGATTTTTAAAAAAATCTACAATAATTTTAGGTGTCCTTTCTTCCGAGTCAAAATAATTTTTGAGTAGTATCCACAGTTTCAGGATTCTTTCTATCGCTGGCATTAAAGACAACCATCTTGTTCTGGAGTGTGACAAAAGATTCTGATAATTAATTTCAACGTACGAGCAGAACTCTTTCAGTTTCTTCGTTCTTACAGTGTAGGTATATTGAAAAATAATTAAATATTTTGAGGACGATTACTTTAACATCCACAGATAAGATTCCAGCAGCGGTTGATATGGTATTGTGCAGAATATGGGCTGGACATCCAATCCCTTCTATGGGTTTAATCAGGTCTTCTTTTAGTTTATGAAAAACATTGCATTGACCGCGTCGTCGTTCAAGCCCTCCGAAGTTCGTGTTGGTGTTGTCCCCACAAAAAGCAACTAGCTTTTCTAGTGGAATCTGCAATTGTCTTAAGGTGTCGAGACAATAATTGAAATTAGTTTCCGATGTTTCATTTTTAAGAGAATCAAACTTCAATAGCTTTTGTTGGATACCACCCTGGTCAGTGAAATATTGCACAAGTAATGGAAACATTTTTTCTACCTTGTGATTGGACGCGTCAGTTCCTATTCCGTAATATGAAACTTTTTGCAAGTCTCTTTTTATTTCTGACACAGCATGTGGAGCGAGAATATTTTTGACAATAGCTGTGCGAGTTGTTTTTATTTATTCTTCTAATCCTTAGGAAATAAATACGACATACTAGTGTATAAATGAGCGAAACTTAGTTATATTTAAAGTTTCATAACAAAATTTTGAATTAGAATGCAAGTAAAGTCACGAGAAAACGCATGTGTGTTTTGAATTGCATATAGATATAAAGTAGTTTTTATGTACTACATATATGCAAACCTTCAAGTCTCTTGTTAAGTAATGATAGGTAAATTCATAAATGTGTACATCACTAATATCATGTCACAACACTAGCCGGATGTCCGTCTGTGGTTTGACACTTGCTTTTTGTAATGGAGGATAGCGTAGTTCTGTTTCGTAAGACGTTTAATATTAATTACTTAAATAAAGAAGAATAAGTGGAAACATGTAGTTTAAATACTAAATATTAACATGGTAGCAGAGCGTGGTTAATTAGAAAAGTCGTAACCAAAGAAACAGTGCGAAAAAAAGTGATTATTGTACAACAGACGCCCACGCGTTTTTTCCAAGAGAATGGCGGCGAGAAATGATATTAATATTCCGATATTTGATGGTACAGAATACAGCTCATGGAAAATAAGAATGATGAAATTTTTACTATTCAAAAAATGCAACGATGTGGTTAAAATTCCAAAACAGAACCCAGAGGATACTAAATGGGACGAGCGGGACATAGCTGCAACCAACTACATTTACAGCGCGGTTAGTAACAGAATGTTAGAATATATTTGTGATCTCGAAACCGCTTATGATATCATGAAAAAGTTTGATGAGATGTACAACACCAAGTCGACTGCATTACAGATAGTTTGCAGACATAACCTAGAATGTGTTAAGATGAAAAAATATTCAGAGGTTACCTTATTCTTTGATCATTTTGAAAAAGCAGTTAACGAATTGAAGAAAGCAGGGGCAAACATTTCAGAACAAGAAAAATTAAATTACATGTTAAAAGCCTTGCCAGAAAATTATAGCTATATTGGAGATTTGATAGACATAATGCCTGAGAACGAAAGAACCGTTGAATATCTTAAGAGCAAAATAAAGTTAAAAAATGATACTGGTAATCTCACACCCAAAGATTCCTCAAACGTATTCAAAGCTGAAAGGCCTTCTCAGAATATAAATTGCTTCGGATGTGGTAAGCCAGGCCACTTTAAGAGAGATTGTCGTTACCTAAATGTGAACCGAGGCAGAGCACGTGGATTTTCTAGTTACCAAGGACGTGGATTTACTAGTAACCGAGGACGTGGATCATATAACAGTAATTTTAATAGAAGACCAGGAAATTATAATCAAAATAGTTATGAGAGTTTTCATACAATGATAGCAAATAATACTTACACGTCAAATGACAAGCGAGTGAAAGGTGAGATTAATTGGCTTCTTGATAGTGGATGTACTGACCATATAATAAACACTGATGAGTATTTTTATACATACAGAAACCTAGAAATACCGATGAAGGTGAAAATTGGAGATGGAACAATACTGGAGGCGACAAAAATTGGCAGCATTATAACTTATTTTATGGTGTTTGGACAAAAGTCAGAAATTACCTTAAACAATGTTTTATATGTAAAAGAGATGAAGGCAAACTTACTGAGCTACTCCAAAATAACAGATCAACATTCTATTGTGTCAAGTGGAAGACTGTCAAAGATTTATAACAATAAAAATAGAAAGGTCATAGCAGTTGCAATAAAGGATGAGAGGCTTTACAAAATGAGAAGTTTTATGGCAACACAAGTTCAAGCAAATATCAGTAAGTGTAATATGACTATTAAAGAAAAACTGCACCGCACATTGGGACATATCAACTTTAAAAACTTGACATTAATGTGTATGGGGAAAATGATAAACAGCTTGTATTTTCCGCCACCGTCTTGGTGTTCGTTTATTTTTCTTATTAATTTTCCGTCTTTACAATTCTTACGTCTTCAGTAAATCTAGTCGCCATCAAATCTCATTTCTCCATTCATCGTCTTTCTCTTTCACGCTCTGCACCTTTTAACTATCTTTCCTCTCGCTCACGCTATAATATCTACTTTCTCTCTTGCCCATCTATCGTCATCTCGCTCACGCCTCCAGTCTTTCATACTGCATTCCACGATTCAGGTTCATTCATCATACAATTAAAGCATAGCCTTTCATGCTTCTCAAACGTCATCCGTCAAACCGAAACATTCTTGCCTTGCGTTCCATTTCACTCATAAACTTACGTTCCTTACTCATTCACAATCCCACAATCGGCCCTCCTGCAAACAAGGCTGGCCTCAGCCGTCCGTCTTCCATACTTGTCACTGTCAGTAATCACTACATTCTCATCCTTCAATCTCATACACCTACCTACCTACTTATGTTTAGCTATACTCTTACGTATCTAGTTACATCTTACATCCTACTACTACTACATATCTAGTTACATCGTACATAACCCTACTTCGTATAGCTATTACCTACTTATGTACTGATTTTACCAACTTTGATTCGATACAACTCAAAAGTCCCTACTTGAAAACAAACTATTAATTATTACAGTGAAAGTTACTTTCTCAAATGAAAATCAAAACAAACCACCTATCTTTTCTATCTGGCCAAAACAAAATACAACATTGTGTGATATTAAAAAGTTATTCTTTGAACAAACTAAGACATCTTATAGTCTTACAACATGAAGTTAATCTTTTTATACAAAGGTATACTAAAACAACTTTTAGCTACTAAATTAACAATTGCTTCTGGTCTGAATAATTATGAACACCTTACTTCATACAATCTTTTAGCCTTTTACAATAAATCTTTGTGAAATTATACAATTCTGAAATCTATCTGTGGTTTTACTATTAAATAACATCATTTTACCTTCGGACTAACATATTTCATTGAATATTAGGTAAGTATCAACTAAGAAACCAATCTTTGAAGTGTAAACTGTAAATAAATAACTTTTAAACAAAATAAACCTATTTCTATCACTACCTAGCACTTTCATTTCATTCCTCATCTCTCATATTAACTCCTAGGGGGGGTAAAATAAAACAAAACATGCATTTTTCTTTTTTTTTTTAAATTAATCTAGGTAATTAGTTACCTGCTCCTCCGGCCAACGCTTCATGTGATCTGCAGCACTGGACGTCTTTCCAGGGCCTTCATCGTATGGATTTAGCTTCTCCACCTCATAACGATCATTACGCTTGACTTTTGTCACCTTGTAGGGTCCCAGGAACTTCGGTTTCAACTTTAGACCTCCGCCAAACTGTGTACGTTGAATGGCTACTAAATCTCCCTCCTTATACTTAGTACTCTCCTTTCTTCTCTTGTTATATTCTCTCTGATTTTCTTCCTGAACCTTCAATATGCTCTCTTTAGCTTTAATTCTTAAATTTTCTCTGTCCTGACTGAAACAACCTCGAACCTCCTCGGATATCAATTGATGTACTTCCAGATCTTCTTTAGTCTTCATTCTAGCTCCTACCAACAGTTGAAATGGTGTTGTGTTGATGCTTCTCTGGTACGTACTGTTAAGTGCTCTCTGTACTTTACTCACATGCTTATACCAACATCCGGGTTCTGAAATACAAAGCTTAGTTAGAACTGCTATCAAAATCCTATGGATCCTCTCTACTTGTCCATTTCCTCTGGGAATTCCCGTCGTAATTAAGCAATGCTCAATGTTTTCTGTAATACAGTACTCTTTAAACTCATTACTGGTGAAAGCTGAACCTCTATCAGTTATAAATCGATTAGGGTTTCCAAAAACTTGTTGATGTGTGGTAATTTTACTCAATGTTTCTTTACTTGTGGTACTCTTAACTGGAAATAACCAAACAAATTTAGTAAATGCATCTACCATCGTTAGAATATAGTTATATAACTTTTTAGTCTCCATCATAGGTCCAATATGGTCCACATGAATAGTATGTAAAGGTGTGTCGTCTTTTTCGATAGTATTCAACCATCCTTCCTGCTTTCCCGCCTTCCGTGTTGCTAACAAACAAGGTATGCATCCCTGCACAAAATTATCAATTTTCCTGTTAATGTTAGGTATGAAATAATCCTTACTGATAATATCCATCATCTTCTTCTTAGAGAAATGTCCCTTCTCGTGCGCCATTCTTAAAATATCTGCTTCCATAATTTTAGGTACAACTAACCGTTTATCCTCGCCTTTATACAACAGTCCATTGTCCAGGTAATAATCTTCAAAACTTGTATTCTTCAATACCGTCATAATTGCTGCTAAACCGTCATCTTTCTTCTGTGCAAATCCTACTTGGTCTATAAAACTACTTATCACCGCTACATATGGTACTCGGCTGAGTGCGTCTGCGTGTCTCATCCTGTCTCCTGCTCTGTGTTCAATTGTATAATCATATTCGCTGAGTAGTAATACCCACCTTGCGACTCTCGTACTTAAATCTTTCTTTTTCAATGTTAACTCGAACGCTTGACGATCTGTTACTATTTTAAACTTGATTCCGAACAAATAGTGTCTGAACTTTCTCACTGCTTCTATAATAGCTAAGGCTTCCAATTCATAACTTGAATACTTACTCTCTGCTTCAGTGGTACGCTTACTTAGGTAATGTACTGGATGTAAACCATCTTCATGCTGTTGCATCAATATTGCCGCTAGTGCGATGCTGGAGGCATCCGTATGTAGCTCAGTTGGCAATTTAGGATTGTATATCTTTAACACTGGGTTTGCAACTAAAATCTTCTTTAATTGATTAAATGCTACTCTTTCTTTTTCATCAAACTCGAATTTACAATCTTTTTTCAATAGATCAGTCAAAGGTCTAGCTATAAATGAATAATTTTGTACGTACTTTCTGAAATATGACGCTAATCCGACGAAACTGCGTAACTGCTTCACATTCTTTGGTTCTGGGTACCTTGCAACTGCTGAAATCTTCTCCTTAGATGGTTTTACCTCGCCTTTCCTTATTACATGGCCCAGGTACTCAACTTCATGACACAGCAACCGTGCTTTCTTCCAATTGAAATTCAATCCATACTCGGCAGAGACATCTAGTACTAGCTTTAACCTGTCTAAAGCTTGCATAGCTGTTTGCGCCTGATAATTCCATCTTGTAACCACTCGTTCACCTGTTCTTCCACTTTACCTTGCTCAAATAAAGACAGATGTCTTGGACGTTGTGCAATTGGTTTTTCATCTCTCAGTATTATTTTTAGTTGAATCGGGGCTTCTTTCACTGGACATCTATGCTGATAACTCTGCGTCAACTTCATCACTCGCCCTTTGTACTCGCTATCGCCAATAAATCCTGGAAAATCATCATTAGTAGCAAAATACTCAATACAATTCAACCAGTCATCTTTTTGAGTTATTTTCACACAGCCATCTTTCACAAACAAACACACTTTTGATAGAAATGCTGAACCTAATATAGATTGGTATGGTATCGCTTCGTTTTGCACTACATAGAAAGGTATCTTATCAAAATATTGGTTGTCTACTTTTAAATTTAACTCTATCAAACCTAGAGGGATAGATTTACCTCCTCCTACGCCTCTGACAATTAAACTGTCACTTGGTATGAATTTAGGACTATTCAACTTTAAAAATACATCATAATTCACAATATTAATCGTGCTACCTGTGTCAATTAAGGCTTTACATTGCAAAATAAAATTATTACAAACAAACTTTACGGTTTTCATCGTTTTTGACCTGTCGTCGGTGTTTGACCTGTCATCGGTGTCACTGTCACTTTTGCATGCGACGTTGACGTTCTCGCTGTCATTGTTTGTCTCGTCTGTAGCCGTCCGCTCCGTGCTCGCAGTAAATACTCGCTTGCTCGCCGTTGTCACCTGTTGTTTTTCTCTTCGTTGCTCCTCGATGTGCTCACCTCGTCGTCGTACACTCTCATCGCCTGCTTTGCAATTCGTAGCTATGTGCCCGTACTCGTTACACTTGAAACATTTCAGCCCGTGTCGACATGCTGATGCAAAATGATCCTGCTCGCCGCAATTGTAACATCTTTTTATGTTAGATATTGTTCTAGTTATAGGACCCGCTGAGTTATTATTCAACCTACTGGTCGTGTTACTCACTCTAGGGTTCCTTCGTGTCTTTTCTTTGAATGTTTCATAGATCTTGAGTTTCTCTTTCAATTCTGGGTATGTTGACACTCCATACAGCATGATTTTATTCGCCTCGTCGTCGGTGATGCCCTCAATTATATACTTGATAGCCACGTAATCGGGTAATTTGCCACGCTTGCCAAGTTCCTTCATTATGAGTAAATAATCTTGACATGACTCACCCAGTTTCTTGCGTCTCGCGCTCATAATTTCGTGGACTCCTTTCTGGTCAATCGTGTCGGGAAACTCCTTCAGCAATCCCGTCTTTAGTTCTTCAAAAGTTTTACATGGTTTTTCTGATCTTAACCAAAGTGCCGCCGTTCCTACTAAAGATCTTCGTGCCACGATGAGCTGCTGCAAAGGGCTCCATCCAAATATCGCCGCGTTCTCTTCGACTTCTTGCACCCAACGTGCCGCCGTGTAAGTTTTATCCCGTCCGCTGAACTTCTCAATCAGCTCATCCGTATATTGAAGACTCACGTTCATTCTTCCGCTAGAACTCGTCTCTGCGTCTTCGAAATCGCTTTGCCGGCTTCCCTGCTTCCTTAACTCGTTGTTCTTCCCCATTGTTCGCGTGTAGTCTGCTTTTCTTCCGTCTTGAATCACGAAACCACGTCGCGTCACGTCTTCTTTTAGGTTACCGGTATCGCAAATTTCAATCTTCTTAAATCCCGTCGAATCTTCGATATTTCGTCTTCTAAAATCCCACTTCTGACACCACTTTTATGGGGAAAATGATAAACAGCTTGTATTTTCCGCCACCGTCTTGGTGTTCGTTTATTTTTCTTATTAATTTTCCGTCTTTACAATTCTTACGTCTTCAGTAAATCTAGTCGCCATCAAATCTCATTTCTCCATTCATCGTCTTTCTCTTTCACGCTCTGCACCTTTTAACTATCTTTCCTCTCGCTCACGCTATAATATCTACTTTCTCTCTTGCCCATCTATCGTCATCTCGCTCACGCCTCCAGTCTTTCATACTGCATTCCACGATTCAGGTTCATTCATCATACAATTAAAGCATAGCCTTTCATGCTTCTCAAACGTCATCCGTCAAACCGAAACATTCTTGCCTTGCGTTCCATTTCACTCATAAACTTACGTTCCTTACTCATTCACAATCCCACATGTGTAAAAATGAGTCACTGGATGGACTACCAAAAGAAATTGAAAATGAATACTTAAGATGTGCAACATGTATTGAAAATAAAATGCATAACCTACCGTTTCAAAACAATCGAAGAAGAGCACAAGATATATTAGAAATTGTTCACACAGATCTAAATGGGCCCCATCAGACTACAGGGTATAATGGAGAAAAATTTTTTTTGAGTTTTATAGATGACTACAGCAAATTGGTTCGAGTTTATTGTATCAAGACAAAAGATGAGGTATGTGATTACTTAATGCAATATGTGAACGAGGTACAAAATTTAACAGGAAAAATGATAAAAGAGCTGCGATGTGATAATGGGAAAGAGTACATAAATTCAAGAGTTTTTCAGTTTGCAAGAGAGAAAGGAATAGTTATAAAGCCCTGTCCAGCATATGTTCACGAACTAAATGGAACTGCAGAGAGATATAATCGTACATTAATGAATATGGGAAGATGTTTGATTTCAGAAGCAAAAGTTGATAGAAGATTTTGGCCTGAGGTGATTAAGTCGGCTGCGTATTTAAAGAACAGAACATTGACTAATAATAATACTATGAAAACACCCTATGAAATATTTTTCCAAGTGAAGCCAACGGTAAAGTACTTGAAAATGTATGGAAGCAGAGTTTATGTGAGAATTCCAGAGGAAAGACGAAAATCTAAATGGGATAAGAAAGCAGAAATGGGAATTTTACTTGGATATACTGACACCGGATACAGAGTTTTAATAAACAATAGAGTTGTTACTGCGAGGCATTGTGATATAATATAGGAGGATGTAACTTTATGTGGATTAAGAGATGAACAAGGAAATGAAAATGAAGATATTAAAATAGTAGAAAAGAAGGAAGAATTTGAACAAGTATTAAGAGATGAACAAGGAAAGAATAGTGAAGAAACTGATGAAGAGGGGTTAAGAAAAAGCAAAAGACAAATTAAACCCCCAACACGTTTTGATGAAGAATATGGTTACAGTTGTATTTATGTTAATTTTTGTAATGCTATGATTCCAGCAACTTTTCAGGAGGCAACTACATGTGATGAGTCGAGTCAATGGAAACAAGCCATGGATATGGAAATAGACAGTTTGGTAAAGAATAATACATGGACCCTTGTTGATAGCCCTCCCAAGGACAATAAAATAATTGATGTAAAGTGGATTTATAGCAAGAAGGGTGAAAGTAAGTATAAGGCCAGGTTAGTGGTAAGAGGTTTTTAACAAACAAATTTTTTAGATGATATTTATTCTCCAGTTGCTAAGATGCCTACACTTAAGTTGTTATTATCTTTTTGTTGTCAAAATTCATTACAAATTCATCAGATGGATGTAGAAACAGCATTTTTAAATGGTAGAGTGGTTTCTGAAGTTTATGTAAAACAACCTGTTGGTTATGAGG
The DNA here is from genome assembly GCA_958496205.1 of Idaea biselata. Classification (NCBI taxonomy): domain Eukaryota; kingdom Metazoa; phylum Arthropoda; class Insecta; order Lepidoptera; family Geometridae; genus Idaea; species Idaea biselata. The sequence continues at coordinate 17,899,370 of OY292402.1, forward strand.
ACGGTACTGATAGAGTTTATAAGTTAAAAAAGTCACTATATGGGTTAAAAGAAAGTCCTAGAATTTGGTATGAATGTTTTAATGATTTCTTGTTAACTATCGGCTTTCGCAGAAGTAAATATGATTTTTGTTTGTATGTAAAGGAGGAAAATGATGTAACTGTATACATTTTAGTATTTGTCGATGATTTGCTGATATGCTGTAATGATGAAAATATTATTGTTAACATAAAAAATAAGTTGTCTAATAAATTTAAGATGAAGGATTTAGGTAGAGTTGAAAATTATATTGGTATCGATATTGAGTATGATTACGGTAAAGAAAATGTTTTAATTTTGAGTCAGAAACGTTACATAGAGTCGTTAGCTAAGTTTTATAACATTGAAAATGCAAAATTGTACAATACCCCTATGGAAATAAACTTAAAACTAGAAAAAGCTGATGTAAATGAGGATTTAAAGTATAGAAACTTGATTGGAGCACTTTTGTATGTTAGTTCAGGCACTAGGCCAGATATATCTTTTAGTGTAAATTATTTAAGCCGATTTCAGAATTGTTATAATGAGACACATTTTAAATATGCTATTAGAGTTTTAAAGTACTTGTATTTAACAAGAGATTGTAATTTAAAGTTTTGTAAGAATGAAAACGCTGATGTATTAGATTGCTATGTGGATGCTGATTGGGCAGGAGATATTTTAGATAGGAAGTCTACATCAGGTTTTGTAATTAGATTCTTTGAAAATGTAATAAGTTGGAGGTCAAGGAAACAAAATTGTGTAACTAAGTCTTCTACATTTGCTGAGTATATTGCCTTATCTGAAGCTGTAACTGAACTTAAATTTTTAATTTGTTTAACGAATGATGTGTTCACTAAGATCTATAATACTGTAAAAATTTATGAGGATAATGCAGGAGCAGTAGCGATTGCTAAGTATGGTAATTTTACTAAAAATTCAAAACATATTGAAGTTCATTATCATTTTATTCATGAAAATGTAAAGGAAGGAAGTATAGAAATTGTAAAAATTCAATCTGAAGATAATATTGCCGATATACTAACAAAAGCATTAGGAAATGTTAAATTCACTAAATTCAGGGAAATGTTAAATATTAAGATGTGTTAAATTAGATTATTAGTCAGTTAAAATTTTGCTAAGTTAAATTAGAGTTAGAGTTAAGGAGTTGTACTTTTTTCGAAGGATATGTTTTTAGAAGTAGTTATAAATTTACCTAAGGAGTTGTGTTAAGTAATGATAGGTAAATTCATAAATGTGTACATCACTAATATCATGTCACAACACTAGCCGGATGTCCGTCTGTGGTTTGACATTTGCTTTTTGTAATGGAGGATAGCGTAGTTCTGTTTCGTAAGACGTTTAATATTAATTACTTAAATAAAGAAGAATAAGTGGAAACATGTAGTTTAAATACTAAATATTAACATCTCTAACTCTAAAAACAACAGAGTTACAGATTTTTAATCAGCAAACGGCCGAAAAATTCCATAGTGCGTCGGCTGCGGGCTACTGCGCGTTAGCAAGCTCCGATTAAAGGTACTGCTTTCCATTTTCTTATAATTATGTTAAGATTCCGAAGATAACATTATTAAAATGTGTGTTAATAATTATTTACACTACACACAGCTAGTGACCCAAATAACTATACGTAGCGTCTAGGTCAAGATTTTGCAAGTATGCGAACTATAATTAAATTATATTTTAATGCATTTGTTGAAAGAACACGTCTGAACACAATGAAGATCAAAGAGATGAGCATTGCTGAAATACTGATGATTAATTAGTTTTTTCAACTTTTTCTTTTATAAAGTCATCGTATTCGTGATGTATTGTTCAAAATATTTTATGAATGATTGATCTCCAAAATTGTTTGAGAACTGTGGATATGAGGGTTCAACTAAATTCGACTCAACTACTTCAATACATTTTTCGAACCAAGTAGAACCTTAGTGGGGCGGTGCTGTCGATGGGACAGGTCTACCAGCTCTAAACGTGCCTTAAGTATTTTTTGGTATATCCTGATCAGGTTCGCCAGTTTTAGAATCGGAACTACTATCAGAGTTTGAGTATTAATATAATGGATCACCTTGATAGTAATCTTCCTAAGTCTGAGTTGTTCAATATGTCATTGATGACTGTGATGTTTTGTAAATTCTAGAACAAAAAATAGTTATCATTAGCGGCTTCATGTCATAATAAAATCACAACAAAGTGCAAATCGCAAGTGCAACCCATTGTTATTAAAATTTTAAAAGTACAAAAATAATAAGGCGAATATTTTTGTGTCGATTCCATAGAGTTAAAATAAATAAAACAAGGTGATATTTATTAACTTTTATTTAGTAAGTCTAAATCAGTCTTAGAACATAAACATTAAAAAAAAAATAACGACTTAGTACTTTTTATGTTAACATTAATCAACATCTATTACAATAGACCTCACGTAAGACAGCAACAATGTTTCATTTAAAAATCATCTATGTAAGATCAGCACAAAAAGGGAAAGATATCGCGTAGATGAATTTTTCCAAAAGCATTTGGATTTTTTGGCTGGTGAAGTACTAATTGCTTTAAGTAATCTGAAAGAATGTCAATTCTACTACGTCAGCGGTATGAGCCCGGGCATAGTCCTGCATTAAGATGAATTCTTCTTCCACAGTGATTGTACGTCCTCCCAAGGTAACGTTTACTTTAGTTGATAGTAATCGCTGTGGCTTGACCGATCCGTCAGCCAAAACTATTTCTGCGTACCGTTCTTCGAAGATGTGATTGGATTTAACCAGTATTTTGTACAGATGAGTACCTGTGATGCTTGTACGAGCTGCTGTGTCTAGATAGGCATACCCCGATTCACCATTAACCATAATCTCAATTGTCGGTATTCTACCTTTCTTTTTGACACACTTCTCGGTTATACAGTAGAAGCTGACAGGTTTCGATGGTGATTCCTTCAGGTTGCAGATGTTACAGTTACTGCGAAAGACACCGGGTGCGCCACAACCGTAGCAAGAAACACTGGCGGATGAAGTGGAAGGTTTCTCTTTCGACTTGCCAACCGTCGTGTCTGTTTCCCCGTTCAACTTTGCGAGTCTCTTGCGACATTCCTCAATTAAGTGCCCTTTTCTTCCACAAAATAGGCAACGTTTAGGTTTAGAAGTTGGAGTTTTAGCCACCGGCTGCTTTTCTAAACTTTCTTTGTCTAAGGCCTCCAAATGATTAGCCTTTTCTATCAAGTCCGCGAACGTTTTTACCCCCGTGCGCGGAATCTTCTTTTTTACGTCTAGCTTGAGTAAGTAGGCCGTAAATAAAATCGACTTGCTCCTCCTCCTTATGACGCTTTGCGGGCAGCATTCCTAGAAGTGCTCTCTTACGCGTTCGTATGTACTGGTATATAGGCGTTTTCACACTAAGCGCGATGCGCGCCAGCGCCTTAGCATCACGCGAGGGATCAACCTGGTCACCTATCACACAATCCCAGTATCCTTCTAGGATTAGCAGCATGCGTGTCGCGAATTTCCATGTGTGATAATTCGCCACGCCCTCAAGCTTCTCGTAGCTGTGCAAATGCTGGCCTCCCGATCCATTACTAGCGGGAACAACACCACTGTCATTCGAGTCGCGATCACGCGGTGACATCGAAGTATTTTCTCCTCCGGCAAGCATATTTCAGTCCCTCAGTCAGTAGAATGGGTGTATAACGACACTGCACGAAAAATTCGTAGCCTCTTCAGATTGTACGATCTCATAAACTCACCAACTCTGGCATTCTTCAACCACACTGATATCGTAGCTGGGACACGTAACCTTTTAGAATATCATTAGCAGAGCTACAGGTTCTTCAGTGGAAAAATAAGAAGCCGAAACGTTGCTTTCAATGAAAGAGAGTTTATTGATCACAATAAATATCTTTGATTGAGTCTTTAAACTTATGCTTATTGTCGATTTCAATTATTGGTTGTAAAAGCAGTAATGATACGTCCTCCGTTGTCAACAAGTAAAATGGAAGAGAGTTAGACAGAGACAAAAGATCTATGATTAATGTTCTACATAATAGCCACTGTCACACTGATTGACAGCTAGTCATGCGACATGAATGTTGCGTGAATATACTAAAGCCAATGTTGGCCACGGCCAGTCCTTTATATTTAACAACTCTTTACGTTCCCGTAGAAGCAACTTTTGGTAGTGGTGAAATTTCTTTCAGTATAGAATGCCCTTAATTTTTTGGAGTAATGACATTCACCGGTTTATTGTAAGTCTTAGAACCAGACTCTAGAAGCATTTGCTGGAGACATATTAACGTTAACATCTTGTAACAAAATCATAACAACATTTTTTGACAACTGTTTAAGGGATAGTGGTCTATTTGCAGCTTCTTGAGGAATGGCGTCTTCGTTCGGAGCAGTGGTGACATCTAGAAGCAAATGCGTATCAACACTTGGTGACAAAATTGTAGGAGATAAGTGTCGAGTTTCTACTTCTCTAAAAGCAGCATCAGCCTCAAAATTTATTTGATCGTGAGTGTTACTAGCAGCTAAATATGATGATTGTTCTTCTGCGTCAGTTAAGTCTGGGTCATCCTGATTTTGCTGAGTTTGAGATAAACTACTAGCAATCGGCTCGTTATTGTTTAATACATTATCGGTAACGTCGCTAGGTAAATACATGTCATCTGGGAAAATATGCGGGTTGAAGGGAGAAATTCCAGTTTTCTCGAAACCACTTGTTATATTCCTAACGGTAGCTGCATTTTCGTAAGCTCTACCAAAGATTTGAGCAACTTGGTATAGGCCTACTGTTCTGCCAGGATGGTTTCTCATCCAGGTTGCCATCTCACGGTCATAATACGCTTTCAGTGGGCCAAAAAAAGATACATCAGTCGGCTGCAGTCGATTTTGTGGCTGGAATGCCCATCTAGTATTAGCAATGCCATGTTTGTTACAGAAGCATTCACAAAAGTAACAAAATGGCGCATCCACCTCACAAATAAATCACCGATCATATACCCAGAGGGGTTGCACAGCTCTAAAGTACCTGGTGGAGCACCGTCAAAGGAGAGGTGAGGGGTTCCGACGTAACAGCACTACCGTTCTGATTGGCTAATTAAACGCATGTTAAAAAATCTCCCGTGGATTACCTCATTACCTATTGCACTACTAATACTAAGGAGCAAGATAACAAAACATTTATTTGATGTAGTGGACAATTGGTCAAACCGCAAATAAAAGTGTTAATTCGTCAAGCCGTGAAAAAGTGTCAATTGGTCAAGTCTTCGAAGAGTGTCAACTGGTCAAGTGTTTTTTTTTATAATACAACAAAAGACGATCGGAGTAGAAACAAAAGACGATCGAAATGGAAACAAAAGACGATCGAAATGGAAACAAAGACGATCGAAATGGAAACTAAAGACGATCGAAAGGGGCACAAAATATGACAGCTAGACAGCCTGTCAAACTTGAACTGATAATATCTCGGAAACTATTGATTCTTGATCACTACTTCGGTAGCATTAGTTATAGAGCTCTGCAAGATCTTCGTTTTGGATTTTTTTTTTGTTTTTAAAACAAAAAAAAGCGTCTTTCTCTTAAAACAATAAAAATAATGCTTCTTTTCTTATTTCATGAAACTATGAACTTATTGTAATTTAAATTTAATAAAAATAATTTTCCGGAGAAACTGAATACCTACAGCTCAGTTTGTTTCGTGTCAGCTTCTTCAATAGCAGAGCATACATTTTATCAAATAAAATGTCTGAATTTCGCCTATTTTTGGGCGACGAGATTGTGATTAGGACATTTTTCATAATTCTGTGATCATTGTACTGAGCCTCTTTCTTCAATTTGTGTACGACTCTGGGTGTCTCGACATTTTTCTATTTAACCGCAGATGCCATCCTTCAAGAATGTTATTCGTGCGCTTCGAGCCTTTTTCCATACAGCTCTGGAGTAATGAAAATGACATCCAGAAATAACGACATCAGAGAAAACAATACGAACGGCATTGAAGAGAGCCAATTCGAAATCGCATTTAAAATGCTGGATTTGTATGCCTGTGTCTTTTATAATCTGAAAAAAATCTTATATAAGTATATCTTGTGTCTTATTGGGCAGCAAACCAAATATAACTGTAGGGTTAGTACCAGTTACAATAATACAAAACGAAAATTCGTATCGTAAGCTCGATAAACTATCACAGTTAATACTTCCTTACTGTCAGTTCCCTTCGCAGTCGGCAGTATAAGATTTTATTTCATCGTATCGTGTAAACTATCGATCATGTAGTTTGATCCAACGAAATAGTTACGGAATATCTTCCTACCTACTCAAACTAGTATGAAAGAAAGAGACACAAACATTATGACGTCTCGCAGCCAGTTTTCTGAATGAAGTTGCCAGTTTTTGGGGTGAAATTGTATGTGTGGGAATTTTTCACGGATCTATGATTATTTTATATGCCTAATATTTTGTTTTCAAGCGTTGAAAAAAATATGCTACAGTTTCCTAAAATAATTAGATTATCATATAAATTGTTTAAAAGAAATGTCCTATTTCTAAAGATTTTATACTATGGGGAATAATTTATGTTGTTTTGCGTAAACTTTTTCGAGAAATTGGCAACTTTGATATAGCGTCAGATGCATCCTTAGTTGCGCGTCACTCACTTGTTTGAATTGTTTGTTTATTTTGAAGTGGTTTTAAGTGCTTTTAAGAGAAACTAGAAGACCAGCGCGGGCCAATTCCTTGTATTAGTGGATTTCATGGAAGGTTTGTAGAAACATACCTTTTTTTTACGTGTTATTTTAAGTATACAAATGCAATATAAGCTGTGTTTTCAATATTTACTTATTCATTGTAGGCATGGAGACCCTCTTAAACCCATGGATGGGGCACACGGGCGACAACAAGCCGTAGAGCGTTGGACGGAGCTCGTCCGATTGTTGAACATGGATGCTTCAGGCCAACTGAAAACTTTAGAAAAGTGGAAAAAAGTTTGGACCTCTTTCACAAATGCATCCTGGTATGAAGTAGAATGTATGAAAATTCACAAATTTGAATCATTTATTCAATTCTAAGACTTTGCTTTGCTTGTACAGGTTTAGAGTGATTTAAAAAATAATACAAAAAGGAAGGCGGCTAAAATAAATAGAGCTACGGGCTAGGTAGAGCTATAGCTATAATACGGGGTACAGGTGGTGGGCCAGCCTGCAAACTGGTCCTCTCAGATTTAGAACGGAGTTCTAAGCCTGGTTGGACCTGTAGCGGCTACTGGCATGGCTGATGTGGCCGAAGTAAGTATTGAGGTAAAATAATCTATTGACTATTATAAAGCGGAATAGTTTGTTTGTTTGAACGCGCTAATCTCTGGAACCGCTGGTCCGATTTGAAAAACATTCAGTGTTGGATAGTCCATTTATTGAGGAAGGCTATTGGCTACTTTTGATCCCGATATTCCTACGGGACCGGGACATACGCGGGTGAAACCGCGGGACGCAGCTAGTTTATTGATATTAAAGAGTAGATATAGGCAGTGTCTACTACTAATACTGCACAGGCCGTTATTATTTGTGCACATTTCTTGGCTTTATAATGTAAGACCCGTTGCTTACAGAGACATCGCCATCGGTTCTTCATTCTCCCAAAGGTATTTTCAATAATGACTCTTGTTTTACAATTAATCTTGTTGTATGTCTCTTGTGAAGTACCCGGGGTTGGATTGTTGTAAGGTGTCATTAACCATGGCCTTTGTGGATATCCAGAGTCACATATCTTAAAAAAAATACTAGTAGGTAATTGTATTTACTTCAAGTTATATAACTATGTAACTGATGTATTAATAATGCATAGATTTTAATCATTATGATTTAATTTCAGTACCCACCTAGGAGCCAGCAACATTCTCCGTTTCTATGCAACATTTGCATGTAATCATTCAGATCGCTGTTCTCCCATACAAATGCATCATGAGCCGCTCCACCAAATTTAGGATACGGGTCTCATGATCACAAACCTGCAATACAACATTTATTTATAGCAGAATAAAATTCAATCCCATGTGTATGCATGTATGTATATAATACTTGCATATTTATTTGAAAATGAAAGTTACAAATGCTTACCATTTGTACATTTATGGAATGGTAATGCTTTCTGCAGTAAAAATGATGCTCCATGTTTTTAGGTGAAGTAAATATGAGAAAATGTGACCCATCAATAGACCCTAGTACTCCAGAGATCCCATATTTGTCATAGTATCTCGGAATAGTTTCCGAGATATTATCAGTTCAAGTTTGACAGGCTGTCTTGCTGTTATATTTTGTGCCTTTTTCTTTAAGTTTTTCTTCAAAACTTTAATTTTCAACCATTTGTTTAAAATTATTAAAATGAATACTCACCTCAGTCTTATTTTTCATTAGGTAGCCAAAAGATTTTCTTGTATGATCATCAGTGAATGTCAGCAAATAACGAGCTCCGCCCCAGCTGCACACATGCACCGGCCCAATAACATCAGAATGGATCAGCTGCAAGCGTTCCGTAGCACGCACCACACTAGCTTGCTGAGGAAACGATGCTTCATGCATCTTCCCCGCAAGGCATGGAATACAACCACGAACCACGCAGTCTTGATGCTGAAAAACAACACCAGAACACTGACCACCACCACATAGTGTTTTCATACCTGATTCACTAAGGTGTCCAAGACGTTTGTGCCATAAACTCGCAGGTGTATCAAAAGCAGCATTGGCCCTTACTGTCTTTTGCCTTGATTGCAAAAGCTTGGAAAGCTCCAATTCGGAGACAGGTTGATTTTGCTGTATTTTAACTTTATAAAGACCATTATTTTTAAAACAAGAAAAAACTAAATTGCCCATGGCTTGAAATTGGTTTTGTTCATAAATATGACAGACATCATTTTGAAAAAGAACAATATAACCATCTTTTACTAAGCTACCAACTGAAATTAAGTTACAAGACAGGTTTGGCACAAGAATTACATTATTTAAAATCAATTTGTCAGATAAAGGTAGTTTACCTACATGAGAACTATGAAGCTTCTGCCCATTGGCAACAAGAACTGTAGAAGTACGAACTTGCAGATCCCGCATCAAGTTTTCGTTTCGAGACATATGTGTGGTCGCTCCAGAATCAACGATTAGCTCCTCCGTGCAGGTAACAGTAAAAGCTGAGGCATGATGTGTCTGATTATCATTGAAGTTTGCTTCTCTCGGCTTCACCTTTCGATCCCGCTTGAGTTTGAAGCATCGCTTACGGATGTGACCGATTCTGTGACAGTAATCACATCTTATGTCGGAAGACGAAACAGAATTCTTTTTGAAATTCCTATTGGTAACAAGCGCAGAATTTGTATCTTGTTGATTGTTTCTACGGTGATCTTCTTGTAGCAATCGTGTACGAACAAGCTCTGTGCACAATGTATTAGTTAAAGAAGCAGTTTCCAGGCTAGAAACTAATGTGTCATACTGCTCAGGTAAGCCGCTCAGTAGAATTTCCGCTATCTCAGCATCATCAATGATCCTACCAATATCCGAAAGTTGTTGGACAATTTTCAAAACTCCATCAATGTATTCAGTCATATTAGTAAATTGACCATACTCAATTCTATGAAGTTGTCTCAACAGTGTAACCTTTCTGTAAAGATCCTTATCTTCGAATGTATCGAGCAGTTTGTTCCATGCATCTTTAAGCGTCTTTACATCACGTAAATATTGATAAAGATGTGGCTGAAGTGAGAGACATATGCGCGCGAGCGCCTATCTCTATCTTTATCCGCATCAGCACCCTCCACGCAGCTCCACAGACCCTCGAGCTTTAACAACATTTGACATGCGAATTTCCAAGTCGTAAAATTTCCGAGACCTTCCAATCTTTCCAAAGGAATGTTAGACGAGTGCGCCATGATGTTTCAAAGGGAATTTTGTTTCTTCGTATAGAACAGAAATGAGTGAATATCAATCACTAATTGTAGTTTGTGACGTATTTTCCTTGGATTAAGAATCTGGGACCAGACACCTGCTGGGTACATAACCTGTTGGCGAGAGATAATTGCAGCAGCAGTTCAACCGCGTGTTTGGTAATCACTAACAGTCGTGACATTCAACTACACTGTCCACGGATCCACAAAATAAACACCATGTGTATTAGTTAATGTCTTTAATAAGTTACATCAATAATTTCTAAACACATCAAACGACTCGAATCAAAGATTGAAATAATTATAACAACGAGCAAGAATCCTGCCATAGTAGCACACAGAAAATGTAAAGACAAGTATGGCGGCATAGCCAATTGTCACAGATTATAAAACAGATAAAACGTCAAAAACATTAATGGTTTAGGAAACACGGTCATACTGCCTATGTGAAGTTTAGCATACAATATTTCCAACAGTTTCAGCCCTGGCATATTTCTATCATTTTCAGTGAGCAAAAGTGGTCTAATATGTAGCACGATTACCTTGAAGAAATATTAAAACAAATAAAATCCAAATTACACATATGAATGTGTAGCAGATTCCCGCGGTTTCACCCTTGTAAGTCCCGATCCCGTGGGAATATCGGGATCAAAAGTAGCCTATGTTACTCAGGGTGAATGTAGCTTTCTAATGGTGAAATCGGTCCAGTAGTTTCGGAGATTATCCCCAATATACATACATACATACATACATGTTACCAACGTTACCTCTTTATAATATTAGTATGGATAAATAGTATTTAAGGTATTTTACCTGTGAAATGTGATCCCATTGGTTTGCAAATTACTTGTAGAACTCTCATTTTTATACTGAACATATTTCGTCATTTTGGAATAAATCAAAGAAAACACTCCGTGTGCTCCCCGTACGCAGCTTCGGACCCGACTGGACGCTACTTTTGGAGCAAGTGCGCCAACAGGCTTACACTTGTCAGCCTAGACGAAGCGTTATTACCCCTCTCCCTATATTAATCTGAACAAACAAACAAGCATAACCTTATAAATGAAGTCGAAATGAAATGGTCTCTCCTATAACCAAATTAAAGAACACTATTACGAAAAATCAACAATAATTTCTTGCACACAATAATAAAATTATTACAAGTAAGTAACTAAAAAGAGTATAACAACATATCATCATCATCATTTCAGCTGTAAGAAGTCCACTGCTGGACATAAGCAATAGATCTCCAGATGCTTCGGTCATAAGCGGCCTGCATCCACCGTGAACCCGCGGCCTTAACCAAGTCGTCCGTCCATCTCGTTGGTGAACGTCCAACGCTGCGCTTTCCGATCCGCGGTCTCCATTCGAGAACTTTTCGGCCCCAACGACCATCAGCTCTCCGTGCTATATGGTGGTGCTTCACTATAGGCCTTATGAATAGGCTTAGAGTTGCTCAAAGAGCTATGGAGAGAGCTATGCTCGGGGTTTCTCTACGGGATCGAATCAGAAATGAGGAGATACGTAGAAGAACGAGGGTCACCGACATAGCCAAACGGTTAGCTCTTTGAAGTGGCAGTGGGCAGGACATATAGCACGGACGAGAACAACATATATTATTTATTAAAAAAAAAAACAAAAGTTACCTGCCTCTTTTAAAAATAAAGTAGGAAAACTAAAAATATAATCTTTTTAACACAATAAATGAGGCCATGAGAACCATAGTGGCCTAATTCGCTAGACTGGCCTTTTGAGTATCATAGAAAATAAAATTAACAAATTTTAATAAATTTGCCCACTTCAAATGAATACTTACTTATTATTATTTTTAGTTTAATTTACCTACTAATGTTCCTATTCTTCGATTTTAGCATTTTACAAAAGGTTTTTGCTGATTTTCTACATTTTATTTGTAGATGGGTCACTAGATATGGCATTAGGGTATTATAAATGAACTAGAAAATATTAGGGTATTAGGCCAATTTTTTATTGAATACTATAAAAAAAAGTACAAAGAAAACTTAACAATAGCAGTAATAAATAAGTTAATAATAAGAAATAGTTTAGATGTTAGCGAGTGTTTGTGTAGAGCATGTAGACTGATAACTCGATCTAGGTATTCAATCACTATCAATGTCATCCCCAACATCTAAATCATTTCTTACTGACACACTATTCCTTGCACTTATATAAAAACTTTGATGGACTGGGGGTATAAATGGTAAAAGATCTAATAGGTCTTTTTTTTTCTCCGAACTGATTAGTTTACCATCAGGGTATAAAAGATCTAGCTTAATACCAGACAATTTTTTTTCCGAGTTCCTTTTCTTCAAATTAACGTTACCGAATAAAACTTCTTCATTGTTGGAATATTTGAAGAATATAGTAAATGGATGCATTTTGTTGAATAAAAGCCACTGTATTTTAAGACACTGCACCTTGGATTTTTCAGCAGTAACCTTTATATTGGTAATGTTATTCTCCAGTTTTTTTTGTAGAGAAAAAGTCATTAATTGCCATTTTCATAACACTGAATGGATTCCGGTCTCTTGCCGCCTTAATGACATCGATCCAGTCTTCTGGTACAAATTTATTTTTAAAATATTTTTTTTCTTCTCCACCAGTCCAAAATCTTGATCACAGGCTAGGTATGAGTGCCCACTGACATAGAACTTATGATCTATGTTCTCAACCGAGCAATCTGGATTGGCAACAATATACTGGCAAAGAGTAGCCATTTTAATGTTTCTATTTTGGCCACCACACTGGTCTGAGTACATAGTTAAGTATTTAGTTTTCACTTTCTCTTTGATGTAACGCAGCAGGCAAGAACCAATCTCCTGCGGACCCCTTGACGCTATTGTTTCATACACACATAGAATCACATCGTTCGAAATTATTATCGCACTATTCAATAAAAAACACTATGTCATTATCGTCTCTAAGGTAATATTCTTTAGCGGTTTCCTCCCGTTGAATCAAATGTAAGGTGAACCGAGGCTATTGTGACCATCAACTTTGAAGTTTATGTTTACCTTTTCCCATAATCGTCCAGTTGGATAAAATTCAGATTCTAATAAATCCACATGGATAAGGATATATCTATAAACGTTCTTACATCAAAATAATTTTGAATAACAGTAAATATAGGATAAATTTACAATATAATCACTGTGAAAACGGAAAAAGTCACATTCGCCTCACTTTGGGGTGAATGTGACTTTTTAGTATAACATGTTTTATGAGTGTTGCTTTAAAGCTTATATTTACATAACATTTACTTTTAAATAATATTTACGCATAAATGATTTCAAACAGTACTAAAACACAGTTCTGTAGCCCAAAAAAATGCTTTTTTTTCTGAGGCGAATGCAACTACGCTCCATAGAGTTAGTGTTGGGACTTCAAGAGCTTTGCAGCTCCCATAGTCACAGGCAGGTTGAGGTGACATTAGTATTACAAAAGTTATTTGAAATTGTAACTAAACTTCCGTCCAATTTACAAAATTAATCGAAACGTTTTCTTTGTACCATGTATGCGTTTGGGACCCTGTATTACATTTGGTCAAGTATCAAGCCCGGCAAACAACAGCTGCAAAATCTCAGGACACCGTTAGTCAATTATGTGTACATAGGGAACGTTTCGACTAATTTTGTAAATTAGACGAAACTTTAGCAGCAATTTTAAATATTTTTTTGTAAGACTAATGTTACCTTAGTCTGCCTAATACCATGTGAGCTGCAAAGCTCTTGAACGTCAGATTCGTTTAGTCTCTAAGTACTGTGGTGACCTTCAGTCAACACTTTAGTTATATTTAGAATAAGGAAATATTGTTAATTTAATAAATAAAGTAGATATAAAATACAACTTGTAAAATGCGCAAGCGAGGGCGAATGCGAGCACTAGTATGTTTTGTTAGTAGTTAGAATTGTGCTGAGCTCGCACCGGCGCGCAAGTAGCTGCGGCCGGCCGCGAGCGCAGTCAAGATGCATTCCTCGTTCATTCGGTTCTCAGGCTCTCGACGAGAACGCACGTCGCCTCGCTCCGCGCATTCCCTCCGAAACTTCTTAAGTAGTTACGTAGGCCCATTTAATTTATGTTTTTGGAAGTAAAGTTAATAATTAATCAAAGCTTTCTTTTACTTAAATTACATCGTTAGGTAGCTATACAGTTAGGGCCTAATAGTAGCTTCACTGGTGACCCCGAATAAAAAAGAACACGCAAGATGGCGACAAACGAGGACGAAGATTACCACGAGGCCACGCCCGGACCACCACGTAAGATAGAAGATTCCGTATGTCGAGTGTCAATCAAGGTACCACCTTTTTATCCAAAAGATCCGGCGCTTTGGTTTGCTCAAATAGAGGGCCAGTTTTACATGAGCGGCATTACTTCCGACGTTACAAAATTTTACCACGTGTCTACGCAGCTGGAACACCAGTATGCAATGGAGGTTAAAGATATTATCACAAATCCACCCGCCGAACGGAAGTACGACAAATTAAAATCCGAGCTTATTAAGCGGTTGACGGAGTCGGAAGATGCCCGGTTAAAACAGATGCTGACTAAGGAGGAGCTAGGCGATAGAAAACCGTCGCAGTATCTACGCTGCCTACAGGAGCTAGCAAACAACGCCGTTAATAATTCTTTTTTACGTTCCATATGGTCGAGCCGCCTACCCACCAATATCCAGACCGTGATTGCGACGCAGGTTCACGCACCACTAGAGGAGTTAGCGCAGCTTGCAGACAGAGTCTACGACATCGCGCCTCCGGTACCCACAGTCGCAGCACTACAACCGAGTGCGAGAACCGGAGGCGCAGGGAATTGCGACTTAATGCAGCGGATTGAGGAGCTGACACGTGAGGTAGCGTCTCTTAAAGCGCAGGTACGTTCGCGTTCGCAATCACGTGGTAGAGGAGGTAGGCGCGGCCGTAGCCATAGTAGATCGCGACCTAAGCTACCAGATAGCAACGGAAATTGTTTTTATCACAGCCGTTTTCGAGAGCGAGCCCACCGATGCATACCACCATGCTCGTATCCCGCCAAATCCAGTCTACCATCGGGAAACGCGAACGGCAGCCGGAAGTAGCGGCCAACGACTGCCACGTGTCCCCGGGCCGCGTTTTCGTTATTGATCGTGTAACCAAGCTGTCATTTTTAATCGATACAGGATCAGATCTGTGCGTCTACCCACGGTCTGGCCTGCCTCAAGCACGCCCCATGACAGACTACACTTTGTATGCGGCCAACGGAACGCCGATCCCTACCTATGGATGGATCCACCTGCAGCTGGACATCGGCTTGCGACGCGCCTACAAATGGAGATTCGTCGTAGCGAATGTATCCAAGCCAATCATAGGTGCCGATTTTCTTAGATTTTATAACTTGCTTGTAGATCTGAGGAACCACCGCTTGATCGACGGACTCACCACCCTATCTACGCCAGCTACGCCAGCCGGCACCTCCGCGAATGGTATCGCTTCCGTGAAGTCAGTCACAGGAGACAGCCGATATCATCAGTTGTTACGTGAGTACCCAAGCATCACTACTCCAGCTGGAACCCAGCGCACCGTGAAGCACGATACAGTGCATTATATTAGGACTACACCAGGACCGCCCGTGTCCTCCCGCCCACGCCGTCTCCCACCTGACAGGCACGCAGTCGCGCGGAAGGAGTTTGAGGACATGCTGGCCAATGGGACAGCTCGCCGTTCAGAGAGTCCATGGTCGTCGCCTCTCCACCTCGTACTAAAGAAAGACAACGGTTGGCGGCCATGCGGTGATTACCGAGCGCTGAACTCGCGCACTATACCCGATAAGTATCCTATTCGTCACATCCAGGACTTCTCACATCTCCTAGCAGGGACTTCTATATACTCTAAGATCGATTTAGTTAAAGCTTATAATCAATTGCCAGTTAATCCCGATGACGTAAGCAAAACAGCGATTACAACGCCGTTTGGACTCTTCGAGTTCCCCTACATGACGTTTGGCTTACGTAATGCAGCTCAAACCTTCCAGAGGTTTATCGACGAAGTCCTCCGAGGTCTACCATTCTGCTACGGGTATATAGATGATATATTAGTTCATTCAGCTACTGAAAAGGACCATTTACAGCACTTGAAAACACTTTTTCAGCGTTTGGCAGAGTACGGTGTACTTATCAACACCGCTAAATGTGAATTCGGTAAGAAAAACATCACATTTCTAGGTCATGAAGTGTCAGCTGGAGGTATTCGTCCACTTACAGATAAGGTCCGAGCACTTCAGGACTATCCCGTTCCGAAGACAGTAAGAGAACTAAGACGTTTCCTGGGTATGTTCAATTTTTATCGCCGATTCGTTCCGAGAGCAGCTAAGATCCAAGCACCACTAAACGTCCTGCTATCAGGACCTAAGACGAAGCCGAATCAAAGCATCACCCTTACTTCAGAAATGATGGATGCCTTCAACGGTTGTAAGACTGGACTTTCAGACGCAGCAATTTTAGCCCATCCCGAGTCCAACGCCGAGATAGCCGTCTACACGGACGCGTCGGATGCTGCCATCGGCGCGGCACTCCAGCAGCGCGTAGGTAATGACTGGAAACCACTAGCGTTTTTCTCGCGACGTCTAACTTTAGCACAGAAGAAGTACAGCCCGTACGACCGCGAACTGCTAGCCATCTACGAAGCAATAAAACACTTCAGACACATGGTAGAAGCCAGACACTTCACGATATTTACGGACCACAAGCCACTCACCTTCGTTTACGACCACAACCGTGAGAAGTGCTCCCCCAGACAGTTCAGGTACTTAGATTACATAGCACAATTTACTACAGATATCCGTTACGTGGCAGGCAAGGACAATGTAGTAGCAGATGCGTTATCAAGGATCGAAGAAACGAGCATTGCAGTACCAATAAATTTTGAAGCCCTCGCACGATCTCAGGATGACGATCCAGAGCTGCAAGAGCTTCTACGGGCCACAACAGCACTCAAGTTAGAAAAGGTCAGAGTTCCCGATTCAAAGGTGACAATTTACTGTGACGTCTCCAAACATCCACGTCCCTACCTGACAGATGACTTCAGAAAGACCATATTCGAAGCACTTCATCGATTAAGTCACCCTGGGGTCAAGGCAACTGTCAAACTAGTGGCAGAACGGTATGTGTGGCCAGGAGTTAAGAAGGATACCCGAAACTGGGCTAGAGAATGCACAGATTGCCAGAAAAGTAAAATTTCCCGTCACACCCACTCTCCGACTTCCATATTTCCTGTCCCTTCCGCACGTAACTTCAATTTGGTACATATCAACGCACAAAGCATTCACGCCCACTACCCTGCTATGCTGACTTCTTTCGCTAGTAAAAATATCCACGCTGTCCTTGTCTCCGAGACTTTTCTCAAGCCATGCTTGTCAAGTACTGCCTACGCATTACCCGGATTTACACTCATCCGGAATGATCGTCTAGGTAGCGGTTGCGGCGGTGTTGCCATTTATTTAAAGTCAAACCTTCCTTTCACTATAGTTAGCACGTCACGACAGCCACCTCCTAAAGATGCCGGTGAACATCTGTTCATTGAGGTAACGTTATCTCGGACAAAAATTCTCCTAGGCGTTTTCTATAGTCCGGACAAGTATGTGAATTATTTTGCTTCTTTTGAGAATCTACTTGAAGATCTCTCACCTTCCTACAATCATGTTATTGTTATGGGCGACTTTAATACTTGCCTTCTCAAGCAAGATTTCCGAACCAACAAGCTTAAACAGATAGCAAGTTCCTTAAATATTTCTATTCTTCCCCTTAATGCCACTCACCATTTTCCAAACTGCACACCGTCCCTTTTAGATCTAATGCTTGTTTCTTCTCCGAACAACGTTGCAAAACACGGTCAGTGTTCTGCAGACAGTTTTTCCTATCATGATCTAATCTTTCTTTCTTATAAAGTTCGCCCTCCTAAGTCTAAACCACAAATACTTCTTCGACGTAACTTTGGGGGCATGGATGTGGAGTCTCTTCGTGGAGACGCCCAAGATATTGACTGGTCCGATTTCAGTGGTGCTGATAACATTAACGATAAGGTGCTAATTTTCAACAAAAATATTATAAACCTGTACGACAAACATGCTCCAATTCGTAGGGTCAAATTAAAGCAAAACCCTGCCCCATGGCTGACGGAAGACATACGTTCATTGATGCACAGCAAAGCGTCCGCCAAGGGTAGATATAAGCGCAAGCCTACTTCAGAAAATGAAAACAAATACCACAAAATACGTAACCGCTGCAACAGAGTGTGTAGGGATGCATTACGCCGTTATATTCACAAATCTGTAGAGCAAGAAGACTCATCCAAAATTTGGAAATTTCTTAAGACTTTGGGGGTTGGTAAATCTCGTTCTAATAATAATTTACCCTATGACTTAGATATTAATCTTCTTAACCAACATTTCTCTAATTCTTCTAATCTCGACAATATCACTAAATCACAAACTCTTTCGTACCTTTCTTCCAAACAACCACCTGACATTTCTCCTTTTTCATTCGTGCAATTCACTGATGTTGACGTTAAGAGAAGCATAAAATCAATATCTTCCAATGCGGTAGGCAACGACTGTATCAGCAGGAGTATGATTATGCCAATTCTTGATGAGATAGTGCATGTCATAACCCTAATACTGAATGAATCTATAACCACTAGCTCTTTTCCTGTGGCTTGGAAGGAAGCTCAACTAATTCCTCTACCTAAAAAAGCTAATCCTTCTGCCTTCACCGAATATCGTCCTATCTCTATTCTTCCATTTCTGTCTAAAATTCTTGAGCGCCTTGTACATCAGCAGTTAAGTGCATTCCTCAACAAAAACTCTCTAATGAATCCTTTTCAGTCTGGTTTTCGCCCAGGACACAGCACCACGACTGCATTAGTGAAGATCACAGATGACATTCGGTTGGGTATGGATGACAAACAGCTCACCGTTCTTACTCTCCTTGACTTTAGCAACGCTTTCAATAATGTCGATTTCGACTTACTTCTCGGTGTCCTCAGCTCCCTTAACATGTGTCCGTCAGTGATTGCTTGGTTTCGTAGTTACCTGATGGGACGCCGGCAACGTATATGCATTGATCAGACCTGCTCCACGTGGAATTCTATATCTGCCGGTGTTCCTCAGGGCGGCGTACTCTCTCCTCTCCTGTTTGCTGTATTCATTAACACAATTTCTCATAACCTTTCTTCGTCCTACCACCTGTATGCAGACGATTTACAAATTTATGCGCAGGCGCCACTCAATCTCATAGACCGAGCGATTAGCAATATTAATGAAGACTTGAACAGAATTTGTGAATGGAGTAGATCCTATGGTCTTAAAGTCAACCCATCAAAAACTCAGGCAATAATAATAGGCAGTTCTAGGTTGACTTGTAAACTGAATCATTCTCAATTACCACGCGTTGTTTTTGACGGGACTACGGTACCGTACAGTAAGGAGGTCAAAAATCTGGGCGTCACCATGGATAGTAATTTCACATGGGACCCGCAGCTGTCAGCGGTGAGTCAGAGGATGTTCGCATCCAATGCTTCGCTTAGACGGTTGCGGAATTTCTTACCAACAGCCACCAAGGTTATGTTATCTCAGACTTTAATGCTTTCCGTTCTTGACTACGCTGATGAGTGCTTCCTCGATCTCACTGAGGAACAACTGGACAAGCTTGAGAGGCTCCAGAATCTTGCCATTCGGTTCGTTTTTGGTCTTCGAAAGTATGATCACGTGTCCAGTTTTCGCGGTGAGCTCAAATGGTTGCCTATTCGTCTGCGTAGAAACTATCACATTTTATCACTTCTCTATAGAATTATATTTCTGCCTACCTCTCCTTTGTATCTTCAGTCTCGGTTTCAATTTCAGCGTCCCCCTTCTCAAGTTGTCCGGTCTTCAAAAGCCTTACTCCTTAAACTCCCGTCTCGTTCTACCACCTTTTATGGTAATTCTTTTACAGCTAGGGCTGTGGAGTTGTGGAATGATTTGCCTACCTCCATTCGACAATCGAAGTCGTTAGCGGTTTTTAAAAGTAGCGTTTTTAAGTACTATATTGGAATTGCTGAAAAACTTTAGGTTTCTTAGGTTCAAACTCGTTATTGATAAGTATGTATTTGTTGTGTTATGTATATGCATGGGTATATTTATTTTTTATATATAAATGTAAGGTATGAATGTATCATTTATTATACATATGTATTTATATATATATGTATGTATTATTTATTTATATTTATATGTAATATGTATGTATTATTTATTTATTATGTTTATTATTATTTGTATGAATTCCATTACTATTTGTATGTGTTACACCATGACTACCTACCTTTTATCTTTCTTTACTTCTCGTCCATACAAAGGTTGCCTGGAAGAGATCGCTTTAAGCGATAAGGCCGCCCATTGTGCCACCTAGATATAAGTTATTTTATGTATTTCTTTGAATTGTTTTTTTTTTTTTTTATATTGGTGTTACAATAAAGAATTAATCAATCAATCAATCAATCACGGTTTTCCCATGTCCATATGGACATTATCGGACCGTTGCCATTTTCTTCTGGTTACAGGTACTGCCTCACGGTCATCGATCGTTACACACGATGGCCTGAGGCGTATCCGCTCACAGACATCACCGCCGAGTCCTGCGCCCGCGCCTTCGTCGCTGGCTGGGTGGCTCGTTTCGGCTGTCCCCAGAAGATTACGACGGACAGGGGCCGCCAGTTCGAGTGCGAGCTCTTTCGCACCCTGGCTGCCATCCTGGGCATGCAACACCGCCCTACCACCGCCTATCACCCTGCCGGCAACGGCATGGTGGAGCGTCTCCACCGCCAGATGAAGGCCGCTATTATGTGCCACGCTACCTCGAGCTGGTCAGAAGTTCTTCCTCTGGTGCTGCTAGGCATACGCAGTGCCTGGAAGGAGGACGTGAAGGCGTCTGCTGCAGAGATGGTTTTCGGCGAGCCACTACGCCTGCCGGGCGAGTTCTTCGTCTCAGCGGCCGACGTCAACCACGACGTCACCGACTTCGCTGCGCGTCTACGCCTACACATGTCGAGACTGACTCCACGGCCCGCTAGCAGACACGAAAAGAAGACATTTTACATACCCAAAGACTTGACCACGGCTGAGTACGTCTTCCTAAGACAAGACGCCGCCAGACGCTCTCTAGAGCCTCCATACACCGGTCCCTATAAGGTGTTGGAGCGCACTCCAAAAACCATAACACTAGCGATGAGAGACAGAGAGGTCACAGTGTCAATCGACAGAGTCAAACCAGCTTATATCGCCAGAGACGAGTCAGCAGTCGAGCAGCCAAGCCGAGATGACAGCAGGTCCAGAGTCGTCCCGTTCACGCCAGATGACACCAGGGCCAGCAACGTACCATCTCCATGCATCAACCCAGCAAGTCGAGCAGTACCGCCACCTCCGGATGACAGCGCAGCGAAAAAAACGCGTTACGGTAGGGTAGTTCGCTTCCCGGACTACTATCGACCTCTGTAACCTTCGGTCTCAGGGGGGGTGTAGTGTGGTGACCTTCAGTCAACACTTTAGTTATATTTAGAATAAGGAAATATTGTTAATTTAATAAATAAAGTAGATATAAAATACAACTTGTAAAATGCGCAAGCGAGGGCGAATGCGAGCACTAGTATGTTTTGTTAGTAGTTAGAATTGTGCTGAACTCGCACCGGCGCGCAAGTAGCTGCGGCCGGCCGCGAGCGCAGTCAAGATGCATTCCTCGTTCATTCGGTTCTCAGGCTCTCGACGAGAACGCACGTCGCCTCGCTCCGCGCATTCCCTCCGAAACTTATTAAGTAGTTACGTAGGCCCATTTAATTTATGTTTTTGGAAGTAAAGTTAATAATTAATCAAAGCTTTCTTTTACTTAAATTACATCGTTAGGTAGCTATACAGTTAGGGCCTAATAGTAGCTTCAGTACCTAAAACGCAGCCTGTCAATTTCGCGTTATGCCATACTGTCATTTAAAATCAGCGTTTGGTCTAAGTCTCAATAGATCTACTTCTTGTAGTGCCTATTTAGCGATATGACTATGTTGCAATAGGTCTACTTCTTGTATTGCCTATTAGCGATATGACTATGTTACAATAGGTCTACTTCTCGTAGTGCCTATTTAGCGATACGACTACGTCGATATTCGTTCCAGTATGTTCGAATTTTCAAATGTATTTTTAGAGTTTCAAACCCAAAGGGTAAAAAGAAGACAGCGAAGTCTTAGTATTAGGGTCCCGGCCTATTACTGACTGAGATTTCGCTGTCTGTCCGTCCGTCTGTTGCCACTGCTATCAGGCTATATCGCATGAACCGTGATAGCTAGACAGTTGAAATTTTCACAGATTATGTATTTCTTTTGAATTAATCTTAAATACGAAAAAAGTAGGTATAATAGGTACCTACGTAAGAAATATTCGCATAAATTTTTTTTAAAGTTTAATATCAATGTGCTGATGTCTCTTTAGGCACAACGCGAAATTGGCAAATTTTGTTGTAGATACTACCGATTAAGAGAGCGCATTAATAATAAATTTAAATTTGCCTACCTAGCTTACAAACTTAATCCCAATTTGCCTGCTTCGGTTTAGAGTCTAAACGAGTTTTTATAGTTATATGGTCTAAAGTTTAGACCTAACTCGCCCATCGCCATATAACTAAACCTCTATTTACCTACTTCGCTTTAGAGCTAATGCGCAAAATGACTAAACCTTAATTTACCTACTTCGCTCATGAACTAATACGCAGTAAGTCTATAGGTACATCAATATGCCCATTTCTCGTTAGGTCTAGGCACAACTCGAAATTGACAGACTGCGGTTTAGGTACTTAGAGACTAAACGGTCAGATTTTAACAAAATAAACGCGATTAGATCCGTTATAAAAGTTTTAAAATGAACTTTAAATTAACCAACACATCTTTGGAATAATCAATGGCACTTTGAAAAGGAGATCATTTTTTTTTTAAATTTATTTTATAAAAAAAAACATGTCAACTTAACTTTGAACTAAATCAATGGCACGGCGAAAGCAAAATCAAGTTATTTTTAGGTATACCGCACCTTAATTATAGTTCTACCACCTCAATAATGTTCTGAAACTTAATGTTCCATCTAAGCATTCAGGTTGTGGAAGGTAAGCAATAACATCAGTCAAATCAATAATCGAGATGTCATCTTCAATTATACGGAATGTATCTTTTCGTTTATACGATTTGAGCCCTTTAACTACGATTTTGTCATAAGAAACATCATGTAATTTGCACACATATTTGTAAGTCTTTTTACCTCTTGCGGAACTAAATTTTGCCGAAACAAAATTGCCCTCTTTTAGAATTGTTTGAACCGTTTAGTCTCTAAGTACCTAAACCGCAGTCTGTCAGTTTCGCGTTGTGCCTAGACCTAACGAGAGATGGGCATTTTGATGTATAGACTTATTGCGTATTAGTTCATGAGCGAAGTAAGTAAATTGAGGTTTAGTCATAGTGCGCATTAGCTCTATAGCGAAGTAGGTGAATAGAGGTTTAGTTATATGGCGAGTTAGCTCTAAACAGAAGCAGGCAAATTGGGATTTAGTTTGTAAGCTAGGTAGGCAAATTGAAATTAATTTTTAGCGCGGCTTAGAGTACTTACTACTTAACTAAAACGAAGTCTGCCAATTTGGTGTTGTGCCTAGATCTAACGAAACATCAGCACCACAAATTGAAATTAAACTTGAAAAATATTTTTATGCGAATATTTTCTATGTAGGCATCTATTATAGCTACTTTCATTTTTTATTAAGATTTTACGTATTTACGATTAATTCATAAGAAATACATAATCTGTGAAAATTTCAACTGTCTAGCACGGAATAAATAACAATAGAGGAAGGGGCATGTGGGCGTGGCGCGTGTGCCATACATCAGATTCAGTACAGATGTACTGACCTCACCTCAGTCGCCTTCATGTTCATGTTTGCTAATACATTGTAACATTGACAGATTGCTATGCCCTTTCTACCATTGTTATCTATTCCGTGTGTCTAGCTATCACGGTTCATGAGATACAGCCTGGTGACAGTACTAACAGACGGAAGGACAGACGGCGAAGTCTCAGTAATAGGCCGGGATCCTAATACTAAGACTTCGCTAACTTCTTTTTACCCTATGGGTATGAAACTAAAAAAACAAACTCTAATTCAGTGGCCGGCAGATTAGTTGAAAAAAAAAGGGCGGATGCGCAGGACTCGATTTTTCATAGAAGTCGCATGTAAAATGTACTGCGCGAACTTTCCCCTTCCACATCAAAATTTTTCAATTTATCTGCCGGCCACTGTACTATTTTATTTATGTGTATTTTGTTATTATATTGTTTATTAATTTTATTAAGTAATTGAGTTTACATTGAAAAAGTTGGTAGAAGGCGAGCTTACCGACCCTTATATTTTTTAGGAAGCATTATCAAAATGAAGAAAGAACTTGAACAACGAACATTGAAGATCATTGTAGTTCTTTCTTCATTAGGCACAAAAAAGACCTTAAAAAGTTGGAAGAAGGCGACATCTATCTGCTTTTATTACGAGAATAAGAAAAAACTACTGTGTGTTTATAATGATTAATAATCATTATAAACACACAGTAGTTCTTTCTTCATTTTGATAATGCTTTTTAAAAAATAAAAAGCAGATATATCGCCTTCTTCCAATTTTTTAAGTTCTTTTTTGTACCTTCTATTAAAAAGAATATCAATTTTTCTTCTTGGATTTCCTTCAAATATCTCTTGCTTCAACTTTAGATTCTGCCACAGGGACTCTTTTTTCAATTTGTATAAGAAATTTATCAGTGCCGGTTTGCCGCTCATACGATTATTTAAACGCCTGTGCCAACCCTCCAAACTATTATTAGTTCTGTAGGTTTCATTGGCACAGCTTATCACTTCATGAAGCTTACCCATCCACTGTTTTTCAAAATAATTTTCAAATTTAGTCATGGCTTCCGAATGATCCTCATGCTGTAACTGCTTAATTTTTTGCCATACTTCCGGAATATAAGTCGTCGGTACCAGTGGAAGATTGGCACAAAGTTTTGTTATTTTATTTCCTCCGATTTGTGTTAGAACACCCAAGTTTTCTGCTTTTTTCCATACCGCTCGCGAAAAGTGATAATAGCAACCAGAAATGACTATGCCCGGGAATACAGCTTTTAATGCCTGGATTTGTGCTACTTCGTAGTCAGTTTTAAAATTTCTAAATTTAATTTGCAATTCATTTTTAATTAATTGAAAAAGCCTTATGTACGTATCTTGGGTTTTATCTGGTAACAAGCAAAACATAACAGGTGCAATATTGGCGTAATCAATGCTGCTAGTGTTTAAATTCATATGAATAGTGTACAGCTGGTAGAACAAAGGCACACTTTTAAATGTACCGTCCCCGTAAAAGTGTGTGTCGTTTTCTAAGTTTTTCATTGTTTTTCTTGCCAATGGACTTGAAAATATCAATATTTTCTTATCGTCAGTATTATCATCGCAGACGAGAAAATTCTGAGCAATAATATTAGGCACCTGTATTTCGCTTAAAGAAAAATTTGTTTTTTGAACTTCTAATAATTTGTTCCAGGCACGATATAAAGAATCCTTTTTTGTCTTAAAAAGGGTAGCTTCGTTAATTTCTTCATCTATCGTATCCGACTCATTTAAAATGACATCTTCAATATTTTTTGGGACGGACCCAAATGTTTGGCAAACTGCTTGCTTACATTTGTCTGTTGTTATTGAAACTTTATTCTTCGCGTGATTTGCCACGCATGTATGATCACTTACTCTTATAAGGATTTTTGCATTACTTAATTTTAAGGAAGCACTGCATGTTTTCCTATTTCCACACCGCCAGAGTGAGGAACCATCTTCATTACATTTGTTTTTCGTGTATGTAAAACCGTTTAGCAACAAATTATTTGAACCTTTTTTATTTTTTACAAAAACTAAATTATTTTCTTTAGTTTCCATTGTAATTTGTCTGTTTAGAAGGTTATTTGTGGTAATTTTTTATTTTCTAACTATGAATGACTGATATTTGTCATTATTATAAATAGAATATTATGATTAAATTATACACTTCAGTTTTAAATGGCAAGTAAGTATGCAAAAGAGATATTACTATGACAAAGAAGTTTGTGTTTAAAATCCGAACGTGCTGGAACGAATATCGACTTAGTCGTATCGCTAAATGGGCACTACGAGAAGTAGACCTATTCCAAAATAGTCGTATCGCTAAAGAGGCAATACAAGAAGTAGACCTATTGCAATATGTTGTATGATAGTCATATCGCTAAATAGGCTATACGAGAAGTAGACTTATTGCAACATAGTCATATCGCTAAATAGGCACTACAAGAAGTAGACCTATTGCGACTTAGACCAAACGCTGATTTTAAATGACAGTTTGGCACAACGCGAAATTGACAGACTGCGTTTTAGGTACTTAGAGACTAAACGGTTTGAACGTGTGCTTGTTCCGAAAGAGATGACGCTTCTTTTCGAGTAAATGGTGCTTCATGTGAAGTAGCTACAATGCTATGTGAAGTAGTTTCCTTTGAAGTCGTTGGGATTTCCTGCAAACTATCTTCTGGTATCTCTAAATTAAATGATGTTTCAAAATTTGTTTCACGTGTTAATTCGTTAGCCAATAAATTGTCAAAAAAGATGCTGGCGTCTTCATTTTCTGACGAATTGACAGACTGGTACGAACAACTGCTATTGCTATCAGTGTCATAGTGCTTTTTCTTGGTAGCATGAGATCTCTTCTTCTTCATTTTCATATTTTTATTTAGTAATACCTTTTTTGCTGGTTTTTGTAACTTTTTCTTTTTCTCATTTTGTTCATTCTTCATCCGATCAACTACTTCCTTGTACGTTAATATTTCAGCTCCCCTTACACGTTTATTTTTGTTTTTTGGAGGATCGTTGAGCTATTGATTTTGACAGAAGTTCTTCAAATGATACATTCATGTTGTTGAGTTCATTTTCTTTGTCCGTTTGTTCAAGACGTGCAGGCTCTATTAGGAGGTTTACTAAAATTTCAATTTCATTTGAAGATCTGTTTGTAATTTTACTACTTGGTAGAGGAAGTTTAGCTGTAAGAATATTTTTTACTTTTTTCGAAATTATAATTTCTTGAGTATCTTTTTGTTGTTCTTTTTTTGGATTCTGTTCGTCTTTGTCTATCAAATATTTTAAAGTATCTTTCTGGTTCTGCTTTTGTCTTTGGTAAGGTCTCAGTTCGTTACTTTCCACTTTTATTTTACGAGAAATTTCTAAGACTTCTCTGTCTTCTCTGACTTCTCTGTGTATCGTCACTTTTCTTTTCTGAGATTTTCACTTGTAACATCTATTTTCTTTGCTTTATACTTTTGCTTTCCTCTTTGATTCCGATCTTTTCTTATTGCTGGATTTTCTTGTTCTTCAACTGTGTCTTTTGAATTAAATTCTTGTAGTTCGTGATCTCTCGTCTGTGGTTTTTGGTTATTCAAAGCCGTAAGTACTAATGTCAAGAGCTTTGGTACTGTAACATCTAACTGTTCATTAGATAAATCTGGTGTTTTATGTTCAAAAAGTGTTTTTTCAGTTAAATCGTTTATAATGTAATTTTCATCGCAGTTGGACTGTTTTCGGCCAAGAACATTCTGTTCCCATTTCGACCAACTTATCGGATCAAACTTTTCTTTCAAAAGCACTTCCCGATTAACCGAATAAATACCAGTTTTTCTAATTTTTTTTTTTTATTAATTTTTAATCAGTAATAAAACTTAAATAACATTCTAAACACCAAAAATCACTAAGATTTGTCTGGTGTATGTATAAGTGCCGTGACTGCATGCAATAGTCTACAATAGTAAAAATAAAAATAAG
Source organism: Idaea biselata (assembly GCA_958496205.1). Lineage (NCBI taxonomy): Eukaryota > Metazoa > Arthropoda > Insecta > Lepidoptera > Geometridae > Idaea > Idaea biselata. The sequence continues at coordinate 17,927,239 of OY292402.1, forward strand.
TGAGTCGATACATATCAAACTCGCTTAAGTCAAACATAAACCAATCTATGCAAAACGGTGCATTTACTTTTATCAGAAATTCGCGAGACTATGATTGATATCAGACATTTTAAATTTCAAAATAATTATTCACAGTAATTTTCATTAAAGAAATAAATAAAATTTTATTTATTTTACGCTAAAAACCAGTTTTTACTTTGGACATAAGCACATATGATATATACCACCCGGACTTAAGCTATTTTGAAACAAACTGCAGTGGACTTAAGTTATTATGAAAAAATACAATGTGACTTAAGCTGGTTTGAAATAACTAAATTACAATAGGACGTACTCAGTGACGTTTTGCTTACTTGAGTACTTCTACTAGGTACCATCATTGAATTGAAATTAAAAGAAATAAATTGTTTTGTGGTTATTTAATTAATACTTAAAAAAAACTAAAAATACAAACTTACAAAATTAGGTATGAAATGAGACCAGTAGCTAGTAGCTTTTATAACCCATATCTTTATCGACATAAGAAACCTCACAATTAAACAAAATCTATTGTTTCTTCTGGTAAGTATTCGGGCCCATTATTATCCTCTGTGTCATCTTCTTCGAGTTGAGGTAAATTTTCATTTCGCAGCAATACGTTTTTATAATATTCTAACTCTGGCAGTTCTCTCCAACTTTCACCAAAATGTTTTTCTAGTAACTTAGACACATCGTTCAATTTTTCAATTTTAACATTAAATCTTCCATCTCTTTGACGAGGTAAGATTCCAGCAATAGTTTTTCCACGTTTCGTTATAGGAAGTGAGTTGCATATATCATTTCTATACGATATTTCTCCACGAACAACAATTTTATTGCGCTGTATTTTTTCTAAAATTATTCGCTTGGTTTTACTTATTTGGAAGTGTAATGTTTGAGTGCTTTTTAAAACGTCTTTCGTTGCACTCTTCCAATCTAATATAGGAACTTCAGTTACTAAGCGATGAATCGTGGCATTAGACGCCATAATATCAATATACGTCTGAGGTTCTGTTATAGTTTCTATCCGTCTTATTCTTTTCTCAGATAAAGCAAAGACTCGATCTGGTGGAATAAAGCTGTGCCCGGTGACAGGAAATATAAACTCTACTTTATTGATCCTGCTTGTTGTATCCTGCAGCCACTTAGCCACCATTCCTAGAATAATCGAATTCTTATTCTGGCCGCCGCAACCATCGGCCACCAACCGTATGACCGTTTTGCCATCCAAATTTACTTGATTAAGACAATGGCATACACAAGAAGCTATTTCGTTGGCACCTTTAGTTGCTTGATCTTCCGTCCACACGTATGAGTACACGTTATCTTTGGTTAGGCTACTATGAGAATTTCCTTTAACAACCGTAAAATTATACAGGTATAACTGTCGAGAATAGTAAGCTGATTGATCAGCAACTTTAGGTAATGGCAAATTCTTTTGACAGTCAAAAGATAGAGTGAGCATTTCTGGATTCTCTTCTTCTAGTTTGGTGAAAAAACATTTTGCTCTCAATTTATGGATTCTATATTGCGTACGCAAATCTTGTTTGCGGATTTCATTTTTTTCAATTTTAAGCCTTTCTAAAAGCTGCAGACAGTCAGAACATACGTCTTGACGTGGAGAGCCGAAACCAATATTGAAAGAGGTATTAAATACCTTTCTGAAAAAACTTTTGGTCACCGTGTAGCCAGGGCTTGCCTGATCATCATACATTGTATAGAGTTTTGAAATGTTCAGGCTTGGATCAAGATATACTCTTCGTTTTATTCTTCCTCTGCAGTAATGGCTTTCTAAAGGCTGTAATTTCATTATAAATTTTTGAACAGCTTCTCTCTTTGAACGAAAAGCATGATTCTTTCGATCTCCTCCGCGATTTTCGGACGGTCCTTCTCCCGTAGATATATATCTAGCAATGACACCTTTTATACGACCTTGTTTAATCTTCAAAATTCCAATAAAGGCAGCAAGACACACTAGAACCTTTTTTTTTGTTTTGTACCTTGTGACAAAATACTGTTTTGAGTAATCACGCCCAGTTCGCGTATTATTTCTTGGGCGTTTTCTTTTAACAGGCGCAATTACTACATTTTGTAAAATAATGTTGTCTTGAGCAATTTTATTCGGATTATTATAAAAACTTTTGTGAAAGTAAAATATATCGTTAGAGGTTAAACTTTCACATTTGAAGTTGCTGTTTTTTGGGTGATTACACTTTGGTTTTTCAGGTAAGGTTTTCCCAGAGTACCTAAAAAAGAAATAAATACTTTAAAAAACCGGTGAAGTTCAAATTAGGCTCGTGACACCAGGTTGCCGTACAAATGGGTTCAAGAAAATAGAATTTTGAAAATGATTTGGTCTATTTGTGACCGCACATAACGTTGCTTAACCTGGATCGAAGTTTCAGATTTTCCTGTATGTGTACTAACTATTACATCATGTTTCATGCCAAATTTCATTTTTCTAACTGAACGGGAAGTACCCTTTAGATAAAGAAATTAAAAATACGCTAGATAGAAATACGCATATTTTTGTGACATTAATGATTGAATCTTTTTCCAAGTTAACATAGAGGCTTGTATTTTTCACAGTTAATAGACGCTACCAATCTTAATATATGGTTAAAATTTCAATTCGAAACCTCTACGCGTTCCAAAGAAAAAGGGTCTTGACAGACAGATGGACAGACGAGCAGACGAAAAGACAAACGGACAAAAAAAAAACAGTGTTTCATGCAAATAGGCAAAAGAAAATCAAGTCTACAAAAAAATTTGGTCACCCATCCAATTTATGGACGCACACACCGTTGCTCAAGCTTAATTTAATATTTTAACTTATCACGGCTCATGAGATACAGCCCGGTGACAGACAAACAAACATTAGAATCATAGGTTCCGTTTTTACCCTTTGAGTACGAAACCCTAAAAACACGAAAAATCGAGATTGTGGCTAGACCGTTTTTTTTTTCAAACAGAGTCAACCTGAGTCCAACCCTGGATAGCAACAATTATAACGCTAGCTGAGGCCTCGCCCAACTCATCACAAACAAAATTTTAGCACTTTACTTACAAATCCCGCTTCTTCTTATTTATATTTTCAATAGATTTTAATTTTAGCCTCTTTTTTGCTAACTCTTGCTCCACAACTGTTATTTTATTCTCCATAATTAATTAAAAACTCACAAGCACAATAACAGCACATCACGGTTTGCCACGCAATGGCGGCCATGACATCCGAACACCGGCTTCTGATTGGTCGGACTGGACTTAAGCGTATTTGATCTACACAGTAGTTAGGACATAGGTTATTTTGAAATAACGGTACGGTTTTAGAGTCTTATTTTCTTAAGTTTTTTTGGACTTTGGCGTATTTGAATTATACCAAGAAGTTAAGTTTTTTATAGAGTATCAAATTAGCCACAGACTCAAAAAAAAACGTTGTAGTGGACTTAATCACTTTTGATATGTATCGACTCAAGTAACATAGATTAATAATTTCTAGTGATAAATAATATTATTCATATGTAGGTAAGTAGGTAGTTTTGAAATATAAAGTCGGTAAGAATAATATTCTTTAAATGTAGGTAGGTAGTTTGTGCAGGGAAGTGCCACAAAGTGCAAACGGGATAGGTAGATAGGTAGTTTGGTCTTGAGTGAAAGTGACAACGCTTCATAGAAGGGCGCGCGCCGATCATGGCCATATCGCTGTTATCGAATCTACAAGGTGTTCAAGAATTTGATTTTAACTTAGTTTTTATATTTTTAACCGTGATACTATTTTTAAAAGGTAAGTCTAATCTATTTAACAGACGAGACACCATGTATTCTGTAGTCCTATTCCCATAGTTATTATGTGGCGCTCTGGGAACTTTTAATAATTGTTTTGATACCTGCCTCGTATTTATTTTATGCTGTATTTTGTGTTGAATTTTGTTATTGAAAAACTGCTCTTTTAGTAAGTTATATTCGAATCTTAGTTTAATGGGTAATACATTACAGTGTTTGTAAAGTTTGTGTTCGTCATCTTTGCAATGCTCTTTTATTTTTGGGGAAACGATTAATTTCAAAATTCGAGTTTGCAAGGCCTGGATGTTGTCAAGGTAGGTTCTATAGGTTCGTCCATAGCTAGTGATGCCATAACCTATAACTAAGTCGGCCAGGGCATTATGCAACATGATTAAAATTTTGTACGGGATCCTGTTTTTTATAATAACCACATGGGCCATGAATGCTCTCAACTTGCCACACACACTATCAACATGGGATGCCAGTTAAAACTGCAATCCACGACCAATCCCAGATATGTATGCTTATCTACTGTTTCTATTGCAGGACAATTACAAGGATGAGCGTTTACGTGGCCGTGAAAACAATTATGATTGTGAGCTATGAGTCTGTTGTTAGTATGGCAATAGGTCTTTGTGTTTGGAGAACGAATATGTACAAGTTTGGTCTTGGAAGCGTTCAGTACAAGGCCGTTATCATGGCACCACTGGTTCAGTGAATCAAAATCATATTGAAGTTTGTGGAGTGCTGAGTTCACGTCCTTGTCTGCTATAAGAAGACAAGGGTCATCTGCATATTGGTAAACTGAACACCATTTAAATGTGTTGTTCATATCATCGACGTAAGCAAGAAAGTGAAGAGGACCCAACACGCTACCTTGAGCCGTTCCTTCAGTGACAGTCATGACATCACTCGCCTCGTCACCTATCCTAACAAAGTAAGATCGATTTTTTAGATAGTCCCGACACCAATCTAGCACGGGACCCCTAATACCAGTATTCCTAAGCTTATGAAGTAGGTATTCATGATTTAATGTATCAAATGCTCTAGAAAAGTCAATGAAAAGAGCGAGTACATGTTTTCTGTCGTGCAGATGGTGGTTTACCTCGTCGGAAAAGTTTGATAGTAACGACGTCGTACTTTTCATAGGCTGGAAACCGTACTGATTCGGGCTTAAAATGTTGTTTTTGTTATAGAAGCTATGAATTTGGTCACTGAGATATTTTTCAACTATTTTATCTAAAGAAGGTAGCAGGGAGATCGGTCGATAGTTGCCAATATCATCCTGTCTGCCTTTCTTATGTACGGGACGGACACAGCTTTGCTTCAGATCGTTTGGGTAAATTCCTGAAGCAAAACTGGTGTTAATTAAGTCTGCTATACTTTGTGATATATTATGGCTAATGTTTTTAATGTCAATTATTTTAATACCGTCGTTTCCTGGGGCTTTTCTACTTTTGAGTTTACCGATTATCTGTTTAACCATGAGGGGATCAGCTTTTTTTAACCGTAAACTAACCAATCCATTGGCCAGTATAACTGGGTTAAGATTATCCCATATTTTAGTTAGGATTCGTGAAAATTCATGTTTAGGTAATTTTGCTCCAACGTGAAGTCTTTGCCACTTTACCAAGGCATCTTCCCATCGATCTTTCATCGGCTTCTTAGCACTGCAATCTAGTGGTTGCAGGATATGTGACGTATGCGGTGGCAACTTCAAAATGATAACGTTTTCTGAAACGGCAATCTCAATCACCTTTAAATCAACGTGAGTTGAGTGGCCATCGTAAACCAATAAAATCGGTCGCTCGTTTCCGATCGAAGGTAAAAATACACTTGTGAAATATTTCTCGAAAATAGATGTTTCCATCCAGCCCTTTTGACTGACTGCATAAGCCGTTTTCACAGTCTCGTTTTTGTAGCACCATTCATTCCATAGGTATTTTCCTTGGAAAATAACTAATGGCGGGACTTTATCGCCAACTGCATTAGTTGCCAACAAGACAGTTGTATTATCTCGACCAGGGGAACTTGTTGTTCCCCTGGTCAAAAAAGAGGATATCAATCAACTAGATTGATATCCTCTTTGACTAACCACTTTACTTTTTGATACGTTCGGGCTTGTCAGTGAGTCCCAATTCTTCTGTTACCTTTTCCAATAAGTCGAAATATTCGTACACCGTAAATGGGTTACACGCATTTTTTCGAGCAATTTCGACTGATTGCGGCTTTTTTAAGGACAATTTGTTTCTTTTACAAAAACGCGTAAACCAATCATCACCCGGTACGCCGTCTTTGAATGGGGTTACAAGCCCGTTTCTTCTGATGTATTCAGAAACTAATGTTTTACTTCCTTTTTGGTCAATGGAAATCCATGTTTTTCCATAATGTGCAATTGGGAAGCAATTTCTAGTTCAACTTTATCCGAAAACACCGTCTTGTCTCCTGCATTCAGCTGTTTTTGACCACGAGTTTTGTAGATGTATGAAATTATTGTAGATCTCGGAATCCCAAATTTCTCTGCAGCCTCGTAGCTATTCATTTCTGCTATTCATCTGCTACGCAGATGATATGGTCCTACTGGCACCATCGATATCGGCAATGCGTAAGCTGTTGGTTGTGTGTGAAGAATATGCTCAACACCATAATATGAAGTACAACGCCGAGAAATCTGTGTACATGATTTTTCAAGCCTCCAACAGCTACCCGGTCTTGCCACCGCTCCAACTGGAAGGCTCGGTGCTTGAGCAAGTTCATGTCGTCAAATACCTAGGACATATGATATCCGACGATCTGTCTGACCACGCCGATATAGAGAGGCAGCGTCGAGCAATCGCAGTGCGCAGTAATATGCTTGCCAGGAGATTCGCACGGTGCAGCGCAGCGGTGAAGGCGCAGCTTTTTATAAGTTACTGTACCAGCGTGTATACAGTGGAACTTTGGTCATACTACACCAAAGCAACCATGAGCGACATGAGGGTGCAGTACAACAACGCGTGGCGCGCCATGTTCAGGTTGCCGTGGTGCTGTAGCGCGAGCGGGATGTTCGCAGAGGGACGCGCGCCCGGATGGCAGGCGCTGCTGCGAGCCCGGTCAGCCGCGACGCGCACTACCTTACATCGCTCTGACAACTCCCTGATTCAGGCGGTACGGGACTGGAACGATAGTCCCCTTCATAGGACCTGGCAGACCTATCACACTCCTATTACTTAGGAAATATTTAATTTAATTTTGTGTTTGTTTGTTTGTTGATGTATCATTGTGTATTGTATGTGTGTGGACCTATGGTCTGGAAAATAAATTATTTCATTTCATTTTCATTTTCATTTTCATTTCATTTCATTTCCTTTTTTATTACTTTTTCAACCGCATCAAAAAGTTGTTCTTCACAATAACTAATAACAATAACTGATTAACTCGGTGGATCTTGTTCGCGCTGGGCATGGGGGCCTTGTCGGGGGGTGTCGCCCGCAGACAGTTCTACCATATCTTTCTGTGGACCTGTCTGCGGGCGCCCGCCGGGTGTCGGCCCGGCTCTCATCTCCGGCGCGATCCAATTGTGCTTAGCAAGTAAGATTTATTTATGTAATTACTTATTGTGGAGAAATAAATAAAACATTTATTATTTATTATTATTAATAAAGCCTTTCTTTTTTTCTTTTGTAATTCCGGACCATCTAAAAATACACTTAACATTTACTGTCATAAAAAAAAACAAATCATCATCATCACTATAAGCCACAGGACATCCACTGCTGAACATAGGCCTCCCCCAAAGACTTCCAGGGCGATCGGTCGCATGCGTTCTGCATCCAACGACTTCCTGCGACCTAATAAAGGAACAAATAGTAACATCAAAAAGTTGGTGAATGGTTCGTGGCTCAAGACCGTTCATTTAGGTAGGTATAGTTTGTAAATAGATCGGCCTCTGTGCCAATTTCACGGCCTATGTGGCGCGGCGGGCGAAGCCCGGATTGCGAAGCAGAAGGTTGCGGGTTTGATTCCCGCCGGGGACAAATATTTCTGATGACCAAAAATGTTTGTCTCTGGTTCTGGGTGTTTTCTAAGTATCATATTATGTATGTATTTACAAAAAAAAGTATTATATGTAGTATATCCGTTGTCTAGTACCCATAGTACAAGCCTAGGGGCTAGATAGGGCTGTAGATAAATAAATGCAGCACGACATGTAATGTCGTGCAATATTTATTTATCTAGATACCAATACCAATTTAATTCATTTCTAGATAGAAAAGTAATAAATTGAAATGAAACTATTAATTTAGGGCACCGATATTTATTTTCGCTGCCTTCATCAAAATACTTCAGTTTGATTAAGTACAAAATATTGACCTGCCATTATATCGATACAACAAATCTATCGACACTGAATATCCATATTGAACATCACTAGCGATTTATATTTTCCATACAAACCACAAAGGGGCTATTGCAACTACATCAAGCTTATCAAAATAGCTACAAACACCCCGCAACACAGCGGAAAATGAGGCTTAAGTAACTATTACAAATATCATACTAAATATTAGACATGGTATTACAAATAATATCATAAAAGCTACTTCCGATTCGTATTTCTTCTTTTCTTCTTTCAAAACCTCACAAAAACCACGTTTACTATTTTTTTTGACAAAAACTTGTTCGGAGGTCGTTTACAAACATTAATTCAAAATGGCGACTTTAAGAAAAAAACTCTGTTGATCAAACAGTTACAGCGGAAGTAGCGTCACCTGTTATTTTTTGAGACAAACACTAATTTCTCTGTTCACCAATAGATGGTGTGCTCATCAAAAATCGTTAGAATTGAAGAAAAATCGATTAGTCGCATTCACCACATAGTCGCAAACGCCCCGGGTAACTTACCTTTTTAACGACCGAAATATTAGGCACAATATCTACATCTAATTTTCTTTGAACAACGAACTTCACAGAATTAGATGAAATTTTGACGGTCTTGAAAAACTTCACTTTATAATAGTTATTTCCGTCCTTTGATTCCATATTCTCAACAAACCCTAAAAAAAAACCCAAACACTTCCACGTTTTTCTTTGAAAATATCTAACTATAATACTGTCATTTAATTTACAAATATCTGATACAAATACAAATATAAATTGCCTGCTTGTATTTCTTCTTTATTTAAATTCTGTTCTTTTTTGTTGTTTTCATTTTCATTAATTATTCCTTAAGCCAATGAGGCTTAAGTAACTATTACAAATATCATACTAAATATTAGACATGGTATTACAAATAATATCATAAAAGCTACTTCCGATTCGTATTTCTTCTTTTCTTCTTTCAAAACCTCACAAAAACCACGTTTACTATTTTTTTTGACAAAAACTTGTTCGGAGGTCGTTTACAAACATTAATTCAAAATGGCGACTTTAAGAAAAAAACTCTGTTGATCAAACAGTTACAGCGGAAGTAGCGTCACCTGTTATTTTTTGAGACAAACACTAATTTCTCTGTTCACCAATAGATGGTGTGCTCATCAAAAATCGTTAGAATTGAAGAAAAATCGATTAGTCGCATTCACCACATAGTCGCAAACGCCCCGGGTAACTTACCTTTTTAACGACCGAAATATTAGGCACAATATCTACATCTAATTTTCTTTGAACAACGAACTTCACAGAATTAGATGAAATTTTGACGGTCTTGAAAAACTTCACTTTATAATAGTTATTTCCGTCCTTTGATTCCATATTCTCAACAAACCCTAAAAAAAAACCCAAACACTTCCACGTTTTTCTTTGAAAATATCTAACTATAATACTGTCATTTAATTTACAAATATCTGATACAAATACAAATATAAATTGCCTGCTTGTATTTCTTCTTTATTTAAATTCTGTTCTTTTTTGTTGTTTTCATTTTCATTAATTATTCCTTCACCAGCATTATCAAATTCTTTTGTGTCTTCTTTTCCAGTATAATCTGTAAAATTCTTGTTTTTCCTTTCTTTCGTATATATTCAATCTCAATTTTGTCTTTTTCTTCTTTATTCGAAGTCTTAGTAATATCCTCTTCTGTGTGATTTTCATTTTCCTTATTTTAAGGTATTATTTTATTTTCAGTCATAAGTTTGTCGGCACCTTTATCTTTAATTTCAATAATGTAAAAGGCTTCTTCAAAGAATTTTCGTAAATCAGCAATTATGTATGAACGGTCGGAAGACTTATTAAAATAAGAATTTATTTTAATGATTTAATTACAAAAGCTACTTAAAGACTAATTACAATTTTAATTTTTACTTCTAAAGAAAATAATATGATTATGAACTAAGCACTTATATCTAGGTCGCATGTGCCGGCTGTTATAGCTGAGTCGGCTGGACTTGCGTAGCTGGTGCCCAGCTAACTCTCCCCTCCTTAAGAGCGAAGCTGATCTTACAGCTTCGACCAGTGTCCTCACTGGATGTTGCCTCCGTCGTTGGGGATCTTATCTTAACTCGCTGCCAGATTTTCCACCGAGCGGCATCCAACAGTAACGAGTACAGGAGCAGTGTGGTCCAGCTTGGTGTCGCCATTATTGTCGGCCAGTCAGCAGCATCTTCTTCTTCCGGATTCTCTGCTCTGTCAAGGAGTTATTATCTAATTCAAGGTCTTCCAACTTGATCTCTAGTTTTATGGAATCCGTGTCGATATTATTACTGGATGGCAGAGGGATGATCTCGACTACCTCCTTGACCGAAGAGTGAGTTTGCAGGATTCTGTTAGTGACATCGGCGTGACAGTCGTCGGTCAGCGTTATGAGCTGGGTACCCGAAATCTTTCTGTACGATGTTTTCGATCCACATTGTATGCGCGTCACTTCTTCTTGAAGCAGGATCAATAGCCAGGTGTCCTCTCTGATTTTCTGGAACTTGTTGTGTTTCAATGCCATTCTCGCTCTCGTCCAATTGTTGTTACGGTGTTGAATCAGATCAGCGATGCAATCCTTGGTGTCCCTGGTAGATAGAGTATTCAGCTCCTCACAAAGTCGTGCATCTCCTATGATTTTCTTATAGTCGTCGCTGTCTAGGTATGCGTACTCTTCGCTACCAAGTATTAGGTATTTGGATTTTGGAATAATAGTGAACTGGTTTTTATCGGGGATGGAATATAGGTGTATGAGAACGAATACTATTCCATCCATTGAAGGGATTTCTAATACAAAAGTTAAAGTGTGTTCAGTGCTGTAAGCTTTAACTTTGATGGACCTTTCAAATTCATGAATATTATTGACACTAATCTCAGTTACCGGTGTTAAATTATAGTTGGATTTCAGATCTAAAAGTTCTTTCAAAAGGTTATCTGGTGTTTTGATACTAGGGTGTATGACACCGAGTTGTGAAAATGACATAGCGTCTTCAAAAATTGTAAGTTTAGAAATGTGAAAATCTAAACTATCAACATACTGTTGAATCGCCATGGATTCATAATATTTTTTGTCGGAGTGTTTTCCGATCGAACGCAATGTGTCTAGGGTTTCCCTAAGGCGTTTACCGAACGCTTCGGAATCCTCACTTTTTAAGTTGCGGGTCCGCGTGAGCTGCTGCATTACCTGAGCCTCAGTTCGCGTTTCCTCGAGCCTAGATAATAACTTTCTTTAACACGGTGGTAGCGGCCTCACCGTAAGCGAGAGCCTCCCTAGCGGTGTCCCTTAACTTACTTTTAATTATACAAATTAACGCAGGATGAGTGCACGCAGCATCTGACAATAAGGCGAAAACGCCTTCCACTCTCTTAATATATAAATTTAAAAGTTTGGGGTTCTATGATTTTATGTCGGCGTCGCAATTGTTCACCGCCATTGTGTGGTGTTTTATAAAAATATGTAGGTAATTATTAGAAATAATGTAATATGATCGCCGTCGTTCACTGACCTTGTTATTGAGTTATTATTGAATCGAATATGAGTATTACCTATGTTTATTCGCGATTTTAGCTTAAAACATGAACACTCTTCAACGCAATAATGATAAAAAAAACTACACTAAGACAGGAAATAGAGCAAGGAACTTGGTTAAATAGCGAGAGTACTCACCGGACCAGCCTCTGCATCTCCCGTCGAGTCTTAAACAGTGCGTAGGGTTCTCCAATTCTCCGGATCTCCGCACGCTGATCTTCCGTGGGCCGCCCGTAGGTTCTTGATCACGGGTACGCGACTTGAAAATCGCCGATCGCTGCACCGCTGTCGCTGTCTGGCTGAAGACAGAATCGTACCGGATACCGGATCTCGATTCTGGAACTTAGAGATGCGAATTAGTTTGACGATCGCGTGACCACTAACGACTGCGCCAATTATGTATGGGCGGTCGGAAGACTTATTAAAAAAAAATATATTTTAATGATTTAATTACAAAAGCTACTTAAAGACTAATTACAATTTTAATTTTTACTTCTAAAGAAAACAATTTGATTATGAACTAAGCACTTATATCTAGGTCGCATGTGCCGGCTGTTATTGCTGAGTCGGCTGGTCTTGCGTAGCTGGTGCCCAGCTAACTCAGCACTTGACAATTTTTTTAGGAATTTGTCTTGCCTGTGACAACATGTGCTCATCAGCAGTATTTGAATGTATATTTTCCGTACGGGATCGTTTCTGGGTTAGATTTTCATTTTCACTTGTAAATTTTCTCTTTTTATCTTGTTTAGGGTTAACTTGGTTATCCGTTTTTAAAGTTATAGTAGACAATATGGTTATTTTTTTATTTGGATCAACTTTTCGCTTTAGAATACCCGTGTTTTGGTCAAGTTCCTCTGTCAAATTGAAGTCATCGTCGTTGAAACATGGACTTATTGCATCATCAGATAGAAAACCTGTAACATCACTTTCCGCATACTCAATTTCATCGTCATCTTCGTTTGATGAACTAATACGCCTTGGCCTCGATTTCTTACTATTCCTTGAACCTATGACCTTATTTTTTTTTATCTTCCTTAATTGTTGATTTGAATGTTCGTTTTCACTAGTAATGGGATAAAAGTTGTGATATGCTGGTGAATGGCATTCACAACTCCCTCTAAGATCTCCACAGAAACAACTGAGATATCGGTATTTGAGTTTTAGTTATTCTGTTGTTATCAGCTGATGAATTTTCATAGTTTGTGGTAAAGGACAAAGCTTTGTATGTAAAGGCTGCACGTTGAAAGGTGAAATATAAAATAATTTTATGACTGTGCCCTCTGCATTCAGAACGTCAAATGCTGTTTCAGCATTGGGAATATCTATCCCCCAAGCGATTTTGGCATCTAGGGTTCTTTTGATAACTCCACCGATCTCATCAGCGGCTCCTTTTCCGTGGGCGGCTTCAAAAAACGACCAAGTTCCGTAACTAAAGCCATATTCATACATTTTTTCACTGAATAAGTAGAAGTTCCTTTTTTGTCTATATTGGGTTGTTGGGCCGTCAGAAAAAAAGTGAATGGCACTGATGTTAGGATAGTTATTTTTTATGTGTTGTAAAACGGGGTCAAGGTGGGCCCACATTGCTTCTGGGTTATGTTGATTATCTGGAGATATAGAGCAAAATGAAATAGGTTTCTCTTCAGGAGAAGAGAAACCTATTTCATTTTACACTGGAGTTTTTTTATATCAAAGGATTGATATAAAAAAACTCCAGTGTGTAGGGTAATTTGTTCTTTTATGAAATGCATTGCCTGGATTTCTTTATGGTATTTGCATGTAAAATTTTTAGAGAAGTCTATATGTATACAAGTCTCATATTCTCTTAAATTATTTAAACAATCTTTAAAGTTTTTATACTGAAAATAAAAATTAAATATGTGTGTTTTATTTTTTTTCATTTCTGAACTAAATAGCCCAAGTAACTCTTGCACAGTGCCTTCTTTCTGAATCTTAACCATCTTTTTTAAAAAAAAATCTCCTCCTTTATCATATTCGTGCTCTTTCAAAACCCAAAAAAACCAGCTGGTTTCATCCAATATTTTTCCGTTGTCAACATTTAATTTTATTTCTAAACATGTATTGCAATTGTTGTACATACAGCCTTTCGAGTTAAAATCACATACTAAATCTGCTGTAACCTCAGCAGATTGTCAGTCTTCAAAATCTAGGAACTGAATTTCTTCCTTGCAGCTACTTTCATCGATTTCCACTGCATTTTTAATTGGTTTAAATGCCCCTGTCTGCTATTCAATTCATTGAACCTATAATCATCAGAATCATATAAAAAAATGAGATGTTTCGGTTGTAAAAATCAATGGTCGAAAGGTGCATTTAGCCCTGATAAAACATTCAAATATATTTTTTATTTCACTTACTTTTTGTGGATTTCTTCCCATGCCTTTACTTTATTTTTATTTGTATTGGTATTTAAACATTTACCTTCAATAATACTTGAGTAGCTTTTTAGTACAGTGCGAAATAATAGCTGAAAATGTTAAAATTGGAAATGTATATTTTTATAATATAATATTTTGGATATTAAACATATTAGATAGAATAATAATTACAAATAACATTATTTACCTTCTCTTCTTCGTCCCAATTAATAGAGCAATTGTGTTTTGCGTTCATTTTAATATTTAAATATTTTCTCCAAAAATTAAATAATGCCGCCAGACCACGCCACACAAACTGAAAACACTGTCAATAATGTCATTGCTGTCACTTTCAAACCGCTAAAATCGTTCACTAGTTCATTCTTTTATTTTTAAATGAGGAGGAACACTAACTTTTTATCCCGGCAGAGGGCGTTGGTCGACTAATCTTAGGTTTGAATTAAGAACTGTCAAACAGGTGATTTTTACAACTCTCGGCGCCAAATTGGCCATATCGGTCTCAGACCGAAAGAAAAAAAAAACTCGGCGTTTTCATTGGTGGGGGGCCATTGGTGGTTTTTAGGTCTAATACCCCTTTGTGGCATTGTAGCCAGTTTTTATTTTGAAATATACTATTAAAATATTTAAGTTGTAAAATGCCAAACATTCATCAGTACTGCAGGGGACAGCATGTTTTTGTATGGGGCCTGTAGCACCAGACTTTTATTTAAGTCATAATTTTCGAAATTGAACTTATTACGTTTATTTTAAAATTACATGTAAAAGCTAAAAGGTTAAATAAGGTAATTACAACTTAATAATCATATTTTATTAAGTATTTTTGTAGTTTGAAAACCGTCAAAAGTTTGGGACACTTATTTTTTTGTAATAGCTCCAAAATCCGCGGCCTAACCCAACTAGGGAATAGGCGAGGCTAAATAACTAAGTAACGAACAGTTTTGCTAAAATCAACAGAATCAAAACAAAAGTAGGATAGCTGGGGTTATTCCCGCTTTCCTCCAAAATTGTGTTTCAAATTCCTCAAAGCAAAAAAATAAATATAAAATAATGAGTAATTTGAGTTTCATTTTCCTCAACGACAAAAAAAAATATTATTAATATAAAAAAATAATGGTTTATTTAATTAAACTTTAAAATTCGAACATTCTGTTCCAACTTCCTCAAACGTTATAGTACATTTAAAACGAATTTCAAAGCAAGGTACAGTCGTGTACAATAAATAAATATATTATCACTTAAAATAGAAATAGGACAAGTAAAACTGAAACTACTATACTTATTTAATTGTTACAGGACAGATGAAAAAATAATTACATAATAATTTTAAACGCTTTATTTATAAATAATAAATCAAAACTAAAGCAATTTAAACAATCAAACTTCAACAATAAACATTCTACTATTGTAGATAATATCTACATTACAATAACAGAACTAACTAAGACAATAGATACATAAATAAGTCTATAACAGTTTTTGACGCTGAAATGTAAATCACAAATATATAGTAGTTATAGTATAGTAACTAGTGTTAGTTAGATTATTTAAAATAATTTTAACAAATAATAGTTTGGTTATAATAAAATAAGCAATTAACAAATCTTCAACTACTAATCTAAAAAGCTACAAATTAGTTTTATACAAATGAACTTACAAAAATAAAGTATAATATTTATAATAGATAAATGAATAAGTAAAGATAAGCGAAAAACAATAAAAAAAATCAAATTATTAAATAGTTAATTAACAAAAATCAGTCTTATCGGTTACAGTACTACATATTTTGGATAAAATTAAGTAAATAGTAAAAATATATACAAATAAATCAAACTATGGATTTTGATGGCAACAAACTGGGTCTTATAATTTAAAATGTTCAAAAGAATCAACGAAAATCAACTTAAAAACTAAAATGAAATCAAACTTATTATAAAATATGCAACTAATTATTTACAAAACAAAGTTAGAAATTAAATAAATTGCCAATTTGACATATTGCCTCTAATATTGATATTCTGGCTTCTCTAAGCTGTTTTACGGTCAGAAGAAGTTGTAAGTCCCTGTTTATAGAGGATCGTTTTCTGTTAACTGCCGGAGAGCAACGATACCGTTCAAAGTAAAGAGCTTCATCTCTAATAACTTGTAAAAACTTAAGTAGACTGGGTTTTTTATTTGTCAAATTATTTAATCTTTTGTGCCACGACTCAACCAAATTGGTGGTTCTGTGGCGCTGTCCTTCGCAATTCCATAACTCTAGTGGAAAACATACACTATCTAGCCAGGTGGACACAAAATAATTATTAAATTTTGTGATCTTATCACTGTTTGGAGCTTCTTCCATGATGGCCAACCAACCATTCTCAACCAATTCAACTGGTAGATGTGCCAAAGCACCACATTTAGCCACATGTTGACATTCTTCTACGGATGTAATTCCAAATTCGCGCTTCTTCTTTAATATGGCCTGTTTGTAATGAAAATTACATTCTTTGATTGCCGTTTGTGGGAATATTTTGTTTACAGCGTTGATGACAGCTATTTCAAAGTCAACAATAAATTTCTCGGGACTCCATCCTGGCACACTCTCTTTTATTGAGTTCAGCATGACTTCGTATGTCCGTTGCTCTTTATTGGGTAGGAGTACAAATACAACAGGACAGGTTAAAGTTTGAGTTTCACAGCTTCCCACATCGACATGAATGGAATAGAGTTGAAAGAACGGCGTAGGACAGCTCCAAAAGGTTCCATCCATAAAGCAAGTTGGACTTCGACGCAAAATATTTCTAGCCTCCTCCAGGCTAGCAAATGCAATGATTCCCAAGTTGTCTTGAAATAATAAAAAATCTCTGAATTTACTTGGAACCTCAACTTGCTCTGGTCTTTTAAATCTGGTTTTTGAGACGTTCAGCTTTGAATTTCTTGACCGATACATAGATGATTTGATAGTATTGAAGGGAACGGGATTCTCCAATAAGTTGTATCCTTTATCTACATAACTCCTATAAACATCTTGGTAGATTTTTGGTATCGGAATCACCTCGTCCTGTGCTCTACGAGGACACTTTTCTTTAAATTGTTCTATGATTCCACTCGATAATGTACATGTATGGGGAGTTTCACTCAGTATCCTCGTCCCAGATATTTTTAAACTTGCGGAACAGTTTTTGTGCAAACATGACCATTTCTGAGATCCATCTTCAGTGGTATAATGCAAAAAGTGCCTATATCGAGCACGAATTAGAATTCTTCCTTCTGAAAAACAAGAAAACGTTCGGTTTTACTTTAAAAATAAACTCGAGTATATTACTTTGCATTGTACATACTGTGATGGGTGCAATATCGTGCAATATTAATAGTTAGTCCCTATATAACCTTGAAAAATAAATATGACTTATATTTATTATTTAAAAGCACAAAAATTAAAATTATATCGTAATTATCATCTCAGCCCTTATTCGTCCACTATAAAACATAGGCCTCATACGACGCAAAAAAAAAGCGATCAGAGACGCCTCTCTTCATTGCAAATAAACTTGATCGAACGGTGTATCGATATATTTTAATCCCTACAATCTATTTATCAAAAATAAAATAGTAGGTACTCACTTCGTCCTGCTACGAAATGAAAATCCGATACGCCTGTACTCGGTCCAGCGACAGCATCTCCATCTTCGGAATTCATATTAGAACTTGCACTGCACTTGCACTTGTTTATCTTAGAAGTCAACTGAAGGTACTAATCATAGCAAAAAGTTGAGGTACAAACTATTATTATTTTTAAGGATAGATAACAACGACTTCCGAATCTTCCGATTGGCCAAGTGCCGTGACCTTGGGTACTTTCTCGTAAAAGCATAATAAAACTAGAAATTTGCGCCTTTGTTCTCGTGTTTTGTAAAAAATATTATTTTTGTATTATGTGATTTATGACAAAGTCGACCACGTTTAGTACAAAATAGAAATGATTTATTTAAAATAACAGTGTAACCTTTCTATAACGAAACTCAAGGGACCGAGCATTTTTTGTCGTTATAGAGAGTTATCATTATATGGAGTGAAGAAAGAAAAACAACCAAATTCACAATATTTTTTAATACATACTATGTATACACATAACGCATTTTCAAAGTTATTTTGCGACTTACGATAGGTACCTGGTGTGTTTATTTCGAGGCCATCATTTTCAAGCCCATAATAATGCACGTGTTCAAGGCAATTAACAATAACAAAAGCAAGACGGCTGTATTTGCTTAGAAGTTTCGGGACCTCAAAGGTTTAGTCGGCGTCTTTGGTAACCTAATAAGACAACATAAACAATAACACCGTTATTGATTTTTTTTTGTGTAAATGTGAACACATTTCTTTGTAATAGAGAATGGCTGCTACACTCTTGTAGTGAATCAAAAGTAAACCAACCAAATTGTGCTCTTTTCTACGATATAGAAAGTTTATCGTTATAAAGAATAACATTATAAATAATTTGCACTGTTTAATGAAATAGAAAATTCTTAATAGTAATGATGATAGTTTATTAAACAAGAAACATTACAAATGGATTGAGTATACACAACGGACCTCGAACTAGAAAAATAATTTCATTATTTTAAAACTGTTCTATCTGATTGTACCACTATAACATCTCGCAATAGTTGAATGAAGCTTCAATATTGTAAGTTACTACGATTTTACGTTCGAGGAAATTGAGAATTGATTTTAGTACCTACCTGAGGAATTTGGGAATAGCATCTAGAGTACTTCGAGGAAACTGAAACACAAAAATTGAAAAATATTTTTAATCATAAATTCGACTGAGGAATTCGGGAATCGATGTATGAGATTCTTATCTTTTCGAAACAAAAGAAATGAGTAGTCTGGGAATAACCCGGACGAAAGAGATTAAAAAGTAGCTGGGAAGGAGATTAAAAAGTAGTTAGGGGTAATTTTGAAAGTAACTTATTAAAAAACAAAGTGTATCAAGAGTGTTATCTGCCAACTGGCATCTAATGTCCGTTGCAATGTACCCAGCTGCTGAGAATGCCCTTTCCGACTCAACACTAGTTGTCAACAGCGTGACTAAGCAATTAGGTATAATATGCAAACTTCAAAAATCTCCCCCTTGTTCCTCCACACTCCATAAATTCATCTATTTTTTAGGGATACGTAGCCAAATGGCAAAATACGGAACCCTTATAGATTCGTCATGTCTGTCTGTCTGTCCGTCTGTCCGTCCATATGTCACAGCCACTTTTTTCCGAAACTATAAGAGCTACACTGTTGAAACTTGGTAAGTAGATGTATTCTGTGAACCGCATTAAGATTTTCATACAAAAGTCATACAAAAAAAACATAAAATTTTGAGGGTCCCCATACTTCGAACTGAAACCCAAAAAGTTTTTTAAGCAAACCTATACGCATTTTTTTCAGAACTGAATAGTTTGCGCGAGAGACTCTTTGAAAGTGGTAAAATGTTTGCCACCCCCTGTAACTTCTAAACTAAGGGAGCTTTTTTTTCTGCTTCTGGCAACACCGCGATTGACAGCTGATCTAAATTGTTCCGATTAATTATTGTTTTAAATTAATAAAAACTAGCCCTTCGCCGATTTCTAAGGTCAAAATAGGGTTTTAATATTAAGTATTACGTGTGTGGATGTTTTGTTATGTGTTAAAAATAGTAAATAACTAACCAAGAAATTCGTTGTAAAATCAAAGTTTTTTTTCAAAATATATCGTTGTTTTTCCGTGTTTGTGGATTATTTGTGCCTGAATTTGGTTTAAAATATAAATTCTAAGCGTAACCACGTAAGTACATTGTAATTTACGTGTATTTTGTTGCGATTTAATAATAAAAATTCACCTAACCTCACTCGCCGGCCGGTCTGACAGTTCCATAGAATTGTGTTTACGTCGTAGACTTTCTACAAGGTTTGCTTGTAAACATGATGACTCGCAGAGCCTTATCTCGTGAACAGGAGAACATGAAGCTACAATTAGCATTAAAAGAACTACAGGCTACCAAGGAGCTGTCTGCCCAGCTTCAAAGTGAAAGGGAAGACAACGAAAGGTTGTTGCTTGAGGCCTTAGAGAAAAACAAAATGTTAAAAAGTGAGATGTCTTCGTTACATACGAAATATCTCGAAACTATAAGTGAGCGGGACACATTTAAACAGTTGGTAGGCAGTTTTGAAAAATGTAGCTCTGAATATGACCGCACCCTGGACAGAATCTGTACGTTGGAGCAAGAGTTGGTTGAGGCACACCGGTACATTGCCTCTCTAGAAGAACAATGCCACAACTACACAGTCACCCAAAATCAAAGTCTATTCGATGAATTAGTTAGTGCGGACCCGCAGTTTGTTTCTAATGGAATCGATGAAAACTGGCCTGTGGTTATAAATCTCACTCAAAATAAAAGAATGCCTAGTGAAACAGACGGCCCGGTACGTCTAATCGGTTGCAGTAGAAATAAACTTAAAAAATATATTAAAATCAGTAAATTTATTAAAAAGAAAGTTAAATTAATTAAAATCCATAAAAGATTTTATAAAAGTGTAAAACTAAATACTAAACGATTACAAACTATTGAAAGTCTAAAAATGTACTGTACACAATTAAAAAATAAGCAGCTGAAGTATGAAACTGACACACAGACTTGGGAGTTTGAGGTTAAAGATCTTAGGGAGTCATTGAACTCAGCGCTCAAGAAATATGAATCATCACAAAGTGTTATCAGTGAGTATTCATTGGCTATGGATGCCCTTGTTAAAGATCTTAAATACAACGCAGATCGATATGATTCCCTAATGGCTTCTCAAACATGTCCATGCCCACACGTTGACCCGACTCCAACATGCAGTTGTACTAATGATAATCCCTCATCGGTTGAGTGTGACAGTTTCCATAAGACAGCACATTTAAGTAAAAGTAATATAAATACACAAAATAAATTAAATAATGTAAGCCAAAGCAACCTCCTTCTAAACCAGCCGTCAATTTTAATGTACTCCGACGAAATCGGCCAACATATGGGCTCAAAATTAAATTTGTTATTAAAGGAACAAATAATAATAAATAACTGTTTTCCTAATACTTGTTTTAAAAATATAATAAGAAAAGTAATTAATTCAAAAAATTCTTTTAATAATGCCTCAAAATTAATTATTTTAGTGGGAGATAGTGGCAATGTGGACAGAAAAGAACTGATATCTTACTGTGACTCCCTTAACAATTTAAATGTAAACAAAATTGTAATGTTCACATTCCCCTACATAAAAAACATGCCAGAAGCAGAAAACCACAAAAGGTACATGCTAAATTGTATGTTACATACCATAGCATGTAATAACAATAAATTTGACCTCATTGATTCTAACTCTATAGTTAGTAATTATTATTATATGACAAAAGGTAAATACTACCTTAATAATAGGAGTAAACGACAGATAGCTTGTTCGCTATCCTATTTTTTAAATATTTCAGCCAAGAACTTGGCTAATAACCAGGCTGTCTCTATTGAGCAGTATGACATTTTGAATAGTGACACTTCTGATGAAAACCTTTCATCGAATAATTTAAATTACAATCTGAGACAATAGAGGTATCCTCTAGCTCATTAGTGGTAGAAAATAATAAGGACATTGCTCAATTTTTAATAGCATTGTCCAAAAAGTCAAATAATAATGGTTACCTAAATAAATGCCCTCAATCAAATAAAATTAAAAATAATACTAAAATTAATTGTAATATAAACCTGGTGCATCTAAACATTGATCGTTTGACAAAGGGCAAGATACTAACACTGGAATTATTCATGAACTCGGATAATATTGATATTGTATGTTTAACTGAGCATCACCTGCGGGCACACGAGCTCATGTTTAATTTCAGCAATCACCAGGTCGGTAGCGCATTCTGCAGAAAGAGCATGGCAAAGGGGGGATCTCTTGTCTTATTAAATAAAAATTTAGTATTTAAAGAAAGAAAAGATGTTGTGTCTCTCTCTGTAGAGAGTGTCATAGAAATAGCTTGTGTGGAATTGGAGCAATTAATAGTGGCTAGTGTATACAGAAGGCCTGTTGATGATAATTTTAACGTATTTATTGAAGTACTTGATGCTTTGCTAGGAAAGTTATCTAATTATAAGAAACAACTGGTTGTATGTGGTGATTTTAATGTAAATCTCTTTAGAGTTTATTCTTTTTCAAATAAACTCCTAAATTTATACAACACATACAACCTGTCCAATGTCTTCCTGGAGCCTACTAGAGTAACGGATACTTCGGCAACATGTATTGATAATATCTATGTTTCAGAAAGTGTAAATATAAACAGTAAATGTGTTTTTAAAAAAATTAAATCTGATCACTATGGTCAATTAATAAATTTCGCCATCGTTATAAAACCTATACCTAAGAGGAAGATAACCTATGTACCAGTAACTTTAGCTCGTCTTGAGAAATTAAAATTAAATTTAACTAACATTATACCATTTCTTCCGTGTGAAATGGATCCAAATGTATTGTATAATAATTTCTTCTCGGTACTCAATGACCAATTTAAATCAATTTTCACTCCTCGAACAATGGTAGTTTCTAACAAACGCGAATTTAGTGACTGGGCAACAGTTGGAATCCATCGAAGTAGACAAAAACTATATGAGCTATACGCGGAAAGACAGTTCAATTTTTCAGAGGAGTTTAAGGTTTATGTTAAAAATTATTCCAAAATATTTCACAGAGTATGTGTGCTTGCTAAATATTTTTCCATTCAAACAAAAATCAAAAATAGCAATAATATAATTAAAGACTCTTGGAAAATTATAAATGCTGAAACAGGGAGAACCACAGCTAAAAATAGTACATTTAAATTAAAGATAGATAATAAGATAATCATTAATGATGTAGATGTTGCAAGCGAATTTGAATCCTTTTTCACAAGTATACCTATTACTTTGACAAAAACTTTGAACTTCTCAACCCCCATTGCAGAATCTTTGTTAAAAAGTCATGTACTCGAATGCAACACAAAATTTAAATTTCAACATGTAAGAAATCATGATAATGGTAAGCCTTAAGCAAATAAATCTGAAGAAGACTAAAGATCTATGGGGGATCTCCGTGCCTATTGTAAAGTCTATTATTGAACATATTGTGCCAGATTTAGTCATAATTTTCAATAGGTGTATTGACTGTGGTGTATTTCCTGATCTAATGAAATTAAGTAAAATTACTCCCTTATTTAAATCGGGTAGTACATCAGATCCCACTAATTTTAGACCAATTTCTGTACTACCATCACTTAGTAAAATCTTTGAAAAAATTATTTTAAACCAACTTTTAAAACATTTTCATGATAATAATATTCTCCACAATAAACAGTTCGGTTTCAGTAAGGGACGTTCAACCACTGATGCAGGTATTGCATTACTTCAAAGTATATATAAAGCCTGGGAGGAGTCACACGATGCCTATGGGGTGTTCTGTGACTTATCCAAGGCATTTGATTGCGTTAAACATGATACATTGATCATGAAACTACATCACTATGGTATTAAAGATAGCGCTCTGGATCTTATTTCCTCCTATTTGAGCAATAGGGTTCAGTGTGTCGATGTCAACGGAAAACGATCCCCCGGCTCTCCTGTAACAATGGGGGTTCCTCAAGGATCCATATTAGGACCATTCCTGTTTTTAGTTTATATTAATGACCTACCTTACCTAGTAAGGGACAAACATGAGATAGTATTGTTTGCAGATGATACCTCATTGGTATTTAAAGTTAAAAGACGCCAATTAAATATAGACGACGTGAACAATGCTCTCTCTAAAATAGTATATTGGTTCAATACCAATAATCTTTTACTGAATGGATCCAAAACAAAATGTATTAAATTCACACTTCCTAATGTTAAGCATGTCAAAACTGTAGTGAAAATTAATAACGAGGAAGTCGAAAAGGTTGAGAAGGCTGTCTTTCTAGGTATAACTCTAGACTCTAAGCTTCAATGGGGCCCACATGTGGAAGCTTTGTCCGCTAGACTAAGTTCTGCAGCCTACGCTGTTAAGAAAATTCGTGAATTCACAGATATTAAGACTGCCCGCCTGGTCTATTTCGGCTACTTCCACAGCATTATGTCATATGGCATCCTGCTGTGGGGGTGTGCTGCAGATATTAAGGATATCTTCATTTTACAGAAGAGAGCGGTTCGAGCTATCTACGGGTTGGGCCCTAGAGAATCACTTAGAGAAAAATTTAAAGAAATAAATATTTTAACAGTATATTCACAATATATTTACGAAAATCTTTTACACGTCCATAAAAATAAGGACAAGCTTATTAAAAATCGGGACATACATTTATTTAATTTAAGAAATAAAGATGATCTAACTGTGCCCTGGAGTAGGCTCCAGAAAATAAACAGGTCCTTCTCTAGCTCATCTATGCTCTACTATAATAAGTTACCCAAGAATGTGTGTGACATGTCCATTAATAAATTTAAAACATATATTAAAAGCAAACTGTACAGGATGGCATACTATAATACATCGGATTATATTAACGATAAAAATCCATGGAAATGAATACTTTATTGAAAGACGGGGACAGACAGGGGCACGGTCGCGTTCGCGAATGCTTGGTTCGTTCGGCTCGGTTCGGTTCGTCCTGGGGCGTATTCATGGAGTTCTGTGGTAAAGTAGCAGGATAAGTTATGGAAAGGAGTAAATAGATGGTTCTACCTACGAATTTTATAATAAAATTCTAGAGTGTAGGAAAGGAATGCAAGGCTGGCACCACAGAACTCTGATGGTGGGTCCCGGGGCGGTTTGGGCGGTGTTGGGCGGGTTGTGTGTTTGTGGATGAGATAGTGTTTTAAGTAAATAATTTTTTTTATGTTTATTATTTTGTGTATTATAACTTATTTGAACAGATAGACAGACAGACAGAGTTACTTTCGCTCTTGTAATGCTAGTAAGGATTATTATAGCAAGTATGGATTATTGCTCCAGTTCCACTTTTCTTCAATAATATTATATATGCGACAATGTAAATCACATGATTACTGCAAAAAAAAAATATACAAAAAAAAAACCCCATGAGTTTCTTGTGTCTTCTTCTCATGTCATGGAGGTCGCGATCCGAAGACATAGTAGAGTAGATTAAATAAAAAAAAAATGACATGTCAAAGAGATATCTTGCTAATATCCGAATGAATAAACGTACTTTGTTTTTTTTTTTTTTGATTTTTGATAAAACTAAAAAAAAATATACAGGGTGTCCCAGAAACGAGTGTCAAGCGAAAGTCCAGAGGTATAGGACCTCAAGGGGTACCCGAATCACCCCCATGTATGTTCCGCGATTTTTCGTAGTTTAGAAGTTATGGCCTTTTTTCTCATTTTTCTACAAAAATTCGACCACTAGTAATGTTATAAAAAACCGGCCAAGTCCGAATGGGGTGGCACACGCATAGCTGTGAGCAGATGGGGCTGGCCTCGGATGATCTTTCCCACGAATGAAAACGCCGAGTTTTTTTTTTTCGGTCTGAGACTGATATGGCCAATTTGGCGCCGAGAGTTGTAAAAAACACCTGTTTAACAGTTCTTAATTCAAACCTAAGATCAGTCGACTAGCGCCCTCTGCCAGGATAAAAAGTTAGTGTTCCTCCTCATTGGACTCGCTCACGAGGGGAAAACCTCAAAACCTTTTTGGTCCAAAAACAATAATACCGGCCACTAATTTTCAGAAGCCATTAATTAGAAATTAAAAAGTATGTACCGTTCTTCGTTTGTTTTTTTTTCACATTCGATCGCAATTTTGCTATAATTATCTTGGTGCTTTTACTTTTATGTTAAAATGTCTTTTTCACAAAGAGATTATGCGTTAATGCATTACTATTATGGTTACGCATGAGGTAACGCTTCCGAAGCAGCTAAATTATTCAGAGAGCATGTAGAGGGCAGGGGCGAGCGTGAACCTGCATCATATCCCGACCACCGCTCCATTTTAAGAGTACATAACGCCTATATGAAAGGTCGCTTCCCTGGACAGCAACACGGTCGTCTTTTAGAAATACACGAATCTGGTTCAGTTGACTTAGTAATGGATGAAATTGAAAGGGATCCAACCATTAGTGTAAGAAAAATTCAAAATCTAACTAGTATATCGAAATCGACCGCACATCGAATATTACAAAATGAGGGGCTCCACCCATACCACTTCCAAATAGTCCAACAGTTGAAACCTGCGGACTACCCCATAAGAGTTGCGTTTTGTCAAGTAATGTTGCAGCGTCAACTTGAGGACGAAAATTTTTTTAACAAGATTTTATGGACAGACGAATCCCATTTTAAGCGATGTGGGATTTTTAATATGCATAATTATCATTCATGGATCATTGAAAATCCACACAAGTCACGTGCGTCTAATTTTCAAGATCAATTTAGCATAAACTTGTGTTCTGGAATAGTGAACGGACAGATGATTGGTCCATTTAAACTACCAGATCGATTAAATGGCCAATCATATTTAAGATTTTTGCAAGAAAATCTTGATGATTTGTTAGAGGATGTTGACTTACTCACACGGCGAGATATGGTGTTCCAAAACGATGGTGCTCCATGCCACTATGCGACAACTGTTTGAACACATTTAGACGCACGATTTCCAGGCAAGTGGATAGGTCGTGGTGGGCCAATCGCGTGGCCGCCACGGTCGACGGATCTTAACCCTATTGACTTTTTTGTCTGGGGTCATTACAAGGAATTAGTTTACCTAAAAGATATACGAAACATTACAGAATTAAGAGTAAGATTGAGAGAGGCGGAACAGAAAATAAAAGATAACAGGTTGGCCTTTTCACGTCTGAAAGATATTTTTTTCAGGAGATGCAGAGCTTGCATTGAGCACGAAGGTCGTAATTTTGAAAGTTTTTTATAAGTCTACATTATTAAACCGATTTTATTATTTTTTTGATTTACTGACTGTATCTCCCTTAATTATTTCATTTAGCATTGACCCTTTAATAATAAAATTAACATGAAAGTTTTCATGCAAAATCCGTTCAGATTATACTAATCGTGTATGCGTTACAAATAAACATTAGGGTCAAAATGGCGAGGCCAGGATTTTAACGTTCGCGGTGTGTTCACGGATTGGTTGGTCTAGTGTTCATTTTAGGGTTCCGTATTCAATTGTGATGGTGGTACGGAACCCTTTAACTCCAACCTTCCAACTCGCACTTGGCCGGTTTTTTATAAAGTTATTAGATGAGGCCGACCCAGCAGTTTTATTAGCCTAAGCAAGTAAAATGAGCGAGAGAGTTTTGACCAAATAAATTTAAACTTAAATTTTTGATATGATCCCCTAATGATAGACTAATAAAACTGAGAGGGTAGATAGCTAATGAAGTAAGGTAGTTTCTGAAGTTGTTTTGAAAAAAAAAATAATATGCGACTTTTTTTTTTATTGCCCTTGAAAGTTCTTATAGCATTTGGGGTACGCTCACTTTATGAAATACTTTTTTAATTTGTAACAGTTTGGTTAGTGTTACGCCTTTTTTTTAACAGGTAACATGACCCAATTATTCAGCTCCACATTTAAAAAGAAATCAGCCAATTATCTCAATTATTGCAGTCAGTATGAGCAAATATGTGTCAGTGGTCGAATTTTTGTAGAAAAATGAGAAAAAAGGCCATAACTTCTAAACTACGAAAAATCGCGGAACATACATGGGGGTAATTCGGGTACCCCTTGAGGTCCTCTACCTCTGGACTTTCGCTTGACACTCGTTTCTGGGACACCCTGTATGATGTATACATTACTATGCAAACTTCCAACGAAAACTGGTTTGAAGAAGATCTAGTAAGTTTTTTTTTAATACGTCATAAATCGTACACCGCAATTTACCTTTCATTCAATTCAAAAAGGTACGGAACCCTTCGTGCGCGAGTCCGACTTGCACTTGGCTGGTTTTTTATTACTGACTCTAATGTATCTAAGCTTGTGGTTAATACACGTGTAAATATCCTAGGAGTTTCTTCTAACCCCTCTTGAAGTGATGTATTAGTTTGAGCGGACGTGTGTTATACCATCACTGCCCAATCCCGTCAATCTCGAACGGGATCTCGTCATATTATGGTTCGGGATTGATCCCGAAAAATTACACGGGATCTCGCGAGATCAGGATCCCGCGAGATTGGGATTGCATTCCCTCATCACAACCGTAGGAGACTCTCTTATCTAATTGGGTTTTACACTGCCTCCGACACATCAGCCACACTTTTGCCATGGCCACTTTCTGAGAACGACCATGTACAATAGTAATTTTTTAATTAACATGTAAAGAAATTTAGCAAGGAAAAAAATCTTTTTTTGACGACACTGGCTCGTAGGTCCGTCCGAAAAAAAAGTGAATAGCGGAAATTTCAGGGTAACGTTCCCTAGCATATTTAATTACAGTAGTAGGTGTACTCACACACATCAGTCACCGTCAAGTCACCGATGACTGATCGGTGACGGTTTGTGTACGCATCCACAAACACCAGTCACCGTCATGTCGTTCGTCAGTCACGTCGCCGGTTTGACTGAAGCATTGTATACATACATCAGTCACGTTACAGGTTGGTCTGTGATTAGGTGTGTGTCACGCTATAGAACAGATACTGCCCTGGCGGATAAAATGCCACGTTTGACTAATACGCAATTGGCAATGATCGCATTAATTATAGATGAAGAAGAAGAGCAACTTGTAAACAGGCGTCGGGTCTGGGTTCATGAAGCTTGGAGAAAGAAACAAAGAGGGCGAATACGCTACTTTGTACCCCCATTTATGGGCAGATGGCAAAATGTTTTTTGAATATTTTCGAATGTCTGAGAACACTTTTAACTTTTTACTTGCAAAATTAGAAATATACCTGAAAAAAGAGGATACTCATTGGAGAAAAGCTATTACTCCAAGAGAACGTCTGGTAGTTTGTTTAAGGTAAGTAAAACAATTTTTATTCGAATTCTTATTATTATATGTATTATAAAAATCAAATCAGACTATATATTGAAGTTGTTATAATAATTTAAAATATTTTGATTTTGTGTATTGAATTCTGTAGACAATTCGCTGACGATGGCGGCATTAGAAGATGCACCTTGGTTCCCATTCCAAGGCTTTTCTATAGGTGTATCGGTGTACGAATTGTTCTCACAGATAGCGGCACCAATAGTAGATGAATTCGTATTTCTAGACAATTCAATGTTAAGGGCGGCATTAGAAGTGGATACTTGGTCTTCGGTCCGAGGATGTTCTATAGCAGTATCGGTGAATGAAGTATTCACCGATGTGGATGAATTCGTATTTCTAGACAATTCAATGTTAAGGGCGGCATTAGAAGTGGATACTTGGTCTTCGGTCCGAGGATGTTCTATAGCAGTATCGGTGAATGAAGTATTCACCGATGTGGATGAATTCGTATTTCTAGACAATTCAATGTTAAGGGCGGCATTAGAAGTGGATACTTGGTCTTCGGTCCGAGGATGTTCTATAGCAGTATCGGTGAATGAAGTATTCACCGATGTGGATGAATTCGTATTTCTAGACAATTCAATGTTAAGGGCGGCATTAGAAGTGGATACTTGGTCTTCGGTCCGAGGATGTTCTATAGCAGTATCGGTGAATGAAGTATTCACCGATGTGGATGAATTCGTATTTCTAGACAATTCAATGTTAAGGGCGGCATTAGAAGTGGATTCTTGGTCTTCGGTCCAAGGATGTTCTATAGCAGTATCGGTGAATGAAGTATTCACCGATGTGGATGAATTCGTATTTCTAGACAATTCAATGTTAAGGGCGGCATTAGAAGTGGATACTTGGTCTTCGGTCCGAGGATGTTCTATAGCAGTATCGGTGAATGAAGTATTCACCGATGTGGATGAATTCGTATTTCTAGACAATTCAATGTTAAGGGCGGCATTAGAAGTGGATTCTTGGTCTTCGGTCCGAGGATGTTCTATAGCAGTATCGGTGAATGAAGTATTCACCGATGTGGATGAATTCGTATTTCTAGACAATTCAATGTTAAGGGTGTCTTTAGAAGTGGATTCTTGGTCTTCAGTCCGAGGATGTTCTATAGCAGCATCGATGAATGAAGTATTCTCAAAGATTGTGGCACCAATAGTGGATGAACGGCTATTTTCAGATGTAAGTACGTACTGTGGGAACGGTAAAGCTTTGGAATTCATATTTTTGTGCTAGACCAAAAAGCTCGCTTTATGCAAGTGCCAGCTCATATCGTGGTAAAGATTTTAAAATTGGAGCAATAGCACCCAATAAAAATGCATCAACAGGGTGTTTGAAAGATTCTTAAGTTGTGTTATTTGACTTAATTAGTTGTTCCATGACTACTGCCGCAGCTGTTGGTTGAGAACATGATTTTGAGCAAGTTTTGTGCGACTTTTTTGGGCGTCGTAAGTGCACAGATTGAGAAGATTCTGGTGATGGAATTAATGTTGACCTAGACGTTGTTGCTCTTGGTTCCATGATTTCCGCTGATTCTTGATTGCCCAATAATTGGTTGTCACATTCTTCAGAAATGTCACTTTCGATGCTTTCGATAGTTGGTCTTTCATTTAGGTATGGTTTCAAAAATTGTAATTGGTCGTGGAACTTATAAACTTTAATCTTTTTAGCAGTCTGTCCACTCGTGGTTGTCGATTTCTTTAAAGTCTTTCTATAAGTGTCTCTTATATTTGTGTCTCTTATATTTGTCTTGCAGGAAGCACCTGAAAACCCAAACATAAATAAATTAATCATTGTATTTATTTTTGTTACAGATATCTAACAGCTGGAGAATCCCTAAAAAACATTTCTTTCAGTTTCCGTTTAGGACATAGTACGGTGCAAAAAATTGTTACTGATACTTGTGAAATAATAACCTATTTAATGGAAGAATTGTTACCGAAACCGACGACTAGCATATGGAAAGATATTGCGGACAATATATATAATCTCTGGAGTTTTCCTAATTGTTTAGGAGCCATCGATGGGAAACATGTCACAATCCAAGCTCCTAACAATACTGGATCATTGTTTTTTAATTATAAAAAAACTTTTTCAATTGTGCTATTAGCTCTTGTTGGATGGTAACTATAATTTTACTGTTGTTAATGTTGGAGCCTTTGGAAAAAATAGCGACGGTGGGATTTTTGCTAATTCTAACCTTGGAAAATCTTTGGAAAGACAAACTCTGTCGATTCCAAGAAATGCGTTAATACCTGGCACAAATATTGAAACTCCATTCGTTATAGTGGGAGACGAAGCTTTCCCCTTAAAAAGTTATTTGATGCGACCATAGGGTGAAGTGGTAGACAATGAGCCATAAAAAGTTTGGAATCATATAGATCTGACCCCACTTGTCCAAATGTAACTTCAAATATACCATTTGTTAGGAACTTTCACTGGTTTTAAAGTGGCATACTTAAAATTCTCTAAAAATGTACAAAGCTAAGCTATAAAATGTAATTTTAAAAAGTGGGAATCTGGCTCATTGTTAACACCCATTGGTACACAATGAGCATAGGGGGTGGTATACAATGATTCAAGTAGTACACTATGGGACAGTGCACAAAATTCGACATAGAATTCCCTATGATTACCGAAGAACTACTAAATAAGGAAACAAATATTAATCAGTCTTACATTTATTATTATTTTAAACGAAATAATTAACAAAAATATTCATATTTGGAACTTAAATTTTAATTGAAATAACGTACTATCTAATCCTACTAAGTTGTGGCACGAAAGCTTAAATCAATATGTGAAAATATTGGAAAAATATGAATTAGAAATATTCGAAAGGAAAATATAACGTATTCGACACACAATCTTAATTATTAAGTTTAACTATATACTGAATAATATTGTTTTATTCTGTTTTGCAACAAAAGAAAGTTTTTAACGATTCTTTAACAAAGTTTCATCAAAAATGATCTCTCCTACAGTAGAAGTTAGGAACATAGGTATTAAACCAATATCAAAATCAACACAATCTATAATATATGATATAAAAATAATAAATCAATAGTATATTTTTGGTAATGAAATATTAATTAGAAACGTAAGTTTAGGAGTGACATGTCCACTGGAAATTTGTAGGTGGATGTACGACGACTTGTTCCTTCAAGTTTTGGAGCTGGTAAAATATATGTTATATCCTCTTTTTTTACCCCTGCCGTATCTGGTTCAATGGGTTCTGTGAATTTTTGGGTCATCTTACTTTTAAGTTTTAAATATGACACAAAATAATCACACTCATCTTCTGGTGTAAGTAGCTCCATAATTTGAGCTACGAAGTACACATAATCCTTCTTCGAATTAAAGCGGACTAAGACGTAGTCATTCCGACGGGGGTCGCGTTTTAGTGGAGGGAAATCACCATTCAAAATTTCGTCATCATCGGATTCACTTACAAATTCTTCACCTCCTGAAGATGACCCACTGTAAATGATGTCTTCATTTTCATCATTGGATGTATCGGACGATTCAATCAAATGTTTATTTAGCTTTCTATTCTTGTTAATTTTATTATTTTCCTTAAATAAATCATGTTTAACCTTTTTAGCTACTTTCCTTGTTTTTTCTCTGTTTATCTTTTTCTTTTTGGCCAGCTCCTCTTTCTCCGGTGTGTCAGTGGCAATAATACTCTTTCCGAGCTTTCTTTTTATCATTTTCTTCTTTCGGGGCTCAGCAATTAAAGGTTTTCTAAAATCTTTTGGTGAAATAAAGTTGGTTATAGGAGTTGTAGGTCTTATATTTTGTGGGATTGGTGACAAAGCATTACATTGTAATTCTTGGACTGGAAAAGGAGCAACTCTTTCAAGATTGAAAATTCGAGATTCACCATGCGTATCCTGAGTTAATAGAGAAGGGGAAGTGTCTAAAACTTCTGCATGTTCCTCATCTACAGTAGCAGGACAAATAGGGGATAGTTCCATATCTGCGACATCATTATCTTCTTCTACGTAAGGCCTGTCAGTTACGCTACTAGGCAAAAAGTCAAGTTCGTCAAATACGTTATCATCGAAGGGAAATATGCCACACTTTTTAAAAGAATTTATAATGTTTGTTGGGGTCATTGATTTTAAATAAGCAATCCCAACACACTCCGCAACGTTGTAAATTGTCATTATCTTCCCAGGATTCCGCATTAGATAAGAATCTACAGCTGCGTGGTAAAACGTTTTAAATGGAGCATGCAAACCGACATCTAGTGGTTGCATTTTGGCGGTAGTATGGGGGTGAAGCGTTAGAATTGTAATTCCATTAGCTTTAGCTAAATCGAGAGCCTCAATGGATAAGTGGCTTTCGTGGTTGTCCATAATTATCAAAGCAGGATTGTCTTTTGAAGCTGAAGTATACTTTATAAAATGTCGCATTACGTCTACAAAAAGATCGGAGTTCATCCATCCACTTGGATTTGCTAATCCCAGCGTTCCTGGTGGGGCTCCGTGAAGCATATGAGGCTTGAAGAATTTCCGCGGGAAAACCATGGCAGGAGGCAAAGCTTGGCCCAGTGCATTGACTATGCAACAAGTAGTTACTAACACTCCTCGTTCTCCGCTTGTAACTTTACACACACTACGACCTTTCTGCGCCAACACTCTTTGTGGTCGTTGAACAGTAGTTGTCGATGTCTCGTCCAAGTTATAAATGCGACGACCATCAGAAAAACAAGGGTACCTGTCACATACCTCTCTTAAGTTTTTGTAGAAGTTTTGCACGTTTGTTTTATTGAAAGCCGTTGCCCTAGCCATACTAGCATTTAGCCTAGCCTCAGGCTTTTTGACGCTTAGGTCTGGAAATCGTTGCTTGAACCCGCGAAGCCAGTCTTTGCCAGCCATCTTGTTATTCTCCCATGATTCAGGCATTTTTAGTTTGTTCAGCTTTGCCATTTCGTATGCCAACTTGCGGCACTCTTTTGTAGTTAGTCCATAAAACTTCGCAGAACATTCTAAAATATATTCTTTAAGACTCAACTCTTGATCGTCGCTAAACACTTTATTAATTGAATAGTTTGGCTCAAATCTTGTCAGTTGCCCTTTTTTATATTTCGCAACGTATCTCTGTAGGGTCTGGTATGGTATATGAGTCTCCTTTGCAGCTTGTCGAATGCTATGACCATTCAAATGTAGATCTATAGCACGTTTCATTGCGACTGACGATACATTGCCCTTTTTTCGAGTCGATCTACTAGGTCGAGGCATGCTGTAAAGAAAAAAATAATATTCTTAGCATAAAAAGCAAGCAAACATTAGCTGTCGACACAACAACACAGGTTCAAAAATAAGATTGTGATCACCAACAAAGCATCGACATGCAGCATGGTATGCGAATTATGCGATATCTATAGGCGGTGCGCTTGAAGCGGTTAGTACCTACCTATTCACTCCACTTGCTATTTTACTAACTTTAAAGGAATAAAGCAACTTATTTGTTGCAAGCATTAAACACAAATATTTATCGCATACAATAAGCCACACGTAGTACTCAATGAGCCACTGTCTCATTGTTGACGTCTATACATCGGCCCAATGAGTACACCCCGTATCAAATAAAGTTTGAGGTTATGTAGCAACCAAACGCAACACGTGCCGGCAATGGTAAAACTCTTAAATGAAGGACAAATAAACGTATATTATATGTTACGAATGCCAATAACGATATTATTGATACGAAATAAAAGAACACAAATGATGTACTTACATTTTTTTCCGATTTTCGTATTAAAATTTAAAAAAATGTTCCTGTGCCGTTCACTTCACTCGGGATCACGTTGGAAACTGGGTAGTAAGGGACGCAGCTATAATGGCGTTCGTGTCTGCGTAATGCATAAGAGCGGCAACCTCGCATTTTTTAGTTAAGTGGGGTGGCTCATTGTTCCCACCTGGCTCACTGTTGCCCACTCAACCCTACCCAGGACAAAATTTAAATGATGAAAAACGCAACTTTAACTACCGCTTATGTCGAGTCAGAAGAGTAGTAGAGACTACTTGGGATATTATCAAAGAGATTTCAAATATATAACCGAACCATTCAAGCAAAACCAGAAAATGTAGATTTTATTATAATGGCTACTTGTATCCTTCATAATTTTATAAACAAATATGAGAAGCAATCATATATACCAAACAATCAAGAAAACTCAAATGTTTTCGAGAATCTTCGTAGACAAGCTGGCAACGCTACCGCAAACGCTTTTGATATAAGAAACAAATTTACAGAATATTTTAGTTCCGAAGTTGGATCGTTGAATGTTACTGAATAATTTGATTCAATTAAAATAATTAACGCATGATATTTATTTTATTTTTCAAATCCGTACCTACAGTTCTGATATTGATTTATACTATCATCCTGTAAATAGAGTGCGGGTTATTTTGTTCCATGCTGTATAATATAGGTACGTACTTTTTATATCATGCTGTAAATAGAGTGCCGGTTATTTTGTTCCACCCTGTATATTATAGGTACGTACTTTTTATATGTATATCGAGTGAAACAAAGTGACCGACATTCCCCTTATGGGATGATAACAGTAGGATATACATCAATACAAACAACTTTTACTATGGCGACTTCCATGAAATCGTTAAACAAAAACAACTATATTTCATACATAATATCGTCGTGTTTTTGATTTTACAAAACGACCCATAGTACCTAAAATGCCCACGTGAAGGCAGGGCAGAAGGGTCGAGCGGGGAGAGAGGGGGCCGTGATAGCGCTATACAAACAAGCGCCTTCTCGCTCGCTCTACCTCGCTGCCTTGCGTTCACGCAGGCATTTTTACCTAAACTGTGTAGTTCAACAAATAAAAATATAAACTCACCACTAGAGCCAACTTCTGCACCGATTTTTTCCCATAAGACGTTTTTATATTCTGTGTCCATGTATTTACGATGCCTTAAATCGTACAAACATTCATAATTTCTCACAGCCTCTATCGACTTTTCTACGTCCATTTTTGTGACACTGACACAATGACGGTAGCACGACGCTGACTGAAATGAGACGTGACGGTCCCGGGTGTGTGGGGATAAAAGTATGACACTTGTATGTAAACATTATTTGACGTGCCTGACCGGTGACGTGACTGATGGGTTACGTGCCGGTGGCTGACGTGTGGGAACAAAGTCATACTAGCAGTATAGACACATTTTTTATTAAAACCCTGTCCGGTGACGTGACTTGACGGTGACTGATGTGTGTGAGTGCACCTTAAATGTGCCCAAATAGCTTCTGGTTCGTGGCAATTATTATCCGAAACGGTTGCAAATGTTTGACACTTACAGCATACGCAGATACGTCGTCTCGGAGATAGAATGCCACAATGCTTTCTCGAACCTTAAAAATAAGAACTAATTTTTTTTTAATTATAATATGTACAGACAAAAATATTACCTATTTAAATTGCTTTAGTAGTGAAACTCAAGTACAGGCTAATAATAATAAAAAAAAAATACCTTAGATATCCTATCGTTATAGTTCCTCCTGTTAAAAAATCTTATGTGATGTTTTAGACCTAACACTTTCGGCAGGTTTAACAGTTGCGGTCCAGCTTTTTGAGAAACTTTTAAAGTTATTTTTTTCAATAATCTTTTGTCCTTAAGAGGACAGTCTCTATTCTCTTTCTCCATACAAACGTAGTCGACGTTTTCCTCGCTAGATAAAGACATTAAAGCAAATATGTTTATGCCATAAAACCTATATCTGTCATGACTATGCATCTACCTTTTGATTCTTTTTATTTTCTTTATTTTTATTCTAATTAGAAAATGAAAAAAATCAAAAGGTAGATGCATAGTCATGACAGATATAGGTTTTATGACATAAACATATTTGCTCTAATGTCTTTATCCAGGGAGGAAAACGTCGACTACGTTTGTATGGAGAAAGAGAATGGAGACTGTCCTCTTAACAGGGTTTGCACCAGAAAAATGTATGATTCAAAAGACGAATTATTATATGTCTGCCACTAAAAATAACAAAATGAGTCGGTATTCCAGCATTCGTGTCAGTATCAGTCATGCAGTTATGACATTTTTTTGGGAGTATGAAGTGTGTTTTATTCCATGGCCACTTAGTTCTGTAACTTCTGATATTTTTAAATACTTGGTGCAGAACTTTAAACAATGTCCGTATTAAATCAATAAATATGTACCTTTTAATATCACTATACTAAACGGAACACTTTTTGACCACACACTGCTCTGAACACTAAGTAACGCTGCCAATCACAGAGGCCCAAAGAAAAAACGAGGAAACGGATGTTTAAACTATCAAAAATAGTTGCCCTATCAAAAAATATCGGAACCCAACTTATTTTTCTTTTAGCGACGACAAAAATAGCTGTTACTAACGGGGAATTCCGGTATCATCAAAATTCTAAGACAAAATAAAATTTGATTTAGGGTGAAGTGGTCGACAATGAGCCATAAAAAGTTTGGAATCATATATATCTGACCCCACTTGTCCGTCAAATATACCATTTGTTAGGAACTTTCATCGGTTTTAAAGCCGCATACCTACTTAAAATTCTCTAAAAAAGTACAAAGCTAACCTATAAAATGTAATTTTAAAAACTGGGAATCTGGCTCATTGTTAACACCCATTGGTACACAATGAGCATAGGGGGTGGTATACAATGAGCATAGGGGGTGGTATACAATGATCCAGGTAGTACACTATTGGTCAGTGCACAAAATTCGATTTAGAAAACCCTATGATTACCAAAACTCAAACTCAATCTCAAACTCAAAATTATTTATTCATTTAGAACGTATATTAAACACACATACGTACGTTTTGAAACGTCGAGATTTTATTTTACCGAGGTTTCGGAACGCGCCCTCCGATGAGAAGTATTAAAAAGGCAACAGTGATTTGTAATAATAGTTTATTAGCTGGCAACATTTATGCACAGGTATCACTGTCATGGCCGAAAAGATATCCAGAGTGTGTGTTCAAAAATAAAGCTTATTATATAAAATACAAGTCTTCTGATTTCTTCAGGTTAGGCTATAAAACATATCCTTTAAAAGGTTATGGGCCCAGCCCTCAACCTAGGAAAATCGGGAGAAAAGTATACTATCACGGTAAAGTGAAGAAAAAACAGAACGCGGTGCGGTAAAGCAAAGCAAGCGAAAATGGCGGACGATTTATTCGGGAATAATTCGAATGCAATTCGACTAGAAGGCGTCAACAATTGGACCACATGGAAATTTCAACTAAAAATATTAATGAAAGCCTGGAACGTCTTTAGAGTGATAGACGGGACATATCCGTGTCCAGCGGAAGGCAATAAGGATGAGTTGCAAAAATGGAAGGCTGTCGACGCGAAGGCACAAAGCGTGCTCGTCACAAGGATCTCACAACCAGTTATCGTACAAATACAAAATTGCGAAAGCGCAATGGAAATGTGGGAAAAACTCACTACAATATATGAACAAAAGTCAGACGTGTCTCTTCATATCCTACAACAAAAATTCTTCGAAGTAAAACCTATCGCGAACGAAAACATAACCTCATTCATAGCCAGGGTGGAAGACCTAGTTGCCCGTATAAGACAATCAGAGGGATCGATGTCGGAGAGCATGATCATGACTAAAATAATCTCATCGTTGGCAGAAAATTATAGACATTTTGTTTCGGCTTGGGACTCGGTGCCAGCGAGTCAAAGAACATTGTCTGAGTTAACAGCAAGGCTAATAATAGAAGAGCAAATAAACAAACAAAGTGAAGAAGCTTTAACATCAGCGTTCAAAGCACAGAGTATATCAAGAAAGTGTTTTAAGTGCGGTAAACCTGGACACTATAAAGCAAATTGTAAATCTAAAATACCAAGTGTTAATAACTATTGCAAAAAGTGTAAAAAGCAAGGACATACAATAGAAAACTGTTGGTTTAATAAAAATAAAAATCCGTACAAGAATAACAGTGAAAATAATCAAAATGCCTTCATCACAACCGTACAAATGAGTGCGTTCT
Source organism: Idaea biselata (assembly GCA_958496205.1). Lineage (NCBI taxonomy): Eukaryota > Metazoa > Arthropoda > Insecta > Lepidoptera > Geometridae > Idaea > Idaea biselata. The sequence goes on from OY292402.1 coordinate 17,966,384, forward strand.
CAGCTGACTGTAATAAAGTCAATAAAAATAACTGGTACTTGGACAGTGGTGCATCAGAACATATGTGTAAAACAAAAAACATTTTCGTATCATACAGTGACTTTCAAGTGCCTAAAGATGTAATAATCGGGGACGGTTCAGTGATAAAAGCAAATGGTATCGGAGACATCAAACTAAGTGCCTATGATGGTTCTCGCTGGATACCAACAACTTTACATAACGTTCTTCTTGTTCCTGACCTGAAGGTAAATCTTTTCTCGATGAGTGCTGCATCTGACAAAGGCTATAAATTGATAACTACCGCTGAAAAAAGCCAGTTTGTAAAAGAAAACAAAGTATGCGCTGTAGCTAAAAGAGAAGGAAAAATGTACATTATGCAGTTAAAATATGAACCAGAAATAGCTATGGTTGGCAAGTGCAGCTCAAGTTTATCAGAATGGCATGCGAAGCTCGGCCACCAGGATATAAACCAAGTTAAAAATATACTAGAAAGAAATAATATCACCTACGTTAAAGGATGTGAACAAACATGCATACCATGTGTAAAAGGTAAACAACACAGGCTACCATTTCCTTCGAGCCAAAGTCGAAGTACATCGCCTGGAGAAATTATACATATGGACATAGGCGGACCAGTTGAAGAAAAATCACTAGGTGGTGCTCGTTTCTTCTTGTTACTCAAAGATGATTTTACTAAATACAGGAAAGTCTATTTTTTAAAGTCAAAGGATGAGAGTGTAAAATATCTAAAGGAGTTTATAATAGAGACATTGAACAATCCAGGTCACAAACTGAAATACATAAGATCTGATAACGCCAAAGAATTTACAGTAAAGAAATCCAAAATATGTTAAAATCTTTTGGAATACAACACCAGAAAAGTGTTGCTTACACTCCTGAACAAAATGGGTGTGTAGAACGAGAAATGCGTACCGTTGTTGAATGTGCAAGAACAATGTTAATAGAAAGTAACCTCAATAAAAACTTATGGGGTGAAGCACTAAATACTGCTGTATTTATCTTAAACCATACAGGAACTAGCAGGATAAAAGGAAAGACACCTTATGAACTATGGTGTAACAAAGAGACCTATGATATTTCTAAATTACAAGTATTTGGTTCAAAAGTAGGAGTACATATTCCAACACAAAGAAGATTAAAGTTTGATAGCAAGGCAGATATGGGATATCTTGTTGGTTATGGAGAAAGTGTGAATATAAAAGGATACAGAGTCTACTTACCTGAGAAAAACAATGTTGAAACTAAAAGAGATATAACATTCATAAAAGAAACTGAAAATAAAGAACAAGGAAAAAGGCAAACAGAAAATCAATGTAATGAAAATACTACTATACTTACCTATGAACGAGAAGACACTGATCAAGAAGAAGAAAGAGAAAGGGAAGAAGAAGAAAACAGAGAGGAAGAAGTACACCACCTAGAACAAGATCAAGAATATGATGAAAATCCAAACGACACTTACCAAAGTGCATCAGACGGTGGGTCAATAAATTCTTTCAGTGAGGAAAATGAAATAACACTAATCGAACAAGAAAACCAGGAAATACTCGGAGAGACTAATGATGAAAATGAGAACGAAGCTAGACCTAAAAGATTGATAAAAAAACCAGAGTGGATGAAAGACTATGAACCAAATCCCGTATCAGATGAAAGTCTTGGCTTCTTGAGTTTATCAGGTGATGAACCGATAACCTACGGAGAAGCCATGAAAAGGCCAGACAAAGCTAAATGGGAAGAAGCTATACAAAAAGAGCTGGAAAATTTACAAGAAAACAATACATGGGAAGAGGTTGAAAATGTTCCAGAAAACCAAGAGATAGTGAGTAGCAAATGGGTATTCAAGATAAAAGACACAAAACAAAACCCTACTTACAAGGCAAGACTAGTAGCTCGAGGTTTTGAGCAAAAGGACTGTGACAACAACACTTATGCCCCCGTTGCTAAGATGACAACATTCCGTACCATGATGGCGGTCGCTGCTCAGGAGAAGCAACCAGTATACCAAATGGACGTGACCGAAACATTCCTCTACGGTGATATCAAAGAAACCGTGTATATGAGATTACCTGACAACAAATTATGTAAACTAAGAAAATCTATCTATGGTCTAAAAAAATCTCCTAAATATTGGAACACTAAGTTCAATGATTTCATGATAAAAGAAAGTTTCAGTAGATCTAAAAATGATCCCTGTTTATATTTTAAGAGAGACAATAACAAGTTTGTATTTCTATTATTATTTGTAGATGACTTGCTTTACTTTGGAAATGATGAAAAACAGTTAAATTCATTTAAAAACACCTTAAGTGAGAACTTTAAAATGAAAGATTTAGGTATAGCTAGTTACTATTTAGGAATTAATATTAAGCAGGATGTAAAACAAGGTGTAACTGTAATAAATCAAAAACACTATTTACAAAAATTATTAAAAAGGTACCAAATGTCAGAATGTAAAGGCTCTTCAACGCCCATTGAACAAAACTTTAATTTTGATTTATTACCGAGAGATAGGCCAGAGTCAGAAGAAATAGAAAAACAGTGTAGAAGCTTGATAGGAAGTTTGCTGTACGCTTGTTGTACCCGGCCAGATCTTTCTGTGGCAGTAAGTTTTTTAAGTAGGTACTTACATTGTGCCAGTAAGGCTCTATTTTTATGTCTGAAGCGAATCTTAAGATACATAAGGGGTACTATAGACATGTCTTTAGAGTATAAGTATAATAACAATATAAAGTTGATAGGCTACAGTGACTCTGATTGGGCAGGTGACACCAGGGATAGGAAGTCTACCTCAGGCCAAATATTTTACTTTTGTGATTGTGCTATTTCATGGGGAACTAAAAAACAATCTTGTGTATCTCTTTCCTCTTGTGAGGCAGAATATGTGGCCCTAACTTTTGCTGTCTCAGAAGCAATGTGGCTAAAAAAGCTTTTGTTAGATTTTGATTACAATGTAACATGTAAGATCTTTGAAGACAATCAAAGTGTCATTAAGTTAATTGAAAATAATGATAACAACAAAAGGTTGAAACATATTGATATAAAATATAACTTTCTTACAGATAATGTAAACAAGGGCCTTGTGAACGTTAATTATATAAAAACTAATGAAAATGTAGCAGATATGTTTACAAAACCCTTGGGAAAACAGTTGTTTACTAAACTTAGGGATCTAATTTTGTGCTAAGTTTAATTTTATTGTCTTAAACAGTAGGTACCTACATAATAGGAGTAAGCTAAGCTATGTGGTATCTCTGTCAGTTTGTTAAGTTAATTTTTTTGTTAAGGGGGTGTCACCCAGTTATTGTTAAGGTGAAGTTTAACATTTCATTTTTATTTTGTTTGTATGATTAGAATAACTGTAGAGGGGGTGTATTAAAAAGGCAACAGTGATTTGTAATAATAGTTTATTAGCTGGCAACATTTATGCACAGGTATCACTGTCATGGCCGAAAAGATATCCAGAGTGTGTGTTCAAAAATAAAGCTTATTATATAAAATACAAGTCTTCTGATTTCTTCAGGTTAGGCTATAAAACATATCCTTTAAAAAGAAGAAACCACAAGAAACTCATGGGGTTTTTTTTTCAATTATTTTTTTTTATCATGTTTTATATTACAATCGTCATAATACAGATATTTGTAATTTGAACAGGAGCAGTTAACAATCATGTCCATGGATTCTTTTCATCAAAATATTTAGACGTGCTATAGTACGCCTTATTACACAATTTAAGCTTAATATATTTTTTGAATCTTGTAATGGACATGTCACATACGTCTTCTGGTAGTTTATTATAATAAAGTACACTAGTACTACAGAACGACTTACTTATTTTCTGGAGCCTACTATAGGGACCAGTCAGATCATCCTTATGTCTCAAATTAACCTGACGGACATCACTGTATTTGTGAAATTTACTTGATTTATTCTTATGTACGTATAGCAGATTTTCATATATGTATTGAGAGTACACAGTTAAAATGTTTATCTCTTTAAACTTTTCTTCAAGCGATTCCCTGGGGCCCATTTTGTAGATAGCTCGCACCGCTCTCTTTTGCAAAACAAAAATGGTTTCTATGTCAGCAGCACACCCCCACAGCAGGATACCATATGACATGATGCTGTGAAAGTAACTGAAGTAGACTAGGCGGGCCGTCTCAACATCTGTGTATTCCCGGATTTTCTTAACTGCATAAGCTGCGGAACTAAGCCTTTTGGACAGAGCTTCCACGTGTGGGCCCCATTGAAGCTTAGCGTCTAAAGTTATACCCAGAAAGACAGCTTTATCGACTATTTCGATCTCCTCATTATCAATATTAACAGTGGTTTTAACTTGTTTTACATTTGGAAGTGTGAATCGAATACATTTAGTTTTAGATCCATTTAGTAGCATATTATTCAGGGACCGTTTTTGGTTACCCTTATTTGAGTTAAGATGAGGTTTTTTTAAAGGCTTAATCGAAAAACCTCATGCACTTGGGTTGTCCTTTTATTGGGTAAGTCTTTTCAATAAGCGAACCCCGGCAAAACCCCTTCAATGGGGTTATGCGATGGCCGGGTAAGTGGTAACAGCATCGAACGAGTAGTCCATTCCAATAGGTAACCCTATGTGATATTGTAACACGGTAACACTTTGTCTCCGAGTAGTGTAATTTATACCTTATCACTTTGTAATTAGGTATAAAATAGTATGTTTGGAATCGGCTCGGCGAGTCGTCATTATCACGGGTGGCGCCACCTATGTTGCCTAATTATTGGCCGTACACGGGACTAATAGTTTTATTACTATTGTCATAAAGTACATTTTATTTTTCTTACTAGCAAAAAAAATTGGTAAACATTTAAAACAAGTTACAACGTGCCGAACCGATTGTTTATTTTATTTACGCTTCTGGTTTCTGCAGAAAGAAATTGCAAATAAATACTCCTACTAATTTTATTCGATTGAATTAAAAGTTAAATGTGACTGCGTGTTTTTACCTGCTGAATAATCATTAAAAATACCTACCTACTTAACTACTACAAAATAATTATACCTATTAGATGAAAAAATGTCTCCACCGAGGCGAGATGCAGTACATAGGTTCTTTGAATATGATGAAGTAGAAAAGACTAGCAAATGCAGTTTATGTGTAGCTCGTATAAAGGTAAGCTAAAAATTATTAATAGGTACCTACCTAATAGGTAGGGGATATGAATGTAATAGGTAGGTACTTAATTCTTAGTGGAATAAGTGTAGGACAATATTATGTCTCTAGGACCACCAGTTTCGGCTGTGCGTTGATTTGATATAAGTACTTGGATATAAGTCACACAATCATTCAATAAGTAAATCAGTGCGCAGCGCACTTTGAATTTTATAGGTACTTATGTACCCAGATTTTTCTTGTGGTACGGATCCGTACAGAGAGATGTAGGGGAAGGTGGCGCCCCTAGTGGCGAACCCCTAAGGTTTTCAGACAAAGAACACATCCTCCAAATTTTCGTCACTAGGATCAGTGGTTTAGGCTGTGCGTTAATTAGAGTTCAGTCAGGACTTTGAATTTTAAATATGACATAGATAATGTAGGTACCTACATCTAAGAGGGACCAGACCAATTAATTAGCGTTGCCAGGCGTCCGGATATAGTCGGATACAGTGAGACTTTTTGGTTGTGTGCCCAGCCATAATCGACGGTGTCTGGCTTGTCCTTGTATAGCTAGCGCAAGCATGCGGACTAACACTGTCTCCTCCGCACCCCTGCCGCCCTGCCACTCTTTATGCCTCTATACAAGGTGTTTTAGCGAAGGGGTAACAATATGAAAGGGGGTTGTTCTACACGTCGCGTCGGTCGAGGCGAACAACTTTTGTTTTACGACTTTTGGAAATTTGTATTTTTTTTAAATTTTGAGGTTTTTTACTGGGAAATCAGCTGTATTGGAAATATAGACCATTAATACGTTAGAATCGTGATCCAAACTCAATCAATAAGTAAAACCTTGAGATGACCTTTAAATCCAAGAAACAGCTGTTTTTCGAGTAAATATAACCTCAAAAATTTCAACAACAAAATTAGAATTTTTAAAAGTTATAGAACTAAAGCGGTGCTCGCCTATACGTTTGTATGTTTTTTCAGTTTTAAGACCTGGTAACCCCTAAGCCCAACTCAAGTGATGTGAAATAAATGAAAATGATAACAATTTTAATTTCTTTTTACAGGGAAAGCATACTACAAATTTAAAAAATCACGTTTCAGTTAAACATCCGGAAGAATATTTTCTTTTATTTAACATCAATAAAGAAAATGCCCTGACAGCAACGCCTAAAGAAATTGCGAACTCAGAAAAACTAAAAATACTGTGTCTTAAGCTAGTGACAATTCACGGACGTCCATTTGCACTTTTGAAAGATGCTGCATTTCAAGAAATAATTAATATCACTGTCCCATCGAATGCTAAAACAAACAACATAAACATAAATATAATCAAAGGAATGATTACAGACAAAGCCTACGAATTCAGAATGAAAATTGCTTCCGAAGTTAAAAATATGATGGTTAGTTTAAAGTTAGACTCTGCAACATACATGGACAGAAATTTTTTGGGAATTAATTTACAATACGTTAAAAATGGAAAAAATATTATCAGAAATTTAGCGGTTTTAGAACTATTTCAAAGACAAACTGGGGAATTGCTCAAGGAAAAGCTTTTAGAAATTCTGAATGAGTTCATGATTTCTACGTCACAAGTTTATTCGATTACAACAGACAATGGAAGTAATTTCAAAAAAATGACGAAGCTATTAAGAGCACCAGAAAACACGAATGTTGATTTAGATGATGAAACCAGTCAGAATGATAATGATGAAGACGACGATGACGATGATGACGAGAACGCCGAAGACGACGAGGACGACGAAGGCGAAAGAAACTTACATGCACAAAATGAAGTAAATGAAATAAATAGTTTAGTAATAAACTTCATGAGTACTGAATTATTTCAGCCGCGTGAAATGCTCTGTGCAGCACATACTTTGCAACTCGCTGTAAAAGATGCTATTAATGATAATATAGGAGCACAAGTTGCCATCCAAACAGCGAGACGTGCTGTAAAAATATTGCGTCGGCCAAATATGAAAAATATTTTGAAGGCCTCGAATTTAAGAAAACCATTAATCGATTGTCCTACAAGATGGACTTCTACCTACCAAATGTTAGTTCGATTGAAATCGCTCCAATGCATTTGTAGTTCCTCCGAATTAATGAGGATATTTTCAGGGAATTTTTGGATAGAAGTCGAAAATTTAATTTTATGTCTTAAGCCACTCAATGACACGACGTTATCCTTACAACGAGAACAGCTCACTATAGGCGATTTTTTTATCGAATGGCTCAATTGCAAAACACACGTGGAAGCTATACGCACCTCGTTCCGAGACAGTTTGGCTAAGGCTATAAAGGCAAGGGAAGTTAATCTACTTAATAAACATGTAGTCTTTTTTTATTTTTATTTATTTATTTATTTAGGAAATCCAACAGCTATTACAAAAGTATAAATTAAGGTGTATCACCAGGTAGCCAATTACAGGATCTCACGAATATAAAAACAATGTAGTCTTAGAGAACTTGTATTTAGATGGCCGCCTAAATGTCGTGCTGTCTGATGAAGAGTGTGCAAAAGCTAGATCATTATTATGTCAAACTAATCAACAGATTCAACAGATTGAAACTTCTATCAGTTCAGAAATTCTTATAACTGAATTTGATGATAATAATGCTAGCACCAGCCGGAATAGCGATACAAGATCAGAATTAGAAAAAATGCTACAAGAAACCGAAAGAATGCGGAGGTTACCTTCACGATTATCAGAAAATAGGTTTGATGGTTGCTTAAATAATTTGAGATTCGAACCAAGAGTCCCTTTAGGCAAAAATATACTATCTCAATGGGCTGACAAAGCAGGGACAACTGAACCCTCTTTGATTAAAGTAGCAAACTGCGTGCTAGCGGCCCCAGCGACGCAAGTATCAGTAGAGCGTCTATTCTCATCAGTGAAATTTATATTAAACCCATTAAGAAGCAACATGAATGGACGTTTGTTGCAAGACGTAATGCTAATCCGTTCAAATCATGATTTGTTCGAATAAGTTTTCAGGTTTTTTGTCAAGACGTTTCTTTCTTATTTGACTCAGTCCAGCACCCGTATTATCTATTAAATTGATAACTCAGTTTCATAGTCACTTTGCAGTTACATTGCTGCTTTCGCGTAACGAGGTAATCACCAGTGATTACGTCAAAGCAGCAATGTACTATTTAAAGCGCCTATGAAACTGAGTTATCAACATTCTAAGTTATATTTAATTTTATATGTATAGACTTATCTATATACAACGTGCTCCGAGGAGGGGGTATTAAGCCGAAAGGGGGTTGTTCTAGAGGTCTAGGCGAACAACTTTTGTTCTACAAGTTTTGAAAATTCGAAGTAGTTTTCGAAAATTTTGAGTTTAAAGTTTGCATGAAAATCAGCTGTTTTTTAAAGTTTGAGGTCATTGGCCTTAAGGTGCCCTTTTATTTAGTTTGGACCACTACAATCTAAACATTAATTGCCTTTATTTTTACAAAAACAGCTGTTTTTTTTAGTAACACCACTTTAAAATTTTCGAAAAAAAGTTCAAATTTCCAAAAGTCGTAGAATGAAAGTTGTTCGCCTAGACCTCTAGAACAACCCCCTTTCGGCTTAATTCCCCCTCGTCGAAACACCCTGTATACAAAATTAAAAATCCAGATTTATTGACCGAATGACTGCCTGACTGAACTATATATCAATGCACAGTCTTAACCACTGATCCTAGAGACATGAAATTTGGAGGGTTTCCGCTTAGAAAGAGTAGAAAATCCCACAGGATCAGGACTTACGCGGGTGAAACCGCGGAATACTGCTAGTAGATAAAACGGGTGCTGGACTGAGCCAAATAAGAAAATCGTCTTGCTTGACTAAAAAACTGAAAATCTTAATAACCGTACAATTTTTTTATTGAGTGCTGTTGTCGGTATAATTTGAAGACCAACATTTCTTAGCGTTTTGAATCCTTTGGCAAATTTTAGTGAAAAAATGACTAGGTAAGTATAGGTATTGCTATTTCCTATTGCCTATGAAACTGAGTTATCAAATTAAGAGATAATACCGGTGCTGAGCCCCAATAGTTGCATTTGTACCAACAATAATACGGCGCGGCGTTTCGTTCATGTTGGCCAAAGATTCGCGAAAGAACTCGTAAAGAGCAGTCCTTTTGGCAGGACTGCTCCTTAGGAATTCTTTCGCGACCGCGATCTACTTAGGTAAATAAAACTAAGACGACACATTTTAAATAAAAAATATATTAGTTAGTAAGGACCTTAACAATGTGTAATTTAAAATTCTAGGCAATTATTAGCCTATAGTTATACCACAACAAAATGTTAATTATTTTGCCTTTTAAACTAAGACGCATCTAACCATGATTGTATTTCACCATTAAAATAAAAATTGTTCTTTCTTTAAGTGATTAATTACCAAAACTAAAATCATACCACACTTGTTACTTTATTGTTGTCAATAAATATATATTTTTAAGAACTGTATTTTTTCATTACGCCAAGAATCTCTATCATGCATTCATATCTTTGCTGACTCGGCAGGGATGACAATTCTATTTCTATAATTTTAGAGAAATGTGTGCATGTTTCAATACTGCCATCATTCTTTTGTTTAAAGGTTTTTGCATATTTTTCCATAGGAGATCCCGTACTCTTTTGAATGTCAACTGTAACAATGAAAATATTATTAAAACGATAATGCCAATTCTAGCTTAACCAAACTAAATTGATATTAGTCCTGTCACTGTCCAAAATGAAAGACACTTGAGATTTTAAGTTGTTTAAGAGCTCCCAAATTAGCAATTTTACGTGTGTTAAAATTATAAATTAGTTTACCAATAGGCTTAAAACTAAAAAGGAGCTCCACCTGAGCTCCTGCAGCAGGAAAGAGGTTAATCAATCAAAACTACATGGCGTTCATATTTTGTAAGTCGATCAAACACGCGGGGGTCATTTGACCTTCAGGGATCGTTTTGTACACCTTTCCCCTACTTAGTGTCTGAGGCAAACAATGTATGGCCGGCAAGGAAGTCCTGAACTTTCATGTCTGTCCATCTATCTTTAAATCATCTCATTATACAGTAAAAAAATATTACTTACCTTTTGTTTCTCGTTCAAAGTTTTTATACTCGTCATCTTCAAACATTGGCTGGGAATCTAATGCATATTTAATATAATGTTGACGAACTAGTTCTTCAGTTTCCGTCTCCGTCTCCGGTACAATTTTCCGTTTATTTGACATATTGACAAAATAAATGTGCTGTATTGACGCCAACAAACACTAACCTAAGCTAACGCACGACGCCCCGATCATCGCAAGAATGAATTTCGAAACGCCTAGCAATGCAATACGTAGGCGCGGGGGAAAGGTAACCCATTAATAAGTCTATCAAAGGGTTACGATACCCATCGATGAGGTTTCCGTAATAAAACGTAAGCCTGTCGCCTGGAAAACTCAATGATTGGGTTACCATATCAAAAGTGTTGTAGGTAGGTTACCCAATGAAGACGGTCCCCTTATCCAGATGGTAAGCTGAGCGAAGGGGTTTGCGTTCGATAGAATTAACTTCAAAGCGGTGTTTTGCGGTCCCTGATATTATTAACATTAAACCAATATACTAATCTAGAGAGAGCATTGTTCACGTCGTCAATATTAGGTTGTCGTCTTTTTACTATACAATCAATTGCTATTTTGATTTTGTTAGTTTTGCTAACATTGCATCTAATATGTCAATAAATTTTTTAAAATTGTATGGCTTTGGTCGTCTGTACACACATGCTATTATTAACTGCTCCAGTTCTACACAAGCTATTTCATTTACACATTCTACAGACATAGATACGATATCTTTTCTTTCTTTATATTTTAGCTGTTTATTCAATAAAATAAGAGAACCTCCTTGCTTCGTATTTACCCAGCAGAATGAGCTGCCAACCTGGTGATTGCTGAAACTGAACATGAGCTCGTGAGCCCGGAGGTGATGCTCAGTTAAGCACACAATATCAATATTTTCAGAGTTCATATACAGTTCCAGTGTTAGTCTTTTGCCCTCTGCAAAGCCACGGATATTCTGATGCACCAGGTTGATATTACTTACATAGTTTATTTTACATTTTTTTATTTGAGGGCAATTATTAAGGTAATTATGATTATTCGACTCATCGGATAGCGCAATTAAAAGTTGACTATTACAGCTAGAGGATACCTCCATTGTCGCAGAATCTATTTTAGACAAACTAACATTTATGTCATTGAGTTTAATGCAAGAGCGTGCCTCTTTTGTCTCAGAAGTTAATTTAAATTAGGTGGATATGAACAATTACCCAATGTCAAATTATTATATTGAAGTCGGTTACAATGCTCAATAGAAGCATTTTGGGTAGCCAAGATATTGGCTGTAGTTTAAAAAAAATTATGTAGCGAAATGGCTACTTGTCTTTTAATATAATCTGAAAGCTTATGCTTACCCTTCGTCATATAATAATTATTACTAATAATATTATTGATGTCAATAACATTGAATTTCTTATTGTAACAAGATATAGTGTTCAATGTCAAGTTTATGTTATATCTTAGCCTATTTTCCGCAGCTGGCAAGTCATTGTAGTAGGGAAGTGTAAACATTACAATTTTGTTTATATTGAGTGAATCTAAAGTATCACAATATTGAAAAAGGTCTCTTTTGGTTAGACTTCCCCTATTTCCCATAAAAATAACTAAATTATCGCTTTTATTAAATTTATAGTTACTAATGCGTTGCATTATCTGTAAATAAGATGCAGATGGCATACAAAAGTTAAAGTAGGTATTGCAATATTTATACGGTTGGTCCTCTAAGAGGCCGTGAAACAACGCAGGGCCGCGATCCAGCGTAATGACCCTACCTAACTAGTAACTCTCTACACTGTCCTACTAATTTTATGTAAAAATTTATTTGTGTCTGTGTGTAGGTATATATTATTGTTACTCCTTCACGCAAAAACTAAATCCATACTGAATCGATAGCGATGAAATTCGGTTTGTCAGTTCAATTCATTTATTCCTGAGTATGTGTATTACATAGGTTTAGGTAGAGTTGATGTGTGTCTATATTCTACCAAATTTAGTGTAAGAATTAGATATAATGCCTAAGCCTATGTAGATATCTGGAGCTCCCCAAAACGGGACGCAGGTGAATGAAACCGCAGGGCGCAACTAGTAACTAGAACATGAAAATAATAATAAACTTACCTTTTTTCTTTCCGATCATTTCGTACTTTCAATTTTGAGGTTTTTTTATGTGTATTTTTTTTATTACCCATGTTTCACTTGATCTTCAATAATACTAACTATACACTAATATAATATTTACACGAACCTAAACACTACCTAATATTTACACAGTAAGTACCTATTTCCTAAAATAGTACCTATTATATTTACACAGTTCAATGAGAACGAGGTATATACATTTTTTTTATAAATCGGATGAGCGGGGAACGCGGGAACGCAGCGAGCCGGCAAAAGTGACGTCCACTCTCGACGACGCCAAACAGCGGACTGAGAGACTCCGGCGCGCGTTTTCTGATATATATTGTCAAAATGCAAAAGATATTTTATGATTTAAAATTATTACCCAGAAAATGCTCTTCTTAACGTCAATACCTATCATTTAACTTATTTTTTTTAAACAAAACTTTAATAGTTTCTGAATAATACCGAAAAAACGAACAAATATTTTTCTATTTTCGCTATTTTCGAAGATTTTTTTTATCGAGCGAAGTTGTTTAAATCGTGTTTTCAACCAGAGTAATGGTCAAAACCATGGTTATTGAACTACAAATACATTTTTGTCCCAACAACAAAATAAGAGTATTTAATGACATAAAATTGAATCAAACATAGGTCGATTACGGTATGCGGCGGTAAAACCTGGCCTTAAAATTTTAAAAGAAATAGTTAATGCCTTACCAGATACAATAACAAAACTGATACTATGGTCGGATTCGTGCGTCCCACAAAACCGAAACTCTCATTATATGAGCACTACTCTTATCAATTTTTGTTAAGTCAAATGATTCCAAAAATTTAACAGAGATAACCCAAAAATATTCCGAACCTGGCCATGGCAACGTTCAAGAGGTTGATTCAGTTCACAGCTTGATTGAAAGAAATTTAAGACACCAAGAAATTTACAGTACATTGTCGCTACTACAAGCGCTTTTAAAAATAAAATCAAATGTTTTAAGACTGTTTTTCATGCCGATAAAAGATAAAACATACATGGAAGCTCTACTTAAGAAAACTGTACGAAAGAAAGAGGAAAAAGAAAATGTTGATGTCAATATTGGCAGGTCCAAAACAAAAGAATTAAAAAAAAGTAAAACGGTAAAGAAGACACTCAATGAAAGAAATAAAACTAAAGGAGGTAAAAATGAGAAGAAGTAAGGAAGACTTTTCAGAAAAGATTTTTTGTGCTAATATTATAAATAAATAAGGTGAGATGTATAAAACATAAAAATCTTTATGCCATAGGGTGAGATGCCAATAAATGTTATGATTAGTAATCGTTATATTCTAAAAACATTTATGCAAGAACATTTTATGCTGACAAATCATTATTATAAACGAAGTTATGCGAAATTAAATTATGCCTAATGATTTATTCTAAATGAACGTTATGCGAAATGAAGAGTATGCCAAAAAACGTTATGCAACCTTACATTATGCCTCTTAAATTTATGCAACCCAATATTGCCCTTGCATGCTGCATGTTTGCTTGCATGCTGCATCCTTGCTTGTGTGCTGCATGCTTGCTTGAATTACTTCGAGTGACATACAGGGATTTTGGTAAAATAATGAAACAACTGTGATATAATCAGACAAAATTTAATCAATATTAAGTTGTACATAATTATAAATCAATGCCTAGGTAATTGGTAGAAATCAATTCTAAGCTAATTTCATATTAGCTGCGATTGCCTTCAAGAAATCACACTTTGAATATTCGGGTTGTGTTGTGTCAGCAATTTTTAACCTTAATTGGTCAGGTTCGCGATTATGGTCCATCACACATTTGTTTAACAGCGTATGTACACCCATTTCCTCTGAAGTTATTACACGAACGTTGCACTTGTACTGTTGATTTTTGAACTTTTCACACACCCAGTAGTATTTATTGTTATAGAACCGATTTTTTTCGTAAGTAAACCGTCACAACTTAGTTTTATGCCCTTGTTAGTCTTTAAAAGTTCACATTGGTTCATTTTGGATAACCTTTTAGCTATTTAATAAGTTCGTTTGTATCCTGCTACTTCAAGCAAAATGACACAACAAGTAATGAACTTGTCATAATTGTTAATCATTTTAAGGTAGAAGGAAAATAATCTTCACCGTCAATATTTAACGCCTCCGTAAATTTCATAGCAAAAATTTATTCATACGTAATAATGTGAACTAAAAGAATGTTTTATTATTAAATGTGATAAAGGTACATTACATTACCCAGTGCATGCATATTAATCGTTATTAGGTATATAGGATGTGTAATAATTATAGAATAGCATTATGCATTTCAAATATTATGAATTGTAATATTTATAGCAAAAGATGTTAGGACCTTTTATATTTATAGAATTTGTACTTTTGGACTTACAACGGTTATAGAAAAGAATTTTATGTCTTTTAAATATTATAGATTGTGATATTTATGACAAATTTTAGGATAAATAATATTTAGGGATTTCGATTTTAGGGCAAGTGATATTATGAGACATTTAGTTAGGGCTAATTATTATTCGGGCAAGTGATGATTAGGTCACAAAACGTTATAAGATGTAAGATTATGGATATAAATTTTATGAGACAAAATAGAGAACCACTTGCTAACACTCTCGTTTATTACTAATAAATAGGATGGAATATTCTGGAAATTACTGACATTGCACACAGCGCAATATGGTCCCAAACTAAGCAACTTGGCTTGAACTATGGGTACTAGACAACGAATATATTAACATAATATTATACTTTTTTAAACGATTTCCAAAGAGAGGATCTATCTATCTATTTTAGGTAGGATGTTTCTTGTGTGTATTGTATATTACCTGATTTATCCGCTGCGCCGTCTGAGATCCCATCATGAGAATTTTCAGTTTTTTTTTGTATTACCTTTTGTTGAAAATAAAAAAGTATTTGCCTTTACCCCATTTAATATTAAGAAAAAAAGAAACATGACAGATGGTATATGGGTAAGGCCGCGAAAAAATGTTCAATAACACACTGGAAATTGTGTTACCCAATAACACACTGGAAGGTTGTAACACACGGGAAAATAGTAAAACCTAGTCTACACCTAGCTAATAAATTATTTAAAATAAAATGGGGAATCCATTTTTAGCCTAAATACCTAAGTATAGAGCGAGCGGTGAAGAGCGTAGGGCGAAAGGCCAAAAGTTAAGAATGTATAGGTACCTAACTTAATTGGGAAAGCGGGGATATGAAAATAAAAATTATTTTTTTCTAAATTTTATTATTTAACTGTACTTATTAGTTTTTTTTGTCTGTAATTATATTTTATATGATTTTTTTTTATTTAATGTAGTAATTTGTAATGAATGTTTTATGAATTGTATTGTATTTTTGTAATAAAATGAAAAAAAAAAAAAGACAAACATTATCATAGGTATTAAAAGTATTTATTGAAACGTATAGTTATTAATTATTTATAAAAAAAAAAATCTAACTAGGTATCTAACTAGGTAAATCTATCTAGGTAGAGCTTCCCTAATGTAATTTAACACTCAAGGACAAAAATAGCATTTTTTTTTTCTTATTTAGAGATAGGAAGTTTAGAAATAGGCACATTTTAACGAATTATCCTTAATCTAATCAGTTTTCATTAGTATTTTTAGTCTTTAGGTGTAATTAAACATAGTTTAATAACATATTAATGAGATCAATCAATCTAAAATAAAACAAAACTCAATTAAAATAAATCTCATCACAACTATTTTTCAAGTAATAGTCTGACTGATGTAGTATATCGCGTTTTAATTCAATTTTTTTGATAATAGAGTTCGTTGGTACAATATCCCAGTCCTTCTTTTTTCCGATCACAAATTTAATCTTTGGGTGTTTTATTTCTTTTAGAAAGTTAATTTTGTAATTTATTTCTTCTTTTTTTTTCTATTATATCTGCCACAAATCCTACATAGTATTTCCAATTTCCTCTTTGGTAGTATCTAATCAGTACACTATCATTCCTTCTTGCTTCAGTATTGTCTTCAAAATTTTCTTTGACAGTTTGTTGATTTTCAGAGCAATTATTGATGTATTCTATAATATCATTAGCTTCTTTTTTCTTCTTTGACATTTTAAGATCATTTTGTTCGTTTAACGAATTTATTTCTGTCTCCATATTTAAATTTTCAAACTCGTCACCACTGTTTTCATCCAAAACATACTCATCGTCATCAGAATCTCTTAAAGAATATGCGTCGTCGCTATCCGTACTAGAACTACTGTCATTCTGAACTTTGTATTTTTTAGCCTTATTTTTCAGTGTCTTGTTTATTATTTTTCTTTTCTTCGGTTTAGTTAAAGTCGTTGTGGCTGAAGTGGATGGTTTAGCGTTGTCATGTTTACTTGTTTCACTATTTAAAACAACATTTTTATCGATCTCATGGAGTGTCAAAGGTCCAAATTTAGTTAAATCAAAATACTTTTTGTTTTCCGCTGTATTTCTTATATCTGACAATATAGTCACTGGCGTTTTTACCAATATCACTTTCTTCTGTCTAGTTTCATTTTCCTTATTTGTACACTCTGCGTGTTTTATCAAACTACATTGTTTAACATCCAGACAGCGACAAAATCCTGGTCTATCCCCTGGACAAAAACAACTTAAGCTGCGGTACATTATGGTGTTAGATATGTCAGTGTTCATTATTTGGTGTAGTTTCATAGTATTCTGAACTGGTATCAACTCAGCAGTTATTGTCAGAAACTTATCATTGGGAATATAGAACAGTTTTATTGACGTTTTAGTTTCTTCAAGCAACAGTTCAAATGCCGTTTTTGCATCAGGAATATCATAGCCGTAAGCAACCAATGAGTCAAGATTTCGTTTCAAAGCTCCGCCGACCCCATCTGCAGCTCCTTTACCATGTGACGCCTCAAAGAAATTCCACGTAGAGTAAGGAAAGCCGAGTTGTTTCGTGACTTCTGAGAAATAATAAAAGTTTTTCTTTTGACGGTATTGCGTAGTAGGACCATCGGAGTAAAAATGTATTGAGTCTGCTTTTGGAAATGTTTCTCTAATCCATTGTAAAACTGGCTGAAGATGAGCCCAGATAGCATCCGGTCCATGGTCATTATTAGGAGAAATTGATGCAAATGGTATCTTGTTATTTTTTTCATACAAAATACCGGTGTGAAGAGTAATTTGCTGCTTTGAAGAGCCAAAATGCATGGATTGAATTTCTTTACTTAGTTTGCAAACGTAGTTTTCTGAAAAATCAATGCGTAATAAAACTGAGCGTTCATCTAAGCTTTCTATGCAGCGTCTATATTCTTTATACTGGTGCGTTATGTTGAAACTGTGCCTTTTCATGTTATGGAGTTCTTCTTTAAATGAAGTCAACAACGATTTTATAGTATCAGTTTTTGTGTGCTTTACCATTTTTTTAGTTATTTTAGTCAAATCCTTGTCAGTCTTGTCCTTGTATTCATGAGACTGAAGTATCCACTCACACCACGAAATATTGTCGTCGAGACTCATTTCGTTAAAAGAATATTCAATATCACTTTCTTTGCATAATTCACACTCACCATAGGCACATTCTCGTTTTGTTTCGCACATTACCATAGCCAGTAATTTATCTAAATCTTGAGTTGGAATGATTCCTTTGGATTTTAGCGCTTTCGCCTTCATTTCTAAATTATCATGTTTCTTGCACGCACAAGTGTCCCGGTTACTGATTGTCGGTGGAATGACATGGAAAGGTCTATATTTTTTAAATGTTGTTAGGGACAATTTTCCACCTTCACGTCGGTATTTTAAATGTAGTTTTTTCAGGGTTCCCAACAGGTATCTTTTTTGTCTTTTCTCTTTTAGCTTTGTTTTTACTTCGTTCTTCCCCGCTGTCATTCTGCTTACATCATCTCTTTCGAAAAATTGTTTTAAATTGTTTACCAATATATTATTCCGTTTTTTCTTAGTAAAGTGACGGATATTTCCTTTCAGTCCTAAAAATGAAGCCATTTTCCTTTTCAGCTTGTATTTTTTTACATTTTTACCAAGGACTACATTTTTGATCGTTTGTTTTATTATTTTACTATTAGTATTTTTAAATGATTCTTTTAATGAACTTATAAGCACTTCGTGTTGTAAAATTTTTTTCTTAACTGTTTCTTTTTGTTCTTGTGGAATATTGGGTATATTATTATCAATAAATATATTTGTTTTCGTGTTAGGTGTTAATATTGTGGGTGTTCTATTTCTTATTTTATCAAGGTCCTGTTGTAGTTTATTAATTGTTTCGTTTTTATCATCAAGTATCTTTAACATCTTTTTATTTTTCTGTACAGCTCGTTTAAGTTTCTTTTTTATGTTTTTTAAACTATTCTTTAAAGTCGATTGTTCTTGTTTTATCGTTAAATTTTCTCTTTTAAATTTATTTACTATCTTTCTGTGCAATTTTTGTGACCGTGCTTCGGGCAAATGATGGTCGGATGGTGCAGATGGCGCAATTTCTGTATTAGTTTCTGTCGATGCATGTGTTTGTTTGTTTCTCCTCTTATTCTCTCTCCACTGCTGTCTAATAATTTTTTGCTGAGAAGTTTCAACATCTGCTATTTTTTTTCTGTTCTGTTTAGTTCTCTCCGCATTCGCTTTTTTCTGCGCTAAAAATAATTCAGGGTTGTTTTCTTTCAATCGTTCTCGATATAATTTTTGTCGTTCGGCTGGTGTCATTGGCATCTGAAAAATTAAAGTTAATAGACCCTTCGTGCCATGCCAAAACATATTTACTAACATACATACATAAAACAGTAATTTTCAAGAGTAAGAACGAGACCCTATTACTGAGACTTCGCTATCCATCCGTTCGTCAATGTGTCCGTCGGTTTAGTAGTTTTGCGTGAAAGAGTAACAAACATACAACACACACACACACACACACACACTAACACAAAAACTTTAACTTTTATAATATTAGTAGGACAATTGAACCCAATCTATCATTTCAAATAAACAAGCTCCTTTTTTTATTCAATAACATCAATTAATAATATGACCTACTTGAATCGTCGATCTCACGAACAATTAAAAAAATCGTCAATAATATTTGTTTAAATAATTCAAATATCTGACAGTGAAGACTAGTCTTAACCTAATTTCTCGTGTGTTACGTCACACAAAACATGACACACGTAACACACAGGAACAAACACACGAGAGAATAAAATCTGTTTTTACCAACAAAACATTTAAATGAAGCTCAAATGCACAAAAACCCAGCTAATTATGTAAAAGATAACATTCCCCACAGTAACTATGAGAGTAGTAGATAAAATTTCAACTCTTACCTTGTCAAATCATTAAAAAACTAAATGCAAAATTTATGACTTCCGAAATTCACCAAATTCTCACAATACTAAAATGGCTGACAGATCATTGACACTTCTCTATTACTTCAAGCGTAAGTTTGCCATTATAAAAAAATATTTTTAGTGTTGGTATGCTTTTAAAATACAAAACTACTACACGTTTTGTGTGATGTAACACACGAGAATTCAATTTGGGCCATTTTTTTAAACGATGTTTATTAATTAAAATAATTAGTAGACGGATTATTTGTTTATTTTGTAACAATGTAGTAACTGTATTAAATAGTCACAATGTACCACACTTACGATAAGATGTTGTTACAAGCTAGAAAAATCAAAAACTTGTAGTCAGATTGGTGAGGGCCATTTTGTTTTTCTTTGAAAGTTAAAATCAACCTAAAATAAAATGCAAATAATTACTTAGATAAATAAGATAGGTAAAGATATTTATTACGCCACGATATGTAGAAATACTCTAAATATTAATTAAACTAATTTTTGTTTTCGAAATAATAGTATAACTAAATTATTTTTTCTATTTCAGTAAGGGACATTTTTTTTTTCCTTTTGAACATTTTTTCGCGGCCTTACCCATATACTCTGTGCTAATTTAAGTTTTGTACTCTATGGTGCTCTCGTTGAATTGATTTTTCCGGTTTCCTTCTACTTGCTGTACAATGTGGTGTAATGGTCGACAATAAACATTTAGTTGTGATTAATAAGTGTTTCCGTCATCGCTAGTCTCCCATATACCTTAATAGGTTATGGGCCCAGGACGCGAGTAAATATTAGGAGACTTTCAGTGAACTAGACTAGTTTCTGTGGCGAAAGTGCGGCGTCGTGTTTTTCGGTACACGCGGTTTTGTTACGCGGTACATCGAATCGACAGCCAGCATGATGTAGTTCGGCTCTCTAAACCTAGCGAGACGTTTTGATGGCTCAGGTTATCATCAATGGAAGTTCCAACTCCAATGTGCGTTGGCGGCAAAGGGATTGAGTGATCACATAACCTCAATCGAGCCGGCTGCGACAGAGCCAAAATATACAAATTGCATCAAAGTAGTGGATAAATTTCATAATAACTAGATATACACATAGGTACTATTTACTATGAAATTTATCCATTACTTTGATGCAATTTTCAAATAAAACTTGCCACCGAGCTTGGACCTCGAGCTCTGCTTGGCGATTACGTAGCTCTTCTTCTCTTAGTCTTAAAGACTCGGTGGCAAATCTTGTTAATGACTCATTCATCTTCTCCATCAAACCTCGCCATCTGTCATCACTTTGAAGAAAGTGTGTGGTGGCGTTCCATCTAGTTCCACAGCAGCCCGTCACTGGTTGCGCCGTGGTGTTAATTGGCGTTGCCGAATCGCGCGGCGGGTCTGTGATCCTGCTGCATATGGTGGGAGGTGGGTGACATCAGACCACCAGTTTCCTCCACATCTGTACGAAAAGGAGTTGACACTGCTTGGGCACGAGCATCTTCGTCCATTTGTACTGGACCTGGGGGAAACTGGGTGTCTATGCTTCCTGTTGCCACATCTTGATATTGTATATCTGCAAAATAATAAAGAAACTAAAGTGAATTAACTATTTTAAATATACTATAGGGGAGCAGATAGATGAATACCTACATCTAAACTTTATTTCGCTGCTAAGCTATTATATTGTATGTCCCACTATTAAAGTAATACACTGATAGTCATGCATCTACAAATATTATTATTTTCTGTTTACTAAGTATACCTTTTTGTGTTGTTGTGTTAATGACTTCTCATTATACAATAATTGTTTATTTCATAGCATTCTGCTACCAATCTTGGACATTGAGCTTAAATGTGTGTCTTTCTCATTAGAAAGTATTTAAAAAAATTACATACCTATCACAATTTGTTCCTGTTGTGTTTTTAGCAGGAAGGCGACTCTTGGTGGGTGGGTGGCTGAACTAAGCCAGAAGTTTGAGGCAACTGGAAAATATAAGAAATGTTAAGCTCACAGAATAATAACCTACACACTTCGGCCACATCAGCCATGCCAGTAGCCACTACAGGTCCAACCAGGCTTAGAACTCTCCGTTCTAAATCTGAGAGGACCAGTTTGCAGGCTGGCCCACCACCTGTACCCCGTATAGCTATTTATTTAGCTGCCTTCCTTTTTGTATTATTTTTTAGATTACTCCAAACCTGTACAAGCAAAGCAAAGCATTTATTCAAATTTGTGAATTTACATACATTCTACTACATACCAGGATGCATTTGTGAAAGAGGTACAAACTTTTTTCCACTTTTCTAAAGTTTTCAGTTGGCCTGAAGCATCCATGTTCAACTATCGGACGAGCTCCGTCCAACGCTCTACGGCTTGTTGTCGCCCGTGTGCCCCATCCATGGGTTTAAGAAGGTCTCCATGCCTACAATGAATAAGTAAATATTGAAAACACAGCTTATATTGCATTTGTATACTTAGAATAACACGTAGAAAAAAGGTACGTTTCTACAAACCTTTCCATGAAATCCACTAATACAAGGAATTGGCCCTCGCTGGTCTTCATATTTTATAGTTTCTCTTAAAAGCACTTAAAAACCACTTCAAAATAAACAAACAATTCAAACAAGTACGCGCAACTAAGGATGCATCTGACGCTATATCATTTCTCGAACAAGTTTACGCAAAACAACATAAATTATTCCCCATAGTATAAAAATCTTTAGAAATAGGACAATTCTTTTAAACAATTTATATGATAATCTAATTATTTTAGGAAACTGTAGCATATTTTTTCAACGCTTGAAAACAAAATATTAGGCATATAAAATAATCATAGACCCGCGAAAAATTCCCACACATACAATTTCACCCCAAAAACTGGCAACTTCATTCAGAAAACTGGCTGCGAGACGTCAAAATGTTTGTCTCTTTCTTTCATACTAGTTTGAGTAGGTAGGAAGATATTCCGTAACTATTTCGTTGGGTCAAACTACATGATCGATAGTTTACACGATACGATGAAATAAAATCTTATACTGCCGACTGCGAAGGGAACTGCCAGTAAGGAAGTATTAACTGTGATAGTTCATCGAGCTTACGATACGAATTTTCGTTTTGTACTATTGTAACTGGTACTAACCCTACAGAATACAAACATTATGTTGAATTGGCAGAAGAAGATCAAACAAGTATATATTATTCAGTGGATTTGCAGAAAGTTGTTATGTTGCCTCGCATAGACCATATAAAGCAGCGATATTTTGCCCGCGGCTAATCGCATTCAATGAAAGCTTTGTACCGCTAGGTACCAAAAATAATCGTACTGTGGTACCTTTGCAGTAGTGTGGAATGAAACAATATCAGGAAGACACCAAGAAGATATTGTACCAGCATTTCGAGCATTCCTAATTCACCACAGAGATGTTGAACACTTAGTGCTATGGCTGGACAACTGTGCAGCACAGAATAAAAACTGGACTTTATTGTCATTCTTGGTCAACATAATTAACAGCAATACAATTGCAGCAAAGACTGTAACATTAATATATTTCGAACCTGGCCATACTTTTATGTCAGCTGATTCTTTCCACCACCAGGTGGAATTAGCACTGAAAAGAAAGAACAAAGTTTACGATTTCGCGGATTTTGTCGAATGTGTTCCATTGGCTAATTCCAAGAAAAAATTTGTGAAGGTTATGGAGGTTTCCGATTTTACAAATATTCAGGATTTGTCATCTCAGCACAAATTAAGAAAAAGAACAATCCGCGTTTATTTGAAAGATGTGTAAAAGTGGAGAGTGGATTTTACAACTTACAATACAAAACCATTCAAAATGACGATGAATATTGCATATTAGACTTTCTTCAGACAAAAAATATTAAGAACCAGCAGTTACCCGATCCAATCCCAAAAACAGAACCAAGAGGAATAACAGAAGAAAGAAAAGCAGTAATTGATCAAAAGCTGGTGGTACCATTAATGCCTGAAAATCGAAGACAGTTTTGGCGGAATCTGCCGGTTTCGTCGTCTGGCTCTGATCTAGGCTAAGAATTAAAATTCATTTTAATATTTAGTTTTGTGTATAAGTGAATGATTTGTTTTATTTCGAAATTTTTTTATAAGGTTTATTTGTTTTATTTTATTTTAAATTTGTCTGTATTTTTTGCAACTCTTTTTAACTAATTCTAGAAACCGGATCTCTTAGAAGTGCCTTAATAATTGATAAATAATTCCTAAGTTTTTACTACTGTGATCTATGTGCAATGGTAATAATAAACTATTTTTTGAAATTTACACTGTATTTTGAATTTAATCCTAAACCTACCTGAGAACGCCACATTCCTTGTTTTTGAATAGTTGGCTGTTATATTCATTCATTTCTATTTTTTTTTCTTGTTACTTAGAATAATAAGAAAAATTAATAAATTACATAGTTACAAAAAAACAGAATTGTCTGTTAAAAAAAAATATAAATATAAAATTAATTTCATAGAGCCATTCTGTTCATTAAGGTATATGAGAGACTAGCGTTGACGGAAACACTTATTAATTATTAAATGTTTAATAAATTAGCATTACACCACATTTTACAGCAAGTAGTAGAAACCGGAAGAGGAAATCAACGAGTGCACCATAGAGTACAAAATTTAAATTAGCACAGAGTATCCGTCATGTTTCTTTTTTCTCTTAATATTAAGTGGGGTAAAGGCAAATACTTATTTTATTCTCAACACTCCCACCAAATAAGTGCCTATTCTATAACTTTATAACAAAAAATAATCTATAACCTACCTACCACTTTTATCCTGAAAATAATCTCCCACCAAAACTAAACCTAACTTGTTTTTTAACAAATCAAATTGAAGCCTAGGCAATGCCTTAGTAATTATATCAGCAATTTGTTCCTTAGTATTAACATACTGTATTTCCAGAAACCCTTGTGCATATATTTCTCGAATGTAATGTAATTGAATATCAATATGTTTGGATCGTTTGTGGAAATCCTGATTTTGCACTAATTTTATGGCACTCTGGTTGTCTAGAAACAAAGTCATCTTAAAAATTTCAATTCCAATACTAGCCAAGTGAAGGCTGGCAGGTCGACTGTGACAGTTAAACTGTGTCACGCGACAGTCACGCGACAGTCACGCGCCGGATCCGCCTCCAGCTCGTTTAAGCCTGAATATTTAAATGAAATGATAGGGTGGTTTGAGACCTATTAACTAATGAATATTTTATTGTAGGTTGGCTATCTACATAATGTGTCTCAACCACATTAATTCTTTAGTAGCAGAACAAGCAGAAACATGCTCAGCTTCCATCGTTGACAGGGTTACACACCTCTGTCTTTGTGAGCTCCAGGTAATAGCACCACCGTTCATAATAAAGACATAACCAGACACAGACTTTCTGGTGTCAATAAAATTTCCATAATCAGCATCTGAAAAACCTGTAATGGTATTATCACCCTGGCCATACAAAATACCTAACTCCTTCGTTGCATTGCAGTATTTTAATATTTGCTTTAAAGCTGACCAGTGAATGTTATTGAAACAATTTAGAAATCTACTAACCATACACACAGAAAAATAAATATCAGGCCTAGTGCCTCTAGCTGCAAACATAAGTGAACCTACAGCTTCACGATACGGAACATTACACTCACTTCAGTCTATCCTGAAGAAGAGACCTGGAAAGGTCTCGAAACGTTGAGCGTTGTAACAATGCTAAAAGTAATAAAAACTGTTAATATTTAGTATTTAAACTACATGTTTCCACTTATTCTTCTTTATTTAAGTAATTAATATTAAACGTCTTACAAAACAGAACTACGCTATCCTCCATTACAAAAAGCAAGTGTCAAACCACAGACGGACATCCGGCTAGTGTTGTGACATGATATTAGTGATGTACACATTTATGAATTTACCTATCATTACTTAACACAACTCCTTAGGTAAATTTATAACTACTTCTAAAAACATATCCTTCGATAAAAGTACAACTCCTTAACTCTAATTTAACTTAGCAAAATTTTAACTGACTAATAATCTAATTTAACACATCTTAATATTTAACATTTCCCTGAATTTAGTGAATTTAACATTTCCTAATGCTTTTGTTAGTATATCGGCAATATTATCTTCAGATTGAATTTTTACAATTTCTATACTTCCTTCCTTTACATTTTCATGAATAAAATGATAATGAACTTCAATATGTTTTGAATTTTTAGTAAAATTACCATACTTAGCAATCGCTACTGCTCCTGCATTATCCTCATAAATTTTTACAGTATTATAGATCTTAGTGAACACATCATTCGTTAAACAAATTAAAAATTTAAGTTCAGTTACAGCTTCAGATAAGGCAATATACTCAGCAAATGTAGAAGACTTAGTTACACAATTTTGTTTCTTTGACCTCCAACTTATTACATTTCCAAACAATCTAATTACAAAACCTGATGTAGACTTCCTATCTAAAATATCTCCTGCCCAATCAGCATCCACATAGCAATCTAATACATCAGCGTTTTCATTCTCACAAAACTTTAAATTACAATCTCTTGTTAAATACAAGTACTTTAAAACTCTAATAGCATATTTAAAATGTGTCTCATTATAACAATTCTGAAATCGGCTTAAATAATTTACACTAAAAGATATATCTGGCCTAGTGCCTGAACTAACATACAAAAGTGCTCCAATCAAGTTTCTATACTTTATATCCTCATTTACATCAGCTTTTTCTAGTTTTAAGTTTATTTCCATAGGGGTATTGTACAATTTTGCATTTTCAATGTTATAAAACTTAGCTAACGACTCTATGTAACGTTTCTGACTCAAAATTAAAACATTTTCTTTACCGTAATCATACTCAATATCGATACCAATATAATTTTCAACTCTACCTAAATCCTTCATCTTAAATTTATTAGACAACTTATTTTTTATGTTAACAATAATATTTTCATCATTACAGCATATCAGCAAATCATCGACAAATACTAAAATGTATACAGTTACATCATTTTCCTCCTTTACATACAAACAAAAATCATATTTACTTCTGCGAAAGCCGATAGTTAACAAGAAATCATTAAAACATTCATACCAAATTCTAGGACTTTCTTTTAACCCATATAGTGACTTTTTTAACTTATAAACTCTATCAGTACCGTCCGTCGTCCAACAGGTTGTTTTACATAAACTTCAGAAACCACTCTACCATTTAAAAATGCTGTTTCTACATCCATCTGATGAATTTGTAATGAATTTTGACAACAAAAAGATAATAACAACTTAAGTGTAGGCATCTTAGCAACTGGAGAATAAATATCATCTAAAAAATTTGTTTGTTGAAAACCTCTTACCACTAACCTGGCCTTATACTTACTTTCACCCTTCATGCTATAAATCCACTTTACATCAATTATTTTATTGTCCTTGGGAGGGCTATCAACAAGGGTCCATGTATTATTCTTTACCAAACTGTCTATTTCCATATCCATGGCTTGTTTCCATTGACTCGACTCATCATATGTAGTTGCCTCCTGAAAAGTTGCTGGAATCATAGCATTACAAAAATTAACATAAATACAACTGTAACCATATTCTTCATCAAAACGTGTTGGGGGTTTAATTTGTCTTTTGCTTTTTCTTAACCCCTCTTCATCAGTTTCTTCACTATTCTTTCCTTGTTCATCTCTTAATACTTGTTCAAATTCTTCCTTCTTTTCTACTATTTTAATATCTTCATTTTCATTTCCTTGTTCATCTCTTAATCCACATAAAGTTACATCCTCCTCTATTATATCACAATGCCTCGCAGTAACAACTCTATTGTTTATTAAAACTCTGTATCCGGTGTCAGTATATCCAAGTAAAATTCCCATTTCTGCTTTCTTATCCCATTTAGATTTTCGTCTTTCCTCTGGAATTCTCACATAAACTCTGCTTCCATACATTTTCAAGTTCTTTACCGTTGGCTTCACTTGGAAAAATATTTCATAGGGTGTTTTCATAGTATTATTATTAGTCAATGTTCTGTTCTTTAAATACGCAGCCGACTTAATCACCTCAGGCCAAAATCTTCTATCAACTTTTGCTTCTGAAATCAAACATCTTCCCATATTCATTAATGTACGATTATATCTCTCTGCAGTTCCATTTAGTTCGTGAACATATGCTGGACAGGGCTTTATAACTATTCCTTTCTCTCTTGCAAACTGAAAAACTCTTGAATTTATGTACTCTTTCCCATTATCACATCGCAGCTCTTTTATCATTTTTCCTGTTAAATTTTGTACCTCGTTCACATATTGCATTAAGTAATCACATACCTCATCTTTTGTCTTGATACAATAAACTCGAACCAATTTGCTGTAGTCATCTATAAAACTCAAAAAATATTTTTCTCCATTATACCCTGTAGTCTGATGGGGCCCATTTAGATCTGTGTGAACAATTTCTAATATATCTTGTGCTCTTCTTCGATTGTTTTGAAACGGTAGGTCATGCATTTTATTTTCAATACATGTTGCACATCTTAAGTATTCATTTTCAATTTCTTTTGGTAGTCCATCCAGTGACTCATTTTTACACATTAATGTCAAGTTTTTAAAGTTGATATGTCCCAATGTGCGGTGCAGTTTTTCTTTAATAGTCATATTACACTTACTGATATTTGCTTGAACTTGTGTTGCCATAAAACTTCTCATTTTGTAAAGCCTCTCATCCTTTATTGCAATTGCTATGACCTTTCTATTTTTATTGTTATAAATCTTTGACAGTCTTCCACTTGACACAATAGAATGTTGATCTGTTATTTTGGAGTAGCTCAGTAAGTTTGCCTTCATCTCTTTTACATAAAAAACATTGTTTAAGGTAATTTCTGACTTTTGTCCAAACACCATAAAATAGGTTATAATGCTGCCAATTTTTGTCGCCTCCAGTATTGTTCCATCTCCAATTTTCACCTTCATCGGTATTTCTAGGTTTCTGTATGTATAAAAATACTCATCAGTGTTTATTATATGGTCAGTACATCCACTATCAAGAAGCCAATTAATCTCACCTTTCACTCGCTTGTCATTTGACGTGTAAGTATTATTTGCTATCATTGTATGAAAACTCTCATAACTATTTTGATTATAATTTCCTGGTCTTCTATTAAAATTACTGTTATATGATCCACGTCCTCGATTACTAGTAAATCCACGTCCTTGGTAACTAGAAAATCCACGTGCTCTGCCTCGGTTCACATTTAGGTAACGACAATCTCTCTTAAAGTGGCCTGGCTTACCACATCCGAAGCAATATATATTCTGAGAAGGCCTTTCAGCTTTGAATACGTTTGAGGAATCTTTGGGTGTGAGATTACCAGTATCATTTTTTAACTTTATTTTGCTCTTAAGATATTCAACGGTTCTTCGTTCTCAGGCATTATGTCTATCAAATCTCCAATATAGCTATAATTTTCTGGCAAGGCTTTTAACATGTAATTTAATTTTTCTTGTTCTGAAATGTTTGCCCCTGCTTTCTTCAATTCGTTAACTGCTTTTTCAAAATGATCAAAGAATAAGGTAACCTCTGAATAATTTTTCATTTTAACACATTCTAGGTTATGTCTGCAAACTATCTGTAATGCAGTCGACTTGGTGTTGTACATCTCATCAAACTTTTTCATGATATCATAAGCGGTTTCGAGATCACAAATATATTCTAACATTCTGTTACTAACCGCGCTGTAAATGTAGTTGGTTGCCGCTATGTCCCGCTCGTCCCATTTAGTATCCTCTGGGTTCTGTTTTGGAATTTTAACCACATCGTTGCATTTTTTGAATTGTAAAAATTTCATCATTCTTATTTTCCATGAGCTGTATTCTGTACCATCAAATATCGGAATATTAATATCATTTCTCGCCGCCATTCTCTTGGAAAAAACGCGTGGGCGTCTGTTGTACAATAATCACTTTTTTTCGCACTGTTTCTTTGGTTACGACTTTTCTAATTAACCACGCTCTGCTACCATGTTAATATTTAGTATTTAAACTACATGTTTCCACTTATTCTTCTTTATTTAAGTAATTAATATTAAACGTCTTACAAAACAGAACTACGCTATCCTCCATTACAAAAAGCAAGTGTCAAACCACAGACGGACATCCGGCTAGTGTTGTGACATGATATTAGTGATGTACATATTTGGGCATATTTACTTTTGAGTGCCACCATACGTAAATTATGGAGGTTTTATAGACATGAGTTTTGAGTTTATTAAAGTCTTTCATAATATTTTCGTATGTTTTGAGAACTAAAAATTATATTTTGTTTCCTAAAAATACCTTAATTTCTATGTAAAAATCAATTTTTAAGTGGACACTATAGAAAAATAACGGTCAGTTTGGTGACATTGAAAAACGACTGTAACATTTAAAACAAAGGGTTTTAAACGTAATTGTTACCTTTAATTAATGCAGATTAATTAAATTTATCAAAAAACAATACACACTAATGAGTTACTTATTTTAAATTTCTTAAAATTAAGATTTAAATTCGGTTTGGTGACGAGTGACTCCATTGCAATCATAATTTTCTTTTTAATATATAAGTTTAGTGACCTATTTCTTAATTTATAAGTTGCATAGGTAAAATAAATTATTTGAAACAATAAAAGAAAAATATATATTATGCAAACTTTAAAACAAAACTGATAAAAGTAAAATAAACCACATAAAAATTGGGACAGTCACCAAACTGACACACCTAAAATCCTTAGGGTGAGGCTACATGATGTACAATACTAAATTAGAACTAAAAGTCGATATTTTTTCATAGTAACATTTAATCACATAATTTTAAGGATGGTATTAATAATATTAATTTTATTAATTAAAGCAAACATGTCAAACATGCGAATAGGTAATAGAAAGTTATCTATTATTTTTACTTAAACTAACTTATAGCTTAACTATAATGGCACAATAATTGGCAAAAAAAACAAAAATGTAAGGCTAATTAAATAAATTATGATTTAAATGAAATTTAAGAAGTATTTCTTAAATTTCATTTGATTGAGTACACGTATGTACACCTAGCCTTATGAGTCAGTTTGGTGACTTTGGTGGTCCGCCCTATATGTGACGGCATAGAACGTCACTGAACTGACCGTCACATTATACACGTAGCTAATGAGAAAAATGCATTTTAACCTAATTGAATGACATTTTTTTAAATGAACTCCTAAAAACACTCGCTAAATAACACCAAAAACAGATAGTAAATAGTTGGATATTGTAAGACAAATATAATAATTAAGAAAAAGGCTTCAAATCTGACCTACCAAATCGTGACCAACCGCCAACACCAGCAAGACACCCTCTTTTTCCCGCGAATTGAACAGACTGACTGATTTCGCTAAGCTAAAATGATCCCTTGTGGTTAGTGTCACTATTTTTTTAAAATAAAACGGCTTTAAATAAAACGGAATATCCCTTTAGACCCGTCACTTTGCTGACATGTCAGATGACACCGAGTTTTGAGGACTTTACATAAATGTATTTTTCCACTGTAATATCACAATTGCATTTACAGTTTTAGATAAATGTGACGGAAGAATAGATCCACTATCATGGTAACCAAAACTTGATTATGTTTTTGTAGGAAATTTTACCAGTAAGTTCAATACTTTGAAGCTGACAAGGACTGGGACAAGTCAGAAACGGCTCCCCTGAGTATTTGAATTAACCATAATTGAATTAATTAATCTTAATTACATAAAAATTGATGCTCAGACACATAGTTTAATTTACTCTGCATCGATTGATATACTTATTATAATAACACTCATTATTATTAATATGCAATAAATTTTTAAAGACGTGGGACAGCGTAAAATTGGGGGTGGCACCCAAAAGTGAAAATGCCCATTTATGAATTTACCTATCATTACTTAACAAAAACCACGCGATTCAAACCGAAAAATGTCTTTAATTTCAATTACACTCACTGACATTATTGATACAATTTTGATTTAACTTTACATTTGGATCAGCAGGGATACTACATTTCTTTGCATTTTCAATGCCAAATCTTTTAACAATTTTTGTAATGTACTTTTCTTGTGTAATAAAAATTGAACCATTTTTTAACTTTTTTATCTCTGTACCTACAAAATGTTTTGGTATCATAGTAGTAATTTGGAACTCTTTCTTTAACATCTCAACAAACCAATCTAATTTCTGCTGACTTTTACATAGTATTAAACCATCATCAACGTATAAAAGTAAATAGGCTCTTTATTATCTTCAATAGTATACAAACATTTATCACCTTCTGAATTAGAAAAATCAAGAGCCTTCAAAAGTGAATTAAAACGACTGAACCAGCACCTAGGTGACTGTTTTTTTAGACCATACAAGGACTTAATTAATTTACTTACCCGGCCCTTTGTCTCAAGGCCTGGAGGAGGCTCCATGTAGACTTCTTCATTTAGTGTCCCCTTACAAGAACTTACTTACTTTTACTTGCGGTCTTAACGTCAAATTGAGTCATGAGTAGTCTCTCCTTTGCTGCCAGTGGGATCATAAGACGGATAGTGTCATACCTTATGGTAGGCGAGAAAGTTTCATCATAGTCTATCCTCTTTGTCTGCGAGCAGCCCTTTGCACATAACCGAGCTTTGTAGCGTCTGGTGTCATCAGAGTTTTGTTTAATCTTGTAGACCCATTTGCTATTGATCACTTTCTTCGCAGCAGGACGTTCTACTAATTTCCATGTTCCACAAATATCATGTGACTCCAACTCTTCCTTCATCGCCTCTATCCATTTGTCTCTCTCTTCACTTTTTATAGCCTCATTATAGGTTGTAGGTTCAATTTCCAGTAGATTAGCCTCTGCTACAGCATTCTGTTTCCGCGGTCTCAGGCGCGTAATATATCTTTCTTTGTTTTGATCATTTTCCTCTGGTATTTCTTCACTTTGGTTTTCTTCTTCTTCATTTTCTTCTCCTTGTACTTCTTCAGTTTCTATATTTGTATGATAGGAGCTTTCGGGTACCATTACCGTGTTTATTTTAGTTTGAAAGAACTCTTCAAATTCGTCATAGTCATAACAATCTTTATCATTTCTGCAATTCTCAATATCAAGCAAAAATCCACAAGAAGACTTCAACCTCTCATTTTCACTGAACATCACATCTCTGGACACCAATATTTTTCTTGTTTGTGGATCATACAGTCTATAGTTATTTGACTGTCCATCATAACCAACCAGAAGTAACTTTTTTGTTTTGGGTTGTAGTTTATTTCTTTCTTTAGGCACATGCATGTAAGCGACTGAACCAAAGGTTCTTACATGTGTTAATGTACTCTTTGACCCTGTCCATAATTCTTCTTCACTATTAGTTTTTTTTTTAGAATGATGTTTAGTTGACCTTTCGGACAACATTTTTTTATTTTCTTAACTTTGAGAGCCCATAACTAATTATTTTCTCATTATTTTGGATTAACGATACCTTCGATAGATCAAGAATACATCTGGGACCAAAATCGAAAAAAAAGTTTAAGCGAAAACATGTACAAAAAAATGTTGTAAGGGTTTGGGGAAAAATAAAAAATCACAAAAATAATCATTTAAAAAAAATGTGAAGAGTTAGGGTCTTTTCCTTCAAATTGTATTTTACAAATAGGTCCACCTACATGCCCACCAAGTTTGTCTAACCCTCAAACACCCTGTATAAATGTATGTTTTATACAGTAGATATATAAGAGCTATGATAAGTAATAATAACATAATTTAATACGTCAGAACAATAATATAATACATCATAACAATAATATAATACACAATATTAAATAATATATAAAATAAAAACACAAGTAAAATCAACCGGTGTAGGCAAAGATGACGGATGAAATAAATTGACAACAAGGATTACAAAAGAAAAGGCAGATCAAGTCATGATATAGTACTGTTTTATTGGACTAGATGACGCCACAAATCGAAGCCGACGTATTTTACTAGGAGTGGCAAAAATACTATAGTTCAGACCCTGGACTATACTTGTGTAGTTTTACGGTAACTTATACTTGAAAAAAAAAATTACGCAGTTTTTCTAGTGCGTAACCCCCCGTTATTTCATTATTAAGAAGTTGTAATTGATAGTATATTATATCATCATCATTTTCAATACACAACTTACTTCTTTTTTTATTTTGAAATTTCACTTTGGATTCTATTTCTTTTAATTTAGTTAAAAGTCTGAGTATAGAGGTATTTCTTTTATTAATATCTTTTTGCAACCTGGAATGAAATGCCTCTGCGATGTTATTAGTTCTGTGACGCTCTCCGAAAACGCATAAAATTTTAGTAATTTTTTTAGTCATCCACAAATTGATCTATGTACCGGAAAAATAATTTGAGTTTTTCTTTCCCTCTGCTCTCAGTTTTTGCATAGTCTAAACCTTCTTGAATGTGCTCAGCAGGCAGCAAAGGCAGTGAAGCAGTAAGCCCAACTATTCTCTTTTCATTATTTTTAACTTTTTCGATTTTTTCCATACCGCTTTACAGTTTACACCAATGGTAGTAGCATCCCTTCAAATTCAATGACGGAAATTCTTTTCTGAAGGCATGTATTTCTGCAATTTCGAAGTCACAATGATATTTTTTGGGTTTTTTGGGTTTGAACATTGGCAGACAGGATTTTATTAATTGTAAAACTGTGATATATGTTTCCTCTTGTTTATCGGGCATCAGGACATATATCAAAGGAATCGTTGCTGTTTGTGTAATTCCACTACCTGCCTCGCCGTGTATAATAAACAACTGATAAAACGGATATGAACAGCAGTCGAATGTGGCGTCACCGAAATATTCCTCAATAAGACCAATTTGATCCTTTGCCTCCTTTGAACAAAATATCAATATACGTTTATTTTCATCGTAATAATTTGCCAATAAAAAATCCGAAAACTTGGGGGGTACGGTAATCTCAGCATAATTTTTAAAAATTGTCTTTTTCACAAATAAAGATTTATTTCTAATATCGTATAGACTGTGTTGGATGCTAACTAATGCTGGCATTTCTGCAACTAAATCTGAACTGGTACTTTCGATTTTTTCACAAGCCTCTTGGTAATTTGGGTATGGGCTCATGACTACTTTTTACAGTTTGTTTCAACTTCTCGAATTCGATTGCCAATATATTTTTTGATTCTTCTGGTGTACATGTGTAATCCTTTTCTTTAAGAACACATTCATTCTGAAATTACTAAAAAAGAGCCATGAAAGCAATTATTATTATAAATATACAGGGTGTAGTCGTTAATTGCGCCCAGGCGATTATTCCGTAACCATTACCAATATAAAAAAAAACTTTAGTTGGATATTGAAAGTGCGTTACTGTGCAGGACAGGCGCTAAATCTGTGTAAATTAATTAAAAACATCCATTTTTCTGCAGAAACATTCTATCAAAACAAAACCTTTGAACTCTGAACTTGACCTCTGAACTTTGACAGGAAACTGTCAACTGACAGTGACAGATAGAATGTATCTCGTAATTAAGGTAATCTCACACTTTGATAATCATTGTCTGATCTATTGTGGATTTGTGGCCAATCGATTAGAATCGATACCAACTTCCGCTACCTAGTGTGGAGATACCTTAATTATTATTCAGCGCCATCTACATTTGAGTAGCGCAAAACTTCTATCCAGAATAACCTAGAACATAGAACCTACTAGAAAACGCGGGAACTTTAAACTTCTGTAGACCTTTCGGGAAAATTGGAGAGTTTTCCTAATATTTGATATAAAAGCTGCACCGGGACCGTGCAGCAGTCAGATAATTTTTTACCAGCGCTAAGTGAACAAGCCAGGAACATCCAGTGAACGGATCCGAGAGTATCTTCAAGTGAACCGAAGTGCTTTCAGTGAACTTTGTGCTAATTAGTTATTTTAACTGCGAACGAGTGCGATATCTAAAGTGAACGAGAGTGCTTATAAAGTGTGTTATCAGTGTTAGTGAACAGTTTCATAGTTTGTGCTCCATAGTTTCAGTAATTTCAGTAGTAATTTTCAGTGTTTATAATAAGTTTTCAGTGATCTTTCATAGTGTTACAGTCCGCTTTGTTGTGAACCTTTAAATAAATAGTTTAAACAATAGTGAAGTGCATCTTTTCATTTAGTTTCTGACCAACCCAGCACCGTGCTTTTCATTGGTCCTTCGATAGCCGGATTCGCCGGAAACTGCAAAATGTCACCGACCCTTCGATCAGCAGGTAAAACAGGCGACGCACCTGTAGCTACTACATCTGCGGCCATATCGAACGCAGACATCGTCGGGCTCACTCCCAACTGGACCACTGCCGTGTCCACGAACAGTTTGGGCGTACCCACCATGACGACAGCTGCCCCGACCGGTTCTGCTTGCGGAACCGCCACCACAGTGGTGCCTGCTACCACGCTGGTTATGTCCAGTGTACCCGGAGTCACTCCTATAAAACTCAAGAACCCTTCGGATGCGACTCTCACTCAATCAGATGTAAGAAGCACAACATCCACAAAGAATACTACTAAGCTGAAACAACGTCAACTTGCCCTAGCCACAGCTAAACGCAAATTATTGATCGCTAAGGCCAATAAAACTCAAGCAGAAATCAAGGAGGCACAAGCACAAGCAGAGAAGAAACTAGCTGATGACCAGTCGGAAATTGCACTTATGGACATCCACATTGCCCAAATAGAATTAGATTACAGCAATGATGATGAAGATATCGCTTCTGAAGTCTCCGAACCCGGGAATCAAAATATTGACCAGTGGCTTGATACAACTGTCATCGAACAGTACAAGCCACATCAAGCTGAACCTGATGAGACCCGGGAAACCCGAAAGACGTCACCGGCGGGAGCGGCAGTCCAAGGACTGTCACCGCTCCTGCAACCGCCACCGCCGACAACCGGAGCTACGCCATACGTAACGCCAGCACACTGGCACCCGAACCCTACGTTGGCGCATGCTCCACGAACCCTGCCAGAGACCAGAGCCGTGTCCTGGCACCCGAACCAGTCGGCGGAACCCGAACTGCCAACATACTGGCACCCGAACCAGATGTCTAAAACTGAACCACCGGAGACCTTCAACAATGCGTCGGCACCTGAACCGATCCCGAACCTGACGACAGCGCTACCTGCACAGCCAGTTGCCGCACCGCTGCCGCCACCGCTGACTTTGAACAACTGGGCACCAACAGAACCAAGAAACGATCTAGCCCAACAACCTAAAACAGAGATCCAAGACATTGTAGCGACAGCAATAACTAGTGCCGTCCAAGCAGCACATCGAGCCTCACGCTGCACAGAACTTCCCACATTTAATGGGGCCTATGAAGAGTGGCTTATCTTCCGCGCCGCCTACCTTGAGACTGCTCCCACTATCTCACCTCTGGAGAACATGGCAAGACTTAGAAGAAGTTTACAAGGACCAGCCAAGGAGGCAGTACAGGGATTATTGATCTCCGGAGCCGATCCAAGCAGTGTCATCCAAACTCTAGAAACAAGATTTGGACGACCATATGCCATAGCCACAATAGAAATTGATCGACTCAAGTCACTGAACCGACTCACAGAGTCACCTACAGATGTGTGCATATTTGCCACTAAAGTACAGAATGTAGTTGCTACACTACAGGCACTGAACTGCCAGCACTACATGTACAACCCTGAACTCACTGGAGGTCTAATTGACAAATTGACTCCAGTACTTAAACAAGAGTGGTATAAGTTTGCTTCGAACCAACCACAACAGGAACCTGATCTATCCAAATTCAGCCGCTTCATAATAAGAGAAGCTCAGATCCGCAGCCCATTTGCACCTCCAGAACACATTGAACCAGGCAGATCATACCAACAGCACAACTATCATCGAACCTATGCTGTACATGAACAAAGACCCAAGTGTCCAGTCTGTAATAAGGAAGGACACTTGACTATGGGCTGCAAACAGTTCACATCACAGTCTGTGAACAACCGATGGAAACTGGCTATGGAAAACAAATTATGTTTCCGTTGCCTCCATCAACTCATGCAGAACCATAACTGCAAGCCACAGAGGTGTGGCATCGACGGCTGCATACACCGTCATCACAAGTTGCTGCATGACAGCAATTCTATGAACCAAAAGAAGAAAAACAAAGAAGATGAACATGTGAACTCTGCGTGGACACCTCAAGTTTCCTACTTGAAAATATTACCGCTGCGAGTATCAGGACCGGCGGGAGTGGCCGACACCTTTGCTCTACTGGACGATGGATCCACGGTCACTCTTATTGACACCGACCTAGCAAAGAAAATTGGAGCCTCCGGTCCAACTGAACCACTTCACATAGTTGCATTCCACGATGAGAGATCTGCTCATCATAGAACCCGTCGAGTTAAGTTCACTGCTACAGGAAAAAACGGCCACACAGAACAAATTGAAGCCCGGACAGTGAACAACTTAGAACTCTCTCCGCAGCAACTATCCAAAGAAGTTGTTCAACACTGCAAGCATCTACGTGACCTGCTTGTCTATGGTTATGCCAAGCCGAAGATTCTCATCGGTCAAGACAACTGGCACCTTTTGCATGCTGCAGAAACCCGCATTGGTAAACAAAATCAATTGGTGGCATCCCGAACGCCACTTGGGTGGGTTATCCATGGCCGGCAAACTGAACCTTTGAACCAAGTGAACCACATTCGACATCGAATGTCCAGCCAACGCCTGGATGACACGAAGACCACCGCTGAATGTAAAAAACCGAACAAGAAGTCCCGCAACAAGAAACGTAAACATAGACACAGACGCAGTCTACAATCAAACTTGAACTCAAGGACTGAACGTAGTCCAATAGTCGCAGTGAACAGCGACACTCGTAATAATAGTCAACGACGACAGAACCCCGCGTCAACAAACTCCTCGCCCCGTGAACTCAAGCGAGAGATCCTGCCTACGAACTTCCAAGAACTTGCGTCAAAACCTGCAACCATACTGCCTGCACCAAAGGGATTGTATTGCCAACGGAGCCCGCGGACAATACACGGCGGGAGTATGTGCAGGACAGGCGCTAAATCTGTGTAAATTAATTAAAAACATCCATTTTTCTGCAGAAACATTCTATCAAAACAAAACCTTTGAACTCTGAACTTGACCTCTGAACTTTGACAGGAAACTGTCAACTGACAGTGACAGATAGAATGTATCTCGTAATTAAGGTAATCTCACACTTTGATAATCATTGTCTGATCTATTGTGGATTTGTGGCCAATCGATTAGAATCGATACCAACTTCCGCTACCTAGTGTGGAGATACCTTAATTATTATTCAGCGCCATCTACATTTGAGTAGCGCAAAACTTCTATCCAGAATAACCTAGAACATAGAACCTACTAGAAAACGCGGGAACTTTAAACTTCTGTAGACCTTTCGGGAAAATTGGAGAGTTTTCCTAATATTTGATATAAAAGCTGCACCGGGACCGTGCAGCAGTCAGATAATTTTTTACCAGCGCTAAGTGAACAAGCCAGGAACATCCAGTGAACGGATCCGAGAGTATCTTCAAGTGAACCGAAGTGCTTTCAGTGAACTTTGTGCTAATTAGTTATTTTAACTGCGAACGAGTGCGATATCTCAAGTGAACGAGAGTGCTTATAAAGTGTGTCAGTGTTAGTGAACAGTTTCATAGTTTGTGCTCCATAGTTTCAGTAATTTCAGTAGTAATTTTCAGTGTTTATAATAAGTTTTCAGTGATCTTTCATAGTGTTACAGTCCGCTTTGTTGTGAACCTTTAAATAAATAGTTTAAACAATAGTGAAGTGCATCTTTTCATTTAGTTTCTGACCAACCCAGCACCGTGCTTTTCAGTTACCGTAAAACGAGGTGAAATTGATTAATTTTGAAATTAAATTTAGCGCCATTCATAGATTTTTGACCTTAAAAATAAAATAAAAATAGTCAAGCGGTGGACAAACTACGTACTACCACTATCAATAAAAAAATAAATATTATCTTGAGTAGTTTTCGAGAAAAAAAAAGAAAACCTCGCTATCAAAATTATATTACATTTGGGGTTACTTTGAGACCACATGTTTTTTGTATTTATATTGAAAGACACAATGACTAGTAACACAAATCTGCAAAAAAATAATAATTGAGACTAATAGTTTTGAAATTATAACTGTTTTTATATTTTTGGGGTTACTTTGATACAAAGGGTAACATTGATAGGTCTAACTGCTGACTGCTATCCGATACCAAATATTATAAAACATGTTTGATTTGTTCATAACTTCTAAAATGAAACAAAATAATTTATAATTTTATTTTTAATTAACAAATAAATGCAAAAAGTCAACTTTAATCAGTTTCACTTATGTAGTTCTTGATTAGTCAATCAATTTAATAATAAATTAGTCAAAATATTATGGGGCGAGACTGATAAGATACATTATTCAAGGCTAGGTTTTCGGCACGAGTTAGGGCGAGATTGATACCTAGCTATTAATGTCACCTCTTATACCCTATCAATGTACCCTCGGTTTAGAATGACAGTAATTCACATCATAATGGCGACCGAATCCAAATTGTGAAAATATGTCTAGATTCACAAAAAAATATATATTTAATGTGACCTTTCACTATTATCGACATGTAAATACTTACAGCTGCAGGTTCAAAGTTTTGCACGTCGATTTTTTTGGCTATTTATTCACTAATCTTTGAAAAATTAATTTACGTACTTGCACGCTGTGTGAACTTCGCTTCACTTTGGGGAAATGTGCTCACAATATCAGTTTTGGCAACACGTAAAAAAAATAAAAAATTGCGTTCCGTTTATCGGAGTAATAGATGGAATTATATAAATTTCAAGTTATCATTATAGTCGCCCCGACTGTCAAAGACACCTCGTTTTACGGTACTTAATAAGTAAAATGACATCAATATCATTTTAATGAAAAAAAAATTGAAATTGAAAAAACCGACTTCAAAAAGCAAAAAGTAAGCCTTCATAAACTGAAGTCGTGCAGTTTTTAAATCTGGGGGCACGGTAGTGCCCCCGCCAAGTCGAGCAACAAAGCGGCACGGCCGTACCATTCTTTTCTCGAAGCAACTCAGGCCATTTTCGACCTCTTATAACTTCGTTGTGAATAAAACTAGAAACCTGAAGATCTTGTAACCAAGCAGGCATTGTATAAAGGACGGTACATTTCGATTTTCATCCAATTTGAACCAGTAGTTTAGAAATTATAACTAGTCAAAGTTTCTTAATTTTGTTAATTTTGTCACTCACTGACTGACCGATCATCAAAATTCAAAAGGCACTTCTAGCAGACATAGAAACTTCTTATTCAGAATACAATTAGTGTTTAGTGTATACATCAAGGGAAAATTATAAAACAAAAAAAAAATCGGTTCCGTTTTTCCGAAAAACACAAACTTCCTAAATAACTTTGTAATCCCATATATATTGTACAGGATTACAAAGTTATATTTGCAGTATCGTTCTATTTTATTAATACTTAAAGATAGGTACCTGTTCAAGTATTAATAAAATTGAAAAATAGGTGTCGATAGGTATATTTAGAGATGTTGGGATTCAAGAACTAAAACAAAAAGAAATGAGATCCCATCAAAAACATGCTTGTAAAAAAAGCAAGTCTCGCAACTCAGTTCTTCTACCGTAAAAAGTTGTGAGATCCATGTATGTTATTCCAAGTCGGGGACATTCTGTCTTAAGTTATTATTACGTAATTAGCTAATCTAACAACATCTTATAGAGACCATAATAACAATATTTAGAAAAAGTTATGTTTTAAATAAATTGATTAACTTGGCAATCGCATGATTACCTACACAATTTGTCTCACAAGTAATACATATTATATTAAATTAGACTGTTTAGTGCGATTGCCAAGTTAATCTATTTACTTAAAACATAACTTTTTCTAAATATTGTTATTATGGTCTCTATAAGATGTTGTTAGATTAGCTAATTACGTAATAATAACTTAAGACAGAATGTCGCCGACTTGGAATAACATACATGGATCTCACAACTTTTTACGGTAGAAGAACTGAGTTGCGAGACTTGCTTTTTTTACAAACATGTTTTTGATGGGATTCCAATTACTATTACAGATAGCCTGCCCTGCCTTAGTTAAAGTTTTTTAAGTAGTGTAGTACTCATTTTACCTTAGCATATTTAAGTATTATGAATGTACATATGTATTTATTGTAGTACGGTGGAAATGTGTCATTGAACTGTTGTACTTACGTACATACCTGTACAATAAATGTTTCCCCTACATTTCATTCTTCTATAAGAAGCACACCTCCACAAATAACCTCCATTCATAAACTGCTTAACTTTATGGTATTGGTAGCCTTTATTCAGCAACACATAACCACCATTTCTTGTAATTTTTGTTAATTCATTGCTTGCAATTTTATAAGTAACGACACGCACGAGTAACAAAAATAAACAGAAATACAGAATAATTGTCAGTGTCATAATAACATTATTTAAAAATATATATGTCGGAGTGTGGACTGATAAGCTAACTAAACTCCTTACTAGAAGAATCGGATCGCCAGTGTTATTTGTGACACTGACAGAGTCTACAGCAGCGACGCGTTGTGGTTGTTGGTTGCTAAGCAACGGATATCATTCATCTGGGGACGGTCGTGATGGCTTGTAGAAACTGTCTCGCGTTCCGTATTCTTTCTATGTGAATAAATTGTTACCTACCATATTATTTGAACGTTGATTATACCCAGTACCTTATCTGAGTTGTTTTCATTGAGCCGACATCTACCCAAGTAACTAGAAGCCCAAGTATGCCCATTAGGAGATATAAGATAGCAAATACAGAAGAAAAGCACCCTCCAGACGACATCAGCACCCTCCTGACGACATGTATATTATAATCATAATCTCTTTGCACTTCAAATCTGAAGAGTTTTGATAACAAGGTGGACGGTAGAAATTTTATAATTCCTACCGAACACCCAGGTGAACAAAGGTGAGCCGCTGTAAAAAAAACTTTCTACGGTTCACCCAGGTGGTCTCAGGAGGTGAACGGTAGTAAACAAGCGATTTTGTCGCCATACGTTTAAAAAGTTAGGTCATGACCAGATGGCCACTAATGGCACAAATTCTCTATCTTTGGCCACACGGCTGGCCAAAAGTGGTGTACGAAGGAAACCCATTTCTGGCCATTTAGTTTGGTCTTAAAGCAAAGTAGTGCTGGCTTACTAAGAGATCCTCAACTTTTAATCTGAAGGACGTAGGTTCGAATCCTAGCCGTGCACTAATGTCTTTTCTCTTAACAAATAAATATCTGCACAATAAACACATGCTCTTACGGTGAAGGAAAACATCGTGAAGAAACCGACGAGCCCTAGCACTTACCATGGTTTGAAGGCGTGGAACATTCGCCAATCTGGATTAGGCACCCATGGCGTATTACTGCCTAAGCCCAATGAAAGGAGACCTCGTCCAGCAGTAGACGATAACGAGCTGATGATAATTTTATCTTCTAGATTTATTATTCTGATGTTTGCTGTTTATTTACACCGTAAATAAACAGCAAACATCGGAATAATAAACCCTGTAAATTTTACAGGGTTAGAAAATGTCTTCAAAAAAAGGCAAAGTAAAAAAAAGCGTAAAAAAAAACTATTTCAATA
Organism: Idaea biselata; assembly: GCA_958496205.1. NCBI lineage: Eukaryota > Metazoa > Arthropoda > Insecta > Lepidoptera > Geometridae > Idaea > Idaea biselata. The sequence continues at coordinate 18,009,828 of OY292402.1, forward strand.
TTCACCACATAAGGTCAGCTTAGCGTTAAACGAAATTAGAAATGGCATGCCTGTTGCGACTGTTAGCAGAGACTTTCAAGTACCTCGGACGACACTGCGAAATAAAATATCAGGAGAAGCACCTGAAACTTCTGGACACGTGGGACCCCAATCAGTTCTTGATAGTCAAATAGAAAGTGACCTTGTTTCATGGATCAAAGATTGCGCTCGTTCTGGGTTTCCTGTCAACAAGGAAGGTTTATTAGATTCTGTCAAAAAATTGTTGAAAAGGGTAATATCAAGACACCTTTTATAAACAACAGACCTTCAAGATCCTGGTTTGATGGATTCAAGGCAAGACATTCTGATCTGAGTCAAAAACAGGCCGAATACATCAATAAAGCTCGTGCCTTAATTACTGAGGAAAAAATTCAGAACTGGTTTCAAGAAATTTCTTCGTTATTGGGTGAAGAAAATCTAAAGATTCTAGAAGATTCTGTGCGTGTCTGGAACTGTGACGAAACTGCTTTTTTTCTTACACCAAAAGGAAGTCTTGTTTTAGCCGAAAAGGGACAACATGATAATAATAATAATAATATTGGTGTCCATCACAAAATTTAAATTAAAATGTTACTAAAACAGGCCTCTACGTGTTGGCTTCGGCCCCACGCACGCCTTCCAAAGGTCCGGGTGCTCCATAGCCCCGAGTATCCGTAATGGTAACAACAAATAATAATAATTTGCTCGGCTTATTTAGGGTGGCCCAGTTTGTGAGTTGGCGAGTCTCCGTCTGCCATTTTTACATGTTTATTGAACATTGTTACGGTAGGCGCCATATTCCCCATAGTTCCCCCCAGTATCCAATCCACTACCAACCCCTTTCCATAGCCCAAGTAGTTTTTCACCCGTAGTTTACACAATAGTTCTATCCAAACCGGGGGTTGTCCTTGGTTGCATTTTATAGTGTAGACAGGGATAACCGCCGGTTTGGTGTCCATCACAAAATTTAAATTAAAATGTTACTAAAACAGGCCTCTACGTGTTGGCTTCGGCCCCACGCACGCCTTCCAAAGGTCCGGGTGCTCCATAGCCCCGAGTATCCGTAATGGTAACAACAAATAATAATAATAATTCATTTATTCACAGAAAATAGAGTAATTACAGATGTCAATATATAATATAGTCCTATGCTATTTTACCTATTCTAGGCATGTGAACTAAATATATGCATACAGCTCTAAAATATCATGGTCATTTATAAATTGAATTTCATACAGGTTTTATATTGTCGAAGTTATTAAATTGTCATAGTTAACAATAAAAATAAAAATATTAAACAAAGAAAAACAACAAGATGCGATAAATTATTATGGTGATGTCATTTTAAATTTAAAAGTTCTTGGACAGAGTAAAAACGTTTATCAATTAGCCAAGCACGCAGTTTTTTTATAAATAGATTATACGGTAGCGTTTTGATCTCATTAGGAATCTTATTGTATATATTACCACACATAGTATGACAGTTTTTGTTATAAAGAGCTGTTTTGGGGATCCTGGGTAATACAATTCTGTCAGGTTTTCTTACACATCTAGGATATTTATCTCGAGCCTTAGTAAATAGGAGTGTATTTTGTTTTACAAATTTTGCTGCTTCTAGGATATACATACAGGGCAGTGTTAACAATTTTAACTTATCGAAAACAGGCTTACATCATTCCCAGGGAGGTATACCCACAATTGCCCGTACGCATTTTTGTGCCCGGAAAGCTCTAATTACATCTGTAGAGTTTCCCCATAATATTAGTCCGTAACACATGTATAGTATAGTATACATTTTTAGTTGTGCGTACTTTCTTCATTCATGTTTTTATAATTTTTTAGTTCACCTTGTTTTAATTGAGATGCATTCACTTGAATTTGGCTTTTAAACGTTTTAATCAAAGATGTCATATCAATCACAGTTTTGTCTTTTTCAGGTTCAAATCATTGAGTTTTTCTGTTATGTCGCAAAGAAAGGCCAGCTTCATTAGCCATTTTTCATCTTCAAGTTCAGGTACATTTTCTCCTTTCGATTGTATGAAAGTTTTGATATCTGCCAGCAATTGGCGAAATCTCTTCAAAAAAGCGCCACGGCTAAGCCACCTTACATCTGTATGTAGCAAAAGGTCTGAGTGTTCGGCTTCAGTCTCTTCAAGAAGAAGTCGAAATTGACGCCTTTGCAAACTTCTGGCGAATAGAATTAACGAAATTAAAAGCCAATTTTCATTATAATATCCGAGTCGAGAATTTTAGAGCACAAAACTTGTTGGTGTATGATGCAGTGATAGTTAGTGAAGCTCGGAATGTTGTCATCATTTTTACACAATGAAATAAAACCAACTCTTTCTCCCAGCATAGCGGGTGCTCCATCTGTCGTGATAGCAACTAGTTTGTGAATCGGAAATTCATTTTTTTCTACATAATCCTTGAAAGATCTGTAGATATCTTCACCTCTGGTTTGCCCCTTTAAAGGAATCATCGTCAATAATTCTTCTTTTGTCGTCATATCATCAAAAACTAGACGCAAGATAATACACAATTCAGCAATGTCGGTTATATCAGTAGATTTGTCAAAATGTAGTGACAAGTAAAAACATTTCTGCAAGTCTTCATTCAGTAATTGTTCCAAATTTTCACTTAAGGCTTTACTGCGTCGCATCACGGTGTTTCGTGATAGTGAACTGTCATTTATTGCCGAAATAATTTCTTGTTATTTTTAAAGTCATTAAAAAGTGCTTCACCAGCTCTCTGCATGGCTTCCTTGATCAATTCTCCATCTTCGAAAGGTTTCTATCGTTTTATCAATATTTCCGTAACAGCAAATGACCCCAGTGTTGCAGCTTTTGATTTCGAGTCTGGTTTCGTAAAAAAAGATTGTTGTGCACTCAAGCTACTTTTTAATTCACGTACTTTTATCTTTCAATTTTTCACTGCCAAATGGAAAATCGGTGGCGTATTTGGTATGTGTAGTTTTAAAGAAGTGCCTTTCAACATTTGCTCTTTTCGGTAATGCCACACATGAGTTACAAAGAAGACCGTTCAAAATGGACCAGCTAAATTCCACAGATATCATATTTAGCACTCAAACAATTTGTTACACGAACTTATTTCACCAGATGTCGTTACTTGTCTCGAATATCCATAAATCTGAATTTGTAAAACCAATAAATGGCTACAGAATTCCACGTATCGGTCCAGAATTTATAAAGAAAATAATTATTTTAACTAATAAGATTTATTGACCGCAAGATGACTTGACTAACTGCCATATTATTGGAATACCAGATTTATGGATATTCAAGACAAGTAACGACATCTTGTGGTGTTTTATGTTAACACTTGACTCCCAAATGTGAAACTTCAACATCCAATATCTTTTTACTTATCAAGAGTAGGACGAAAATACTAACACCATGGCTTTAGTTCGCATAAATCAAATGAATAATCCATGTCTCGTAATGGCAGGTGGCACATAAAATAAAATTAAGGTACCTCTAACCCCCAGGTAAAATCGCTAAGGAAAAATGCCGATCTTCTTAGGCACACACATTTGTCCTTGACCATAATGAAAAAAATTCCTCTTCCCATTCACTGTGATAATGGTAAGTCTTACTTTTTTTCGCACTCGAACCCGATGACCCACTCATTCTGTTATTAAATAAAAATCACTGCCACAAGTTTCGTAGGATATTATCGCCGTACAACAAATAAATTGTAATCCGTTCGCACTCAAGTCACAACTAGTACTGAGTAGTTGAAACAATGCAATGAAAGAAAAGAAAAGAGACAGTTGTAGGCGCATGGTGAGCTACCGAGTGAGACGCCACGTCTACACGATCGACTCACACACACATGCAACGGGCGGGCTCGCGGGCTACCTAAATCGCCTTCGCGGTCGATTAGTAGACCGCGGTCGACCTCTTGGCCATCCCTGATGTGTACGATACGTCAAAAAATAGTGATAAAGATAACATAACGAATCTGTTCACTGTAAATGCTGCTAGTGAATTTGCACCACCTCTAACTATCTACAAATACAAAAGGATGAGTTCTGAAATTTCTAATAATGCTCCACACCGAAAAACCGAAAAACCGACAAAGGATGGATGACTGGTGAATCATTTTATGAATATGTGGCAAATATTTTGATTCCATGTCTAAGTGAAAAAGGTATAAAATTACCCATAATCTTATTCCTTGATGGCCACAAGTCGCATTTGACTATGCAACTAAGTGAGTTGAGCCGTGAAAACGGTATTATCGTTATTGCTCTCGTCCCAAACACGACTCATATGCTCCAGCCTTTGGATGTTGCTGTATTTTATCCTTTGAAACACAATTGGCGTCAACTGGAAAAAAGTGGCGCATTGAAAACGAAGGAAAAGAAATCACAAAATTTAATTTGCCTTCTGCTCTGCATAGTTTACTCCTTAACAATAAGGATAATTTTGCAAATAATGTGAAAGCAGGATTTAAGACATGTGGCTTATATCCATTTGGACCTGACTTTGTCAACTACAAGAGAATAATAAAAAACAGCGAAAAGGCGAGTAGTGAAACCTGCACAAGACATACTATTTCTAAGACTAACTATAGTTAGTGGATAGTTAGTGTTAGTGCTTGCTGACAGACTTGCAAACTTGCTGAAAGACTTTTATTCTACATTTGAATCAGGAAAAGACTGGAATGGTAATGAGGAAGCATCAATGTTATATGATACGTGGCTGGCTTTTAAAAACGACAATATTGCTACATTGTCACGGACTAACTTTGCAACTAATGAAACTGTAACCACTGACAGACAAAATCATTCACCTTCACTTCTTGATACATTGTGGGATCAAGCGGAAATTGATAAACAAACGGGTGTTGAAAAAATGACGAGCACTACAAACGAAGATAACTCTCGTAATTCTGTTATAGAAAATAATATATCTGAAGAGTCTAGCGCACCTTTCCCTCATCCCGTCCCCTATGATCAAGTTTCTCCATGTTCAAGTAATCACAAGGAAACACCGAAGGAAAACAAATCTTTAAATAATCTTGACACCGGCAATCAAAATGAAATTGCAACAGTAACAATGAGAGTTGACACTAACAAATGTAATACAATAATAAATTCGCAGCTTATAACTGAAACAGCAAGAGATTTAGAGAAAAGTTGTGTATTATACCCAGGGAAAGTAGTACCTAAAATACCAAAAAGGCAATATATTATGTTCCTTCAGTTCTCACGTCGGACAAATGGCGTAATATTATGAAGGCAGCTGAAATAGAAAAGACAGAAAAAAAAGGGAATAACTTTTTATTTCAAGAAGAAAGACAAGAAAACCCAAAAAAAAAACAAATAAAAAAAGCATTTAAGCGCTTGCTTGCCCGGACGGTCTCCCGGGCGCACACCCCAAGTGCCCTTGATTTTTTATACTCACGCTTATCTCACGCCGCGCGGCTCGGGTTTCACTAAGCAATTCATTGTGTCTCAAGTTGTTATTGTAACACTATCAAGTGTGTCTACTAGAAGCGAAAACCGCAATGTCCATTTTGATGATTTGGTCATAATCCATATTTTTGTGATATTTTGCGATTCGCTTAGTCAATTGTAAATGTAGCTTACTAAATATAGTAATATAATGTTTTTAAATGAACCTATAATAATTAAATCAGTCAATTTATTATTAATTACGATAAAATTAGATATTTAGTTTGGACTTCGCGGTTTTTGAAACAAACAAATGGAAATTGCTGTTTTTGTTGCATGACTTCTTAGACATTGCGTTTTTTGTAGCATAACTATTTTAACGTTCCGCGCTTGAATAGTTTTGATACTTTAAGCACTTCTTACACTACTCTTGTTTTATTTATGATGTTATTTTTTACATTAAATATTAATACTATATGTGTACTTACTTACTTACATTATTTACGTACAATTTTCAACAAGATCCATACTAATATATTTAAAAAAAAAACACCGGTCAAGTACGAGTCTGACTCGTGCACCTAGGGCTCTGTTATAATATTAGTTCTAAGTAAAATATAATAAATGTAAAGTGCATGCTTGCACTTTCCATCACGCGCATTGGCCACGTGATGTAGGCATTGTGTCAGTTGAAAATTAATTGTAATTCAGACTAATTTCAATCTCGTTCAGGGCACTTGGTTGCTAATCGATTTATTTTTAGATTTTCTAATAAAAAGTTCATTTTAGTTAATAAAAGTTTTTTTTTAAAAACAAACTCTGGACCCACCTAGTAACAGTGGTGTCAGAAATGGGATATCGGGTAAAATTTTCATGCAAAGTGCGTGTGCCCGATATTTCCTACATAAAAACTAGGTGTTTCTAATATCCAAGTGCCCATAGTCTCACTACCATCTTATTCTAATTCTAAATCTAAAACGTGGTGAGAAAATATCTCCCGCTCTATATCCGCACATATTTCGTACGACGTATCCTGCATCGACGCATTCCTGACTTGCTCTACCCCAGAGTTGGGTTGGGCCACGCAGCATCTGATCTTCGTTCTCCACAAGTATTGGCACTTGTGAGCCTACCGTCTCTCACCGCCCGATGACATCAGTTCCGGCTTCAAGGCGATTATCAGTTCCTGTCATGTTCGCGATTCTTATGTGAGTAGATTTTTCTATCATTGTGGATTGCCTATTTTTTTGTTATTAGTATTGTATAAAATAAAACTCACAATAAAATACCTAATAATCATTTCAGCTCAGTAACATTATATAAATATAACGAACAAAGTCAGAGGACAAACTAGTAATTAAAATAATCTTAAAACTAATATTGTTAAAAAGTGCATGTAGGTCGAGAGTACCACTGTAAATTGTAAAATGATGAGTCGTTAGAAGAATCTCGGTCAACAATCGCACGATCACACCGATACACACATTAACAACTAATTATTGCCGAATTGTAAATTAAAAATGTACATAAACTTAAGATAATTGTTAAATAAATGAATTGGAAACCAGCATCAGAGTCGAGTTTTACTCCTCCTCCCAAAGAAGAACGAGCTGTGCCTAGCAACCGCTAGAAGAGCTATTGCAGCTAAAGAAGAAACGAGCTGTGCCTAGCAACCGCTAGAAGAGCTATTGCAGCTGCTACATGCTTCTAGCATCCTCTCACTGCGGCCAGGAAACCTTTCGCCGTCAGTAGATCGGTCTTGTGAGTCCGCTTGACCGGCAGTGAGAATACCCTTCCTGTGTACATTGCACTTCGTACACACACCTTTATTCCTACTCACTTACCGTCTGTCACTCTAGGTCTCCTGGTGACAGATATCCCGTATCTATCTATATATTTATGTATTGTCACTATATGGTTAGGGCTAGGTCACGTAGGGATTGTTAGGTAGGGTAGGGCCAGTTAGGTACACAATAAAGTTAGGTACATACACTTACATACATACACTATACTAGGAACCATACACAACAGATTCATTTGATAAAGTTAGCTACCAGTAGGGAGTAGGGAACTATTAGGGAACAGGGAACCGAGTACTTAGGAATTAGGTATTTAGGCACCCTCTCATTTGTAAAACACTTGAACGCCGTAAGGTAAGTAGCGGTTTACTTGTGTTTTACACACATATGTAGAAGTTCACAGCTCACATTCCAATCGACCATTGAAGTTATTAGTAGATACGGGTAGTTCCATTTGTCTAGTTAAAGAAACAAGTCTGTCCGTAAACCCACAACTAGAACCAATAACAGTAAAGTTCAAAGGTATTAACGATGTAGGGTCGTATGCTGAAACAAAAGGTCTTTTTACCTTATGTATAAAAAAAGAGTCAAGTGATAAATCTATCCCATTTTCCTTCCATGTCGTTTCCAATGTCAACCTCGACTATGACAGGTTAATAGGTACTAATTTCTTGTCATTTCATTAAGCATCTATTTCTTATTCAGATTTGAAATTACAAATTTCAGATAAAACGTTAACTAATTTCGAATTAAAATTACCAAATCTGACGTACGAAGTTCCCGCTCGTTGTGAAATGTTAATAGGGTGCTTAATCACCAACCCTGAAATCAAAAAGTGCCGAATGCATTCGGACTCAAAAATGCACCATCCACCTTTCAACGTTTGATGAATGTAGCCCCTAGTGTCATTTGCACCATTGACCAGCACCATTAATTGGGCAAATTGGACACTGTCATGTACCGTTTACACCATCGATGGGGCAAATGGTGCAAATGACACTATTAAAAATATATTTATTTTGCCTCAAGGCTTTCCTCGAGCTATCGCTCTGTTTAATGGCCATCCGCCCCGCCCCGAGACCCTCAGGGAAGAGATTTTTTTTTTTTTTTTTTTTTTTACAGAATTTTTCTCCCCATGAACAAATACTGTATCCCCTAAAACTTTACTAATGATAATGGAAGAATGAATCGCTTATTATTAATATAAAGTATTTTTATTACTTATTAATAACAAAGAATCAATGACAGCTAATCAATGACAAATAATGCTTAATTATTGTATCTTAATTTTTCCAAGAATAGTGGAATATCTATTTCACTATTAATTAATTGCATCTGTACGTAGTGTATATAATTATTCCGATCCCTAACCTCCTTTGATCGCTTTTTGTACGGGTCTTGTGTAAGAGCATTCACTGCATGAAATGCAGCGTCCTCCTTAAGCACTTTTAAGCAGTGACTCACTGTCGCGGGTCTTCTTTTAAAGCAGTTATTAATATGTCCATTCCATCCTTCGCATACATTATTTGTTCTATGCCTCTCACCAAAACAACACCAGATTTTTTTTTTCGGCATCCAAAATCTAGCCACATAATTAATAAATTGCTGCAAATTTTTATTACTTCCGTTAGCATCACTCTCTGCTATGATGTATCTGAATCCATCTTCAATTTTTGATTCTGGCAGAAGAGGTAAGATGGTGCAAAGAGAAACAATTTTTGTAGCGTTAGTCTTTTTTAAATTGAGACTTTTAGCTTTTCTCCGCAATTGGTTTTGAAAATGGTAAAAACAACCGTGATTTTCAACCATAGGAAACACTACTTTGGCTGCACTAATGAAAGATTGTTCAAAATCAGATATAATTTTCGAAGGACCCCATTCTGGGATTTGAGATTTGATGAGATTCATCATGAGAATATATGTTTCTTTTTTTTTTATTGGTCAAAAGCACATATACAACAGGGACAACAAAGTTTTTGTCATCAGTGCTTCCTAAGTCACAGAAAAATACGTAGAGCTGAGTAAATGGCTTCGGACATTTCTTGAAAGTGCCGTCGCAAAAAAAGATTTTACCAATTTTCAGCAGTTCTCTTGCTTCTTCCGATGCAAAGACTAAAATTCTTTCGTCTTCATGACTATAATCAGCTAAACAAAAATCCTTATGGTCAAGAGGAATTTCAAGTTCTGTAACATCTTTATAGGCCATTTTTTTAACAGCATTAATTTTTCTTATTCTTCTGTATGCCACAGATTTGAATTTTTCATAAGATGGTATTTTTTGAACAATGTCAAGTCCTTTATTTTTGATTGAGGCTACAGTCTTTTTATAAACGGCTGGAACTGTGTCTTCTGAAGTAGTAGCCTTTTCTATGAAGGACCCTATTATTTCACAAACCGTGTTTTTATTTTCATCTGGCTTGCAGTTATCAGAATGCTTAATTTTTTTTAACCACCTTTGATTCCTCCTAAAAAAGAAACAAAACATAAGATACGAACTTTAAAAATATTTATACTATATATATACTTATACACAATATACAGCTAAATAAATGGAAAAATAAATAAGAATTTGATGCTAGTGGCACTGCGGGCAAAAAGACAGTTACACATACCTGTGATATAGTAATCGTCCCCTTACATTTTGTTTTCTTGTAATAGCGGCACCTCCATACACTGTTTAAATTTTTATACTTTGTGTGAAAATGGTATTGATACCCATTGTGTAATAAAAGTCGGCCCCGGCTCTGTTTCAGAAAAATTAAATCGGATTCGCACATTTTTCTGCTTTTTATGACAATCAAATCATATGAACGACACAAGAAACAAATGCAATGAATGTCAGTCATTAGAATGAATTTTCAAATAATTTCTAACACTTCAAGAAAGGAGGGAGGATATATTAATATACTTATATTGTTCAAGTGCTTTTAACTCTCTAAAGTAGTTGAAAACTTGACTCTGTTATTAAAATAAATATAAGTGCCAATTGCCAATTGCACCATTGGATATGTTTGCCCCATCAATAATGGTAGCAATGGAGCAATGGTGCAAACGGTACATCATAGTATCATTTGCACCATCAATGGTGCTGGTCAATGGTGCAAATGACACTACGGGGAATGTAGTCCTTACTGGCCTTCAAGGCCTCCATTGTTTTAGTTATCTCGACGACATAGTGACCTTCGGGCATGATCTTGAAACGCATTTACATAACCTTCGACTAATATTTTCTAAACTCCGAGATCATAACCTTAAATTACCTGATGTGAATTCCTTCATAAAGAAGTCCAATATCTCGGTCACGTCATAATAGATAAGGGCGTGAAACCTGATCCTAAGAAAGTCGAATGTGTAAAAAAAATTCCAGTCCCTAAAAATCCTCGTGACGTCAAATCCTTCCTAGGATTAGTCGGTTATTACCGACGTTTCATTGAAAGTTTTTCTCATAGAACAAAACCTTTGACTAGTCTTTTGAAAAAGGACAAAATGTTTATGTGGCTCACTGAACAACAGTCCGCATTCGAATTACTTAAAACTAAAATAACCACGGCACCGATTTTACAATATCCCCATTTTACGAAGCCATTCATCCTTACTACAGATGCCTCTACTTCGCTATTTCGGCAATTCTTTCCCAAGGTGAGATAAACCAAGATCTTTCCATCGCGTACGCATCTCGTACACTTAATAAATCTGAAGGCAACTATTCAACAACTGAGAAAGAATGTCTCGCAATTTTATTTGGTACGAAAGTATTTCGACCATATTTATTCGGTAGACGTTTTAAAATTGTTACCGATCACAAACCATTGCAATGGCTTTTCAATTTCTCTGATCCTAGCTCTAAAGTAGTTCATTGGCGTCTAAAACTAGAAGAATAAGGAAGCGGAGCGGAGGAAGGAAAAATAAATCGATTAGCAACCAAGTGCCCTGAACGAGATTAAAATTAGTCTGAATTACAATTAATTTTCAACTGACACAATGCCTACATGGAAAGTGCAAGCATGCAGCAACCAGATTTTTATGACAAATATATTTTCTACTTTTGAATAACACAAATAATAAAATTAACAAAGAAATTATATAAGGCAAAGAGAGATAATGCGTGGAATATTTTTCTAAATGAGATGGTTCAGAAATTTTTCTAATTTGATTTTCAAAATCACTTCGCTGTGTACTGGCTTTAACTAGAGAATCTAAGTTATTAAATTCATTTAACTTGACAAATGGAATATATTCTTTTGTTTTATTTGAACGGAAGTCATCACATCACAACAATCTTGTACAATATTAAAAGTTTGTAAAACATTAGTAACATTTGAAGTAAAAGTATCACTAGGCATAAAGGTAAGGGTTTTAAAATATGCTTTACACAATTTAGGAACATGTAATATTCCTGAGCCAAACAAGATTTCGTCGGTGTTATGTGTAGTTTGTTCACAAACTATATGACATTTACCCGGCTCTGACTGGACAAACATCCACCGGTTATTGGAAATTTTCTGAAATACATCGATTGAACCCCGAAGGATTCCTGTTTGGCAGGATTTAGGTAGTTTAGTAACTACTTCGGTTAACAATGTAGTTTCGCACGTCGGATTCGCGATCGTAGAATAAACGTTATCGAGAGGACACACATAGCACTGATCACTGATAATTTTGCACTCACTGACACTTTCGAGTTGCGAGTAAAATAATCTATCGTTGGTGATTGCCAAATATTTCTTTTTCGGCGCTATAAGAACGTAAGTCAGGTGTGTTGGTATCGAGAGGAACAGGAAATGGAATATTGTGGTATAGCTTATAAGTTTGTGCAAGTACTAATGGAATTTTTAAAACAAGTACTAATTTGTAATCTTGGTAATAACAAATAATATTACATATATTTATAAGTTCATTATTATTATGTAACGATAAACGAACCGGCAGTTTGGAATGCTTTGGTAAGTTGTTAACATGTAACTCGAGCTCTGTAAACAATTGCATTGATCTTAGTACAGTTGGATGCAAAACGTTCATTTTACTAAATATAATAGCGTTATTTATATCATCTATATCAAGACAGAGAAAGACAGAGCCATTATAATACTTTCTACAGAAGACTAAAAGAGACAGAGAAGACTGAATTTCTAACTTATCATTAGTATTCATTAATTTATCAAATGTTTTGTCTATGTTTTCTTTTAAACGATGTTCATTTTCTTTAACTCTAGACATGGTATTGTTAATGGTAGAAATAGTAGATTTAATAACGTGAATATTATCACGCATTAAATGTGCTAACGCTTTTTCATCCGATTGTACGCGATTAATAGCATCTGTAAACGTGTTAGCGTCGTCAGCACCTAGCGTGCAAAACAATGTTTTTAAAATTGAACCACCTGCGTCAATCAGACCACGTTTCGATCTTTTATATTTGGTTTCAACTAGATATGAAATAGATGAAAACTTTTTAATGTTATTAGTATGTTGAGACCTTAGAGGACTTAGAGTATTTTGACAATCTATTTCAATCTTAGAAGACTGATGAGCATCACAATATTTAGATATTTTTTCTAATAATAACTCTACTTTTTCCATATTAGGATGAACATGACTTAAATCTATATAGGTTACTACATTCCAGTAATCGTTAGTAAATTTTAAATCTAAAAGTTGATCGTAGTACAATCCGGGACTACCTACTAGTTTAGTGACGTACTGGTCTCCGACTACTGCTGACACGAATCTGTAATAGGCAAATACGTAGATATGTTTACAATTAATGAGCTGGTTTAATTTAATCGTAATGATGTCGGACATGTTTCCTATCTATTAAGATAGTAACGGAATGATTACCATTAATTTTTATTATTTTATAAGGCCCTTTCCATACAGGAGACAGAGCTTTGTTTTGTTTATGGTGACATCGTATGTACTACACCATATCGCCTATAATATAAGTTACCGGACGAGCGTGTGAGTCATAATATTTTTTGGATCTTTCTTTAGACGATTGAATATTTTCTAATGCCATTTGTCTGCTATAATAAAGTCTGTGATTGAGAGCACGTATATAATCGGTATAAGTACTATTTTCTAACGTGTCCATAGACTTAGGAATATAAGGTTTATAACCGAAGGTTAATTCGTAAGGAGAAAAACCAGTAGTTGTATTACATTAGAATTATAAGCGAACATAGCAGTATTTATATATAGATCCCAAGTGTGAGGGTTATCACTTATATAAGATCGTAGGTATTCTTTTAATGTGGAATGGCTTCTTTCCAACGCTCCACATGTTTGTGGATGGTATGGGGAAGCATATATATGTTTAATACCCAACAATTTCTCTAATTGTTTGAATATATCGGAACAAAAGTTAGTACCCTGGTCCGTAACTATGTTTTTAGGAATACTTAAGTGTGACACAAAGTGAACTAAGCGCTGCGCAGTTTCTTGGGCAGAACAGGAAGTCATGGGATAGGCTTGGGAATATTTAGTTAGGTCGTCTTGGAGCGTAAGAATGAATTTGTAGTTATAGATTCTAGTTTCGGGAAGAGGACCAACAATGTCAAGGAAAAGTTTTTCATTAGGACGAACAGCTGTTGAAGTTATAATCATTGGAAATTTGTTAGAAGAACGTAATGGTTCGTTAACTTGACAGGATTTACAGCCTTTAACATAGTTTTCTATATCGTGTCGCATATTTTTCCATAGAGCGATGCATCGCTTAATGTGTGATTTATTTACTTTTAATTTTGTCAATCCAAGTTTTTTAGCTTTTCTCCAAACCGCTTGTGAGAAATGAAATAAAATCGAGTTTTCGACATAGGGAATACGTTCCGGATTGCTGACATAGCACTCATTTCAAAATCCGTGACAAAAGTGTGTGGAGAAAATTCGGGCACTTAACTTTTTATTAAATGGAACAAAAGTTGATAAGTATTCTCTTTCTTGTCCGGTAACAACGCATAAAGGATTGGAATAATATTCATAAATTGGTTATCCTCAGTCCCAAGGTCAGCGTGAACTGCATAAAGTTGTTTAAATGGAGGAACTGCACTTTTAAACGTCCCATCACAGTAAACGTGTGTTGCTCGTCTCAAAATATCCCTGCCTTCATCGCTGCCAAAAACTAAAATTCGGTTATTCTTGTCACCATAATCAGCGAAAAGAAATTTTTGAAATTTACTAGGAATCGTCATGTCTTTCATTTAAAAGAAACGTATGTTTCTGCCCCTAGAGATTTATTTCTATGCTTGTACAGTCTTTTTTTAATATTATCATATTTGGGTAATTTTTTCAGTAACCCTAGGCCAGCATCCTTCAATTCTTCTAACGTATCCGAATAAATAGTGGGCACCGAAGTAATCTCCTCACGAACTCTTTTAAGACAGGTCTGTAACCGCTGGTTAATTTCATTTCCAACTATATCAGGCGTGCAGGTATGTGCTTGCTGTTTTATAAATAGAGTACAATTACTCACCAAGTTTCCTGTGCATTTCACTTTAACACAACGCCATGTAATATGCCCGTTGCAATTCACACGTGTCTTATCTATACTAATATTATAAAGAGGTAACGTTGGTAACATGTATGTATGTATGTATATTGGGGGTAATCTCCGAAACTACTAGACCGATTTCAAAAATTCTTTCACCATTAGAAAACTACATTCACCCTGAGTAACATAGGCTACTTTTGATCCCGATATTTCCACGGGATCGGGACATACGCGGGTGAAACCGCGGGAATCAGCTAGTTGTACATATAGCCATTTAGCAACAGAACTTTACCTCCTCTTTGCGACGGAATAACAACAAAATCGGCACCTCCGCTTGTTGAAAATTCGTAATCCATTATGACTGAAACAAAAAGAAAATGGGTAAATCAATTGGAAATAATATATGTAACTGGAACAATTCTTCAAACACATCATCTTCAAACATTTCTGAGTCGTTTTCGCTAACAAACTCACTGAGTAACGTAAAGCTTTCTATTTCTTTCTTACCAATGCAAATGATCTAAAAATCTAATTTTCTTTTAAAAGCAGTTATTTTATGTTAGGCCTGAAACACTGTTGTCTGTTTACCTTGCAACGATAAATTCAATTCGTTAAGTTTTTGAAAGATATCCGCCATAAAAGACAATCGGAACAACCAAGTTTTATTATACAAACGGTCCTTCAAATTAAAGAAGTATCTGCTGAAAGAAACATTTGTAACTCGGCTCTAAGTTCAAATAGCCTTGTTAAAGTTTTACCTAGAGACAGTCATCGCACTTCTGTATGGAGCAGCAGTGTTTTATGTTTGCTGCCATACTCTTCACACAATAATGAGAACAATCAGGATTGTAGTGGTCGTGATTTGATAACATTAATTATTTTTACCGCTTCATCCATAACTAATTTTAGATTTGACGGCATTTGCTTCATGGCAAGTGCTTGTCTATGCAGAATACAATGACTGGAACTACAATTAAGCGCTTTATTTTTCATTCGTGACACTGCTCCTGCTGTTTTACCTGTCATCGCCTTGGCCCCATCTGTACAAATGTCAATGCAATGGGGTTAAAAACTAAAAGGTCGAGGCAGGTGGCGCTAGTGTGGATTGACCAGATGTCACCAAACTTCAACTGTGATTGCATGTGTATTTAGGAATTTTGTGAATTAAAATGTATTCAACGTGGAGTATAATCCAATTAAAAGGGGAGCTGAGAAAAAGGAATGCGTCTACTAGCGGAAAAAAAGCTGCTTTGATTGAAAGGTTAGTAAAAAAGTGCATTTTAGTGTTTGTTTGTTATTTTTTACAAAAAGGCTTTGTACTGATTTATATGTTGGAAATATGTAAAAACCCTTGTGTAAAAAGTACCTACATGTTGAGATAAGTATACGTGCTTATTTTCGGGGTCGTATGACTTGTAATTTTTATGATTTTATTAAAAATAAGTCTTTGTTTACAAATGGTTGACAAGGGTATTTTTTCATGGATTTTCTATGTTTTTGTTTTAGGCTAGAGGCGTACGATAGAAACAGTATTATTGGAGTCGAAGAGGAACTCGATGACGAAATTCCTGAGTTTCCTGATATAAGTCACTTTAGAGATGTTAACGTTAGCACCAATTTACCACCGCTGTCCCAAACACCACATCCAAGAGTTTGCGGAGAGGTTTCAAGTACCTACCACCCAAAAGTCGTCTGTTATTATGAAAGCAGAAGTTTGGTTACTCTTCGTGTTGCCTTTGAAGGAAACTATGCCTACTTTCATGTGCAATGCAAAGCACATATGAAGAAACTACTTTACATAGTTTTATTGAAAATAGATTGAAATGGCAGTATAGAAGTCAGTCATTGTGAATGTGCCGCTGGAAGTGTTTTGGAGGCACATTGTAAGCACATCTGTTTGTGTAAAGTTCGGTGTAAATCTGTTGCCCGGTCCGGCCTAGCTGACGGATACGATTTATGCATAGCTAATAATAAATATTAGTCTAACTTTGCTATCTAGCTAGAGTCTGTGTACACAGGAACGTTTTGATACCTTTTTTAATTTTAGATTTTGATAAGACAGTAGTTTCACAGTAACTTTTTAACACATTAGAATGACAAATCACAAAAACATCTCAGTCAATCCTGAAGAAGAGACCTGTAAAGGTCTCAAAACGTTGAGCGTTGAAACAATGCCTAAAGTAATAAAATAAACACCATGTGATTATAACCGAAAAATGTCTTTAATTTATAAGTAAAATTTCCTTCATTTCATAATATTTTCTCTAAAGTTGCAGCATTTATTATTTTCGGTTTGTATTCAGCTAGGTCCAGGTGCTGTATCTAAGCACTGTCTCCTTCTGCTTCTTTCTAGACGTCTGTTTAACCGTTGTTGGTTTCCTGGCTTTATTTCGGTAATTACTTTGGTAAAAGAAAATATAGAAGGAACTGCTGTTTTCCTCAATACTTTTTATTTATTTTTATCACCTGAATGAATGAGAAAATGTGGATTAAGTAAGATAAGGGCCCTAATTTACACAAAGCTTGGCATGAGAGAAACGTCTGTGATGATCACTGATCGATGATCATTGATGATAGGTGGAAAATACTGTAAACACTAAGGAATGGTCTATTCCTAAGAGAATAGGTATACATTCTCATACAGACTGTCGTTACAATAGTACACTATTATAACCTTAGATCAATAGGTAGGTACCTACTCTAGTAGTTTTAAGAAAGGAAACGTCTTACCTGTGTAGGAATTTCTCTCAAAAAAACCATTAGGTTTAAAATGGACAGCACATAACCTTAAATAGTTACTTGGTCGATTTTTATCCACTGTTTTTTTCTTTGAGCATCTTTGGGGAATAAATGATTTGCTATGTTTTTGCAATTTACAGTTAAACAAAGCGTTATTTTGTAAAATTATCTCAAAATAACCATGTTTGTTTACGAAAAAACTATGAAGGTGTCAAATAAAAGCAGACGTGCTACAGTAGCGCCGTCTGAAGTGAGCAAATGGCAGTTTTTAACCCAATTGTTTCAACTGAGATTATTTTCTTCAAAAAATATATTTATTTTATTAAAAATTTCTTCCCCGGTAGTGTTTTTAAGCAGTGGTGAACACATAAGCATGTCTTCTTCAAAAGAACTTTTATATGGATATCTCACAATAACCAGCAGGATAGCCAAACCAGCGACATCAGTCGACTCGTCCATTTGCAAGGTAAATCGTGTATTTTGTAGACGTATAACTAGTTCTTGTTTGACGTAACTTGCCAGATCATGGATTCGTCGTGATACAGTATCGTTTGATAGCGGAACAGTAGAAAGATGCTTTGCAGTTTTTTCATCGAGCATACATTTTGTTATGTCTAATACACATGGTTAAATTCTCAGCGATAGTGTGCGCTTCACCTGCTTGTGCAATTCGATAGCTAACTAAATATGATGCTTCCGTGGCGTTTTCGTTGATAGTTTGTGTTACATTAGGGTTGCCATAAGAGCTGAAGTACTGACCGGGACATTAACAATAGGTACCTACGCGCTACGTGATGAAAAATATGATAAAAATAAAAGAAACAAAATCATGTTTATTACGGTTTTATCTTTATTAATAAGTACAAAAAAATTTACATACAATAACTATAGATCAATTCTTATTATATTTTTCTGATTTCGCCTATAACATATTTATGAAATTCCGAACATGTCATTTTAAAATTAAACTTGCATTGTATTATGCTTTCAACCCTGTTTATGTGAAGGCGATTACGTTCTTTTGTCCACTGTGCAGCAACTAAAGAAAATATTCTCTCCACATTCGCGTTATGGCCAAGGATGGCGTATAAGTATTGACACAACAAAATCAAAGTTTGCTTTCTCTCTAAAATATCCGTGTCTTTAAAAAAACTCAACCATCTTTCGTGCATGTCTTTCTCATTCCAAGATTCACCTCTTCTTTATTCCATAAAATCTTTAAGGTATACTATTTCTTCGAATACACTGTCGACGATTAGAATTCCTTTATCTTGTAAATATTTCACTGTCTTTTCAACATCCTGCCATTCTGGTGGGGCAGTAAGATTCATCCATGAAAATATTTCATATTTTGTTAGTGGAGAACTCCACTGTTGTAGATACTCCAAAGCCGTTTTGTAATAAGTATCAATTTCATTGTCAAATGACTTTATCAAATTTGAATGCTGGGTATTTTTTGCTATTTTGTCATATTCAGTTTTAGTTTGAATTCCCAAAAATTTTGCTGATGCACGTTCTGACAGAGTTTTTTCAAGACAGTTTATGAGTTCTTTAACTTCAATAATGGTTATATTTGATTTTTCTATTTTCTTTATTTGTTTCTCAAATAAAAACGATTGGCTATGTAAAAATAGAAAATAGACTTGTGACAAAGGGTGGTTAAAGAAATCGACTATTGCTTTTGGTGGTCTGGTTTCAGCCAAAAAAAATCTCTTAATGGTTCCCACAGCTTCAGAATACGTTCTTTTGCCGGCAGTAATGATAGCCACCTAGTTCTGGAGTGAGATTGTAAATTTGCATGAATGACATCGACTGCCTCACAAAAAGACTTGAGACGTTCATTGCGTACTGTAAATATCGAAAAATATTTGTAAATCTTGAGTACTACTGACTCCACATCAACTGAAAGTACGTCTGCAGATGTGGATGCTGTATTATGTATAATGTGAGCTGGGCACCCAATGCCTTCGATATCTTTTGACAGCTGAGATTTGAGTTTAAAATAAACGTTGTTTGTCCCAAGCCTATCTCGTCCTCCAAAATTTGTGTTAGTATTGTGATGTCACTACTGTGACGTCTTGGTTTCCTATCTAACTTATTACTATGTCAGGCGAGACAAATGAAACGCACGAGTGTCGCAAGCCAACTGAATATTTATTTTATAAAATCAACACATAGGTACACGTACAACACACATGCACAGATAGCATTTCTATCGAGTCATCATATCCTACCTATTATTACCCACAACATTCCCCCCTTTTTAAAAAAAAAAATATATCTTATATTGTATTTTTTTTTTTTTTTTACATATTTATGTATTATTGTATAAATTATACATATGCCTTATACATTTGTTATACATTGAATACACATTATACATTAACATTATTATACATTGAATCGCATTATACATTTGTTATGCATGCTTCTTACATGTTTTTATACTTTATATACGTTTTTTTATATATATACTTGCTATTTTCACTTCTGTTACAATAATATCTGTTACACTGCACTACACATGATGGCGTGGTTGCGCCTGCTGAGGCGCCGTTTGGATCGACGCTGTACTGTGCCACACTGTCATCTTTATGTAACGCCTTCCTTGTATTTTGCATGCATTTTTTGTATAGCACATACGCCACATAAATGCTAAGCAACAGTACGATGATCATTGCTATCGTACCATATTTTTCTAAGTTTTGCTCGAACTGCGAAGTAGTTGCACTATTCGCTCCATTTTGGGCAATAATTACTTCTTCAGTTTTTTTCTCTACACTATACGTTTTACCCATTTTTACAATTTAAAATAAATGAGTGAAGTAGTAATTGTATGTTACTTCTACTGTCGCACGTTAATATGCTATCTTTACGTAGCTACAATTCTTATGTACCTATATGAAACTCTATACTATTACATTGTTGCGAAATCAACTTAATACTAATACATTTTGCTCAACGCAAACTTGCTAAGTTGCGCATTTTACATACAAGATACCTGCAATGGGTTTGCTTGTTTATTTTTTGTTTTTATGTGATAACTAAAATAAATGTTTATACATCTAAAAATCTAACTGGTGTTTTAATTATTCTGCCCGATTTGGTGACCTTCATGTTGTTATTCGATATGCTTTTTTCTGAATCGCTATTTTCTAATATATACGCTGGTTTTAACCTATCTATTGATACCGAAATAATTCTATCTTCTAATTGAATTTTGAAAATCTTTTCTGACCTCTCTAGTACTTTGTACGGACCTTCATAAGGACAAACTAATGGTTTTTTATATCCATCGATTCTTAAAAATATATGTGAACAGTCTTTTAGGTCTGGATGTATAAAAATTGATTGCTTTCTATCATCTTTTTCCCTAATAGGCTTATTTTTTCTTATGCTGTCTCTAATGTTTTGCACTACTGAATATTGATCGTAATCATTCTTATTTGCTACAAAGAATTCTCCTGGCAATCGTAGTGACCGACCGTAAACCATCTGCGCGGCGCTTACACCCGTTTCACTTTTAGTGGCTGCACGAAGTCCTAACATTACAGTAGGAAGTTCGTTTACCCAATTTGTGTTATTATTCATTCGCGCCATTAATGATGCCTTCATACATCTATGCCACCTTTCTATGGCTCCGTTACTTTGCGGATGATACGGAGTTGTCCTTATCTTTTGTACACCTAAATACGTCATTAGATTAGAAAATAACTTGCTTTCAAATTGTCTGCCCTGGTCACTTGTTAGTTTAACAGGGCAGCCAAATCTACTTATCCACTCCCTAAAAACTACGCTTGCTACTGTTTCAGCTGACATATTTTTTAACGGAAATGCTTCCGGCCAACCTGTACCTCTGTCTATAATTGTTAAGCAATATCTATACTCATCTAACGTCGTCGGCAAAGGCCCGACTAAATCAATGTGAATGTGGTCGAATCGGTCTGCTAGCGGGTATGTACCATAGCTAGAAGTTGTATGTCTAGTTATCTTAGATCTTTGACAATTCAAACATGTTTTCGCCCACAAATTAATGTCTCGGTTCATATTTGGCCACCAGAATTTTTCTTTAATCATCCGGCGCGATGTACGCAGACCCGGGTGACTAAGATTATGTATAGTACTAAATGCTATTTTTCGAAAGGATTCTGTTAAATAAGGTCTTACATTTTCATTAGATATTTCACAATAAATAGACTGACTAGTATTTGGGATTAATATTTTTTTGATTATGAATTTGGGATTCCTTAAAATTGTCTGTATTCTAAATTTTTTTTTTTTTTTTTTTTTTTTTTTTTTTTATTTATTTATTCTAAAGAATCAACAGCACTTAATATTAGTTTAAAACAGCTCTTAGAAAAAACAGACTGCCAATAACAGATTCCTACTTTAAAAAAAAAAAACTAAATAACGGTTTTTCATTCGTCGCTTCCAAGAAAACTACTTAAATACCTAATGCATATTATGCAAACAGAGAACAAAAAGTAATCAAAATTAATAATAAAATAATAAGATACGTACACAAACAGCAACCCATCGGGAGGGGGGAAGGAGAGGGAAGTGAGAAGGGACAACCAAGGGAGGGGAAAATCGACATAAATTATACATGTAAATAGATGTGAAGCATAATAATAAATTGTAGAAAAATGTGTCATTAAAATATTAAATGTTTAATAAGAAAATATACTATAAAAATAAATATTGCAAACAGAAAAAAATATACCTACATACCAATTTTTGATTTGATTTTAAATCTCATCCAGCAACCCAATAATTTGAGATTTAAAAATGTTCTTAGACACGTGGAAGAAATCCAGCGCCGAGAACTTCTCATTGTAGCAATGAAGGGTGCGAGAAACAATGGAATTCCTGCCGTAGTTGGTGCGAGTTCCAGGGATGGAGAAGAGCGTGTGTTGTGTATGTCTAGTGCGTTTTGAAGGTGTTCTTAGATGTAGAAACAAATTAACTAAGTAAGAGCTGTCAATATTATTGCTGCATACATCATAGAGAAACAGCATTTGTAGAAGAATGCGTCTAGTCTGTAACTGCATCAGACGATGCTTCTTACAGGACTCCTCATACGGACTAGGCGGGGAGTGAGTACGGTAATTAAGGGTCTTTATAAACCGTGCTTGAATATTCTCTATTTGATGTATATATGTTAGGTAATTAGGGCTCCAGACAGTACTACAATACTCCAAAATGCTGCGTACATAAGCATAATAAAGAATCTTCAAACAACTCGCGTCAGAGAAAGGGCGACTCACGCGCAGCACAAAACCAAGACTTTTAAAAGCCTTTTTAGTTATAGCCTCAATATGATCTGTCATTGCCATTTTTGAGTCAAATAGGACGCCGAGGTCTCTTATTACGTTTGTTGATTTTAGGGGTGACTCAAGTAGTTTGTATTGATGTAATACCCTGTTTCTCTTACGCGTAAAACTAATTTGGAAGCATTTTGCAACATTGACACTAATGCGGTTATCACGATAGTAATTACAAAGACGGTCTAAGTCCTCCTGTATCAACCTAGCATCCGAATCAGCCTTAACTAGTCCATAAATTTTAGTATCATCAGCGTACATCAAAAAATTGGATGTCACTAAGCAGTTCCCTACATCATACAGATATGCAGCGCATAGCAAAGGCCCTATTATTGAACCTTGTGGTACCCCAGAAGGTATACCTACGAAGTTAGAACGATACCCCGCCACAACCACAGCCTGAGACCTATTCCGCAGGTATGATTCCATCCAGCGAAGAAGACTCCCGTGCATGCCCAGCTCCTGAAGTTTTCGGAGTAAAATAATATGATCTATACGGTCAAACGCCTTCTCAAAGTCGGTATAGATGACGTCAATCTGGAAACCCTGATCCATACCACGAAGAACATCCTCGGTAAAAATAGCCAGATTAGTAGTAGTAGAGCGTCCCTTTACAAAACCGTGTTGTTGCTGCGGAATACGGCGCACGATCAACGGATACACGCTCTTATGAACAACTCTTTCCATTGTTTTGCCTAAGACATTAAGGATGGAAATAGGTCTATAATTTTCAACTACCGACTTCTTACCCTTTTTATGTACAGGGACTATGTGGGCTGTTTTCCAAATTTCTGGGAAAAATCCCTCCGCAAAACACCTATTGAAAATAGCAGAAATCGGATCAGCCAGGGGTTTAGCACACTTAAAAAAGAAAAAGGGCGGAATTTCATCACATCCAGCTCCCTTTGAGCAATCTAAACCAACTAGCATTTTGTTTACTTCAGAGACCGAGACATGTATGTTGCTAATTATCTCATTATTACTGACACACCAACCCCCAATATCACTGTAATTGTCTGCCGGGCGATTAAAATTCTTACTGAAAAAATTATTAAATGAGTTACAAATATCACGGGGGTCAGTCAAGGTAATATTTCCATATTGCATACTATTAGGATAACAATGGCCAATAGGGTTGCGCTTTAACTTAACGAACTTCCAGAATTCCTTTGGTGTAGATTTAATATTGTGCTGTGAAAAGTCCACGTAAGATCTATAACACTCACTGTCTAATTTTTTCACTCGTGAGCGCAAGACCGAGAAAGATTGATAGTCGTTCGGATTCCCGTGCAATTTCCAGAGCTTATGAAATTTAGATTTTTCTTTTATCAATTTTATTAAGGCCCCACTATACCATACCGGATAACTGTAAGAGCTGGATATAGTTTTTTGTGGTACAAACCTAGAAATCGCATCTTTTAACACAGAGTAAAAAACATCCACTACATTCCGCAGGGAATTTGTATGTATAAACGACCAGTCATAGGCAGAGAAGAACGAACACATGCTTAAATAATCACCCTTTCTAAAAAGATATTTCGTTCTTTTTGGTGGTTTTATTGCTGAGACTCGAATCTCGGGAATAGTAATATCTAATATTGTATGCGAGGTGTCCTCTTTGACTAGTGGCAAGTCAGAATTAGTAACTGACAAATGCAGGTTCGAGAAAATTAGATCTAAGGTGTTACCCGAGGCATTCAAGAAACTATTGTATTGTGTAAGGTCAAAGTAACATAGGAAATTAATTAAATCGTGGGCCGAGTTCTGCATTTCTACCGACCGCTTTTTTAAAACTTTGGGTACTTTCGAAGTCCAATCTATACACGGCAAGTTAAAGTCTCCCGCGATTAAAACGTCATCGTTTGGATATTTATTTAAAAACCGTGTCAAACTGTCTATTAAATTATTTACACGCTGCATTTTTCTTTTGATCTATTCCTAATTGTTCATAATCAATGGCATTGTAGGTACACTCTATAGCTTCAACACGTGATAGCGCGTCCGCTACGATGTTATCCTGCCCACGCACATGTCGAATGTCTGTCGTGAATTCGCTTATAAAACTTAATTGTCTGACACGCCTAGGACTTTCTTTTTTGTTATTTTTACTCAACTTTGAACATGCAAATGTTTAAGGGTTTGTGGTCTGTAAAAATTATTAATTCACGGCCTTCAAATAAATATCTAAAATGTTCTACGCCTAAAAATATAGCAAGTAACTCTCGGTCATAAGTGCTATAATTTTGTTGCGTTTGCGTCAATTTCCTAGAAAAATAACCAAGTGGATTCCATTTGCCTTTAACAAACTGTTGCAACACTGCGCCCACGCAGTTATTTGATGCGTCCGTAAAAAGTGCAATTGGCACGTTGTTCATAGGATATGATAACGTGACTGCGTTCACGAGTCCGTTTTTGCATTCCGTGAATGCTTTGTCAGCATCAGGTGTCCATTGTATCACTGTTTTGTCGTTATTTTTCGCCTTATGGATAAACTTATTTAAAATATCTAAATATTCTATTGCCCTCGGTAAATGACTCCTATAAAAATTGACCATCCCTAAAAATGTTCTTAAGTCGCTGACATTTTTCGGTTTCGAATATTCGACAATTGCTTCTATTTTACTTTCTAACGGCCTAATACCTGCTGTAGTGACTTTGTAACCTAAAAACTCTACGTTACTAGCTCTGAAGGTGCATTTTTCTAGATTTATTGTTAAACCATACTCGTTTAAGCGACTAAATATTTGCTCTAGATGTTTATCGTGCTCTTGATTATCTGATGACGCTAGCAAAATATCATCGGAGTAACAATATACGAAATCTAAACCTGATAACACTATATTTGTCATGAATCTTTGGAATGTCTGCGCTGCGTTGCGTAGACCAAATGTCATACGCTCAAATTCATATAGCCCGAATGGTGTCGTAATTGCTGTCTTACAAATATCGTCTGGATGGATTAATATATTATGATACGCTTTTTTTATGTCAATTTTTGAATATACTGTTTTTTTAGCGAGAAAGTATGTAAAATCTTGCACACGTGGAATGGGATATCGGTCCGGTTTCGTGATTGCATTTAGAGCTCTATAATCCCCACAGGGGCGCACTTGACCGTCCTTTTTGGGTACTAGGTGAAGTGGGCTAGCCCAGGGCGATTTTGATGGCCTACATATGCCTGCTTCTAACATATTATTAAACTCCTCCTTCGCGATATTATAACGTTGTGGCGCTAGCGGTCTAGGTTTACAAAATACAGGTGGACCCTCTGTATCTATATAGTGATAAACTGAATGCTTCGGTGTCTCTTTAAATGACATAGGCTTAAGTATATCTGGATATTTTTTTAAAATGTCGTACACTGGGTGATCACTCCGTAATAAAGAAATCGTTTGCTCGGAATGGTTTACGATCGTTCCTTGTACGGCCAGGGTAGTTATTTTGTCTATTAAACGGCGTCCATTAATATATAGAATAAGCTGAAAATTATTTAAAAAATCTACGCCTAATATCGGCTGTTTTACATCGCAAATAACAAATGACCATTTGAAAGGTCTTCTTAATTTTAAATCTAAGGTGAGTATCTTTGTGCCATATGTTTTTATACATGAACCGTTTGCTGCAAATAGTGTATAATTACAATTTTTATTTATATCAAGCTTGTTTTTTTAAAAAGACTTAGGTAGTACCGAAATGCAGGCACCTGAATCTACCAAAAAATTTATATTAGATACCATGTCACTTACAATAAGGCGGTAGTCTTTCACTGCATCACTTCCCGCCACCGGCTGCAGTTCCACTAGTTTTCCGGCTTCGGTTCCTTATTTCTGTTTTCCCAGCTGCATGGGGCTACACACCTGTACGCTCGTCCGCGAAACTTCCAGTGGTACGGGCACAGCCAATCTGGACTCTCTGGCGTTCGACGTGGCTTAGATCGGGAACGGTCACGTGACGTACTTCTGAACCTGCTCCTGCTCCTGTTCCTGTCCTGCCATCTGTTTCTTTGTGCGTCCATTTCGTTTATTTTCAGGTTTATCTTCGCGATTTCTGCCATTATTGTGGCTACTTCGAAACTGGTCGACGGCCGCTGCTGACCACGGGCTACTTCGCTGACATGTATGGGCTGGTGAGTATCCATGATTTTGTCCGCTATGATTGCCATTTCTTCCAGGTCTACCGTGGATGTGACGGTGAGCACAGCTTGAACAGATGAAGGTAGGTGACTTTGCCACAGGATCTTCAGGGTTTCATCTTCAATTTTTCCTCTCGCCAATTCTCTCATTCGCCGCAACAATTGACTCGGCTTCTGATCACCAAGTTCCATTTCAGTCATTAACTTCCGTACCTGTTTTACTTCCGACTCTTCATATATTTGCAAGAGACGTCTTTTCAAGGTTTCAAATTTGTTTGTTTCCGGCGGGTTGGACAGAATATCGGCAACTTGCTGTATGGCATCCTTGCTCAATTTTGCTACAACCATGAAATATTTGATCGTGTCCGATGTTTTTTGCGGTGCCAAGATTGCTTCCACCTGGCAAAACCATAGCCGCGGATTATCTGGCCAAAATACTGGAATTTTATTCGCTACCGAAAGTGTGGCTATGCTGGTCTCGTTTTCTTCTTCTTTCACAGGGGCTGGTTTCGGGGCTGGTGCCGGGGCTGGTGCCGGACCCAACGCAGCCGGAGTTGGCGGTACTTGCCCGAACATGATAGTGCACTAGAGTCGGGGGTCACCACTGTGATGTCACTACTGTGACGTCTTGGTTTCCTATCTAACTTATTACTATGTCAGGCGAGACAAATGAAACGCACGAGTGTCGCAAGCCAACTGAATATTTATTTTATAAAATCAACACATAGGTACACGTACAACACACATGCACAGATAGCATTTCTATCGAGTCATCATATCCTACCTATTATTCCCCACAGTCCTATTCCCGATAAAGTTAAGATTATAAGTTCATACCCAAAACCCGAGAACATCGAACAACTTCGCAGGTTTTTGGGTATGCTTAATTTTTATAGAAATCACATACCTAATGCGGCAAAAGTGCAATGTATTTTGGACAAGTATATTCACGGTACAAAAAAACGGGATAGAACGCGAATAGAGTGGACGGAAGAGGCTAACAGAGCATTTGAACAGTGTAAGGAAAATTTACAAAATGCGGCCACGTTATTTTATCCAGCTCCAGATGCAGAACTAAGTTTAATGACTGATGCTTCTGATTTTAGTATAGGCGCGGTGTTACAGCAAAAAGTAAAAAACTCTTGGAAGCACTTGGGGTACTTTTCCAAAAAACTAACTGAGTCACAAAAAAAATATTGCACTTATGACAAAGAACTTTTAGCAATTTACTCTAGTATCATTTATTTTAGAGATTTCATTGAGGGTAGGTATTTTACGGTGTATACTGATCACAAACCCCTTACTTATGCCTTTACAAAGCTAGGTTCCAATAAAGAATTACCTAGAAGGGCACGCCAGTTATTATTCATAAGTGAATTCAGTTGTGAAATAAAACATATAAGTGGTAATAAAAACCCAGTAGCGGATGCGTTATCTAGAATCGAAAGCATAACATGTCCGTCTACGATTCCATACCTAGAAATTGCGCAAGCGCAAGCGAATGACGCTGAGCTCGCAAAATTGTTGAGTGCAGTAGGTAACAATAACATGCAATTGAAGCAAATGAATTTAAATAATACCAACAATATGATTTATTGCGAAACTTCGACTCAAAATATCAGACCTTACATTCCAGAATCGTTTAGAAAAACTACATTTGAAAATTTTCATTGTTTGACACATCCGGGCGCGAGAGCATCGCGTGCCTTACTAGGTAAAAAAGTATTTTGGCCTGGAATGAATAAGGATATTGGGAATTGGGTGAAAACTTGCATATAGTGTCAAAAAAGTAAAATCACTCGACATACGATGTCTCAGTTTAGTAAATTCGCAGTAGGAGATCGCTTCGAAATTTTACATGTCGATATAATAGGGCCATTACAGGTTACAGAACACGGCTATAGGTACTGCGTGAATTTTATGAATTAGGATTATAATAATTTTAGGAATTTAATGAATACTTTAGGTGTAAAAAAATCACGTACTACTAGTTATCATCCTCAAACAAATGGGAAAGTAGAGCGTTTCCATAGAACATTAAAAACAGCGCTTATCAGTCGATTACAAAATAACTCATGTTGGTATACGGAATTGCCCACGGTTATGTTAGGTCTGCGAGCGGCTTGTCAAGCGGATAGCGGATTTACAAGCGCCGCGGAATTTACTTTGGGGCATTGTTTGCGCTTACCTGGAGAATTTTGCGGAGATAATTTTACTAATATTTGCGATCCACAGACATATATAATTCAATTAAGGGATATTTTAGACAAAATTAGACCTAAAGATAGATATTTAAGTAGAAATAATACATTTGTACATCCTGACTTAAAAACGTGTACTCATGTTTTTCTAAGGGTAGATGCAGTGCGTAAGCCTTTAACACCACCATATAGCGGCCCATATGAAGTTTTAGAAAGGGGTGATAAATTTTTTACAATAACAATAAATGGCGCACCTCGCAATGTATCAATCGATAGATTAAAACCTGCTTTTGTATTAAATGAAAATTTAGATAAGACTAATTTTAACTTAAATGAAGACAATGTAAACGCACTCTTAATTAAACAAACACGTAACGGTAGAATAGTGCGAAGGACAATAAGATTCGCTGATGCGGTGTAATACTATAATATTTAGAATAACAACTTAAATTACATTAGGTACTAAGTAATATTTATAAGCGTGTAACTTGGATGTACTTGGTAGCAGTAAATATTGCGTTTCATTACTTAAAAAGAATTCAATAACTTAACAACTCACGCAATAACTTTAAAGAAAAATGGGCAAAACCTATTCAGTAGAGAAGAAGGAAGAGCAAGTTATTATTGCGCAGAATGGAGCTAACCAAGCCTCTAACAGCCAATTGGAGACAAAAATCGAAACCATAACCATTGTAATCACGGTGATGGGGATAATGTTGTGTTATATATTTTATAACACATTTGCTCGTAAAGGGCCTCTTATTTCACCAATTTCAATATCGTAATGTATGTCATTACGTACTTGTGCGTAATCGTAAAGTAAAACGCACGAGTTTCTTTCTAATAAGGTAACACGTACGGTTTATCATGCTCCGTCTAAAACCAACGGTACTTTTTTAAATCTTAAGAAAAAAAAAGCAAAGAAAGCAAATCAAAAAGTTTTTATGTCAGAAAAGTGGTCAATATTTTATGAATAAAATTAACTTTGGGAGATAAAATATAAAAAATAAACATTTAATTCTTTAATTTAATTCATTTTGACAGTAAATTACATCTGTAACAGAAACAAAAAAATATTAATTTACTTTATTAGTAATACTGGCTGTTTTTGTACCGTTGCCTTAAAAAAAAAGCACTGATGCCCGCGCATCGTTAATTTGTGAACAAATAAAAATTATTCCGCGCGCTTTTTCTTTTCGCTGTATTGTTTTTATTTGATTTCCTCGCAAATGTGTTATAAAACGTCGTATGACCTACGTGCGCTTTGATAATTACAGCCTCTGCTTTCTTGTAGCCCTCGCCTACGGCTCGGGCTAGCAATATCGCCTCGGCTGTAATTTTCAACTTACCGCACTTATATCATAATGTACTATTATAACACATTTGCTCGTAAAGGGCCTCTTATTTCACCAATTTCAATATCGTAATGTATGTCATTACGTACTTGTGCGTAATCGTAAAGTAAAACGCACGAGTTTCTTTCTAATAAGGTAACACGTACGGTTTATCATGCTCCGTCTAAAACCAACGGTACTTTTTTAAATCTTAAGAAAAAAAAAGCAAAGAAAGCAAATCAAAAAGTATTTATGTCAGAAAAGTGGTCAATATTTTATGAATAAAATTAACTTTGGGAGATAAAATATAAAAAATAAACATTTAATTCTTTAATTTAATTCATTTTGACAGTAAATTACATCTGTAACAGAAACAAAAAAATATTAATTTACTTTATTAGTAATACTGGCTGTTTTTGTACCGTTGCCTTAAAAAAAAAAAGCACTGATGCCCGCGCATCGCTAATTTGTGAACAAATAAAAATTATTCCGCGCGCTTTTTCTTTTCGCTGTATAGATTTATTCGTTTAAGAAAGTCCGAGTTTTATTTATTTCCTCGCAAATGTGTTATAAAACGTCGTATGACATACGTGCGCTTTGATAATTACAGCCTCTGCTTTCTTGTAGCCCTCGCCTACGGCTCGGGCTAGCAATATCGCCTCGGCTGTAATTTTCAACTTACCGCACTTATATCATAATGTACTATTATTATACTATATTTCATTTCTTGTACGCCTGGTGGGCGTACAAGAAATGCACCAACAGAGCCCGCCATATCGTGCGCAAGGAGTTGACAACGTTCGGTTCTATGAATAATCTCAGCGGCCAAGTAAATCCAAATCCTAATTATAACGTACGAGTATAACAACATTGTATCGTTAAATTGAACTTTTAGGTCGTATCAATCATTGTGTACTTAAATGTCAGATTATAAGAAAAACAAAAATGTAAGTGTCTTATTGTATATTTTATATTATTATATTTTAAGATTATAATAGATTTGTCATGGCGTTCTTTGTCATGGTGAATTTTTGATTATGATTTCTCACTGTTTCAAACCGAGCCTTAGTCGGTAAACAGTGAGAAATCATAATCAAAAATTCACCATGACACGTGGGTTCCCGTGTAGCGCAGCGGTAGCGCACTCGCCCGGCAAGCGAGGGGCACAGGTTCGAATCCTGTCATGGGAGGATTTTTGATGATGTATTTCTCCTTAAAAATATTTTCTAATCTTTCATTGTATAGTGATTGCAAACTAATCAAGTTAATAACTTGATTGCTGGGTCCTGCTGCTACATTTGGGATATCTAAGGTCTTCTTACCTTTGCTTCTAGGGATAGAAGTTCTTTTACCAATCCCCTTACCCTTTCCGGTTAGTTGCGCCTTACACAGTTCTATTTGAGTGCTGGTGGTGTCCTCTGACATTCAGTATTTTACTTCCATTTTCACCAAATTCTCAGAAGTTTTCTTAAAAGTAACCACTCTTAATTTCTTCATGCTTAGATCTTTATTTTTTAGTGTTGCTGGTGTAAAGACAGTATCTGCCAGAATATTGAAGTTCAAGAAATTTTCGTATTCTAAGACGTTTACTTTGTAAGGCGAAGGACGTTTTCTCGCACTTTACATGTATGTTGGCCACTGAGATGGTGCCCAAACGATTAATTTTTTTATCTCTCTCTCAATTATAGCATGCATACTATCAACAGGCATATACGTATGCCCTGCCAGCAAATAGTTAATTTGTATGACCAGTAAGTTACGACATTGCTCCAAGAAGTATTTGACCATACTAAATACTACCCTATTTTTATTTTGTCCAGAACAGTTATCGCAATAGAACAACACAGTTTGTATACCTCTTGCATCCAGTTCCTGAAGGTAGCGAAAAAGGCAGGTAGCTATTTCGCAACTTCCTCGTTTTCCATCTGCCTCTCCCCATGTGTAACAGAATCCATTTTGTGTTTTGCTCTCATATACTGTAAAATTATACACAGCATACTTTCTGGCATAATATAAGAGCATACTCTCACCATGGGGAGTCGTTAACACTTTTTGGAGATCGAAACTGGCCACTATCAAAGTGTCGTCAGTTATCATATTTTGGTGGATCTCAAAACGTTTTTTGGTAGCCGCTTTTTCTGATTTATGAGCCTCCATCTCTTCTTTATTTGTCTCTTCAGGATTGTTTTGATGTTTTGTACATAAGGGGCACTTATCTTTTTTGGGCACGTGAAAACCATAATTATAATCTTGGAACATTTTTTTAAATACCTTTTCGCTTAAATGACTTTCGGAATGCTGCTCACAATATTTAACGTAAAGTCTGTACAAATTCGACATGTTATTGAATTGCTCAGGAAGGTATAATTTCGTGGATTTCTTTCTGCTGTAATGTGACGGTAAAGCCGGTAGAGCTTCGATGTAGTTTTTGGCAAACAGTTTAGTGCTATCGTCGTATTTATCTATAGCTGTACGTCGTCTCCGGTCAGATTGAGATAATCCTTCTCTTATATTGGTAATTGTATATAACAAAAATGTTTGACTTATATCCAGCGTTTTCAATATAAACTGTTGACATACTTGGCGCCGGCCCTCGCCTTCGTTTATGAAGTATTCATAGGTCACTGATCGTCTACTCTCTGTATTCTTAGTTTTTTTGCGCTTAATTTCAACTGATCTACAGCATTGCACGATCCAATCACGTTTCTTTTCATTAGTTATTGACCAGAAATAATCGAAAATAGATTGCCTTCTCTCATTTGTTATTTCGTAACATTTTTTTGTACACTTTGGCTCTGTGCATGGATTTTCCTGCAACTTGCGACTTTTTATTTCTTTACCAGTAATTGTTTTATATGAAAGTCCCTGTTCTCGTTGACTTTTGCGTATTTTAGTTTTATTTTCTGGCTTGTTCTTCTTTTTAAGCACCGTCTCTTCTTGATTTATTTCGGTAACATTTTTATTTGTCTTCACATGCTTTCTCTTACGTTTTTTGTTTTTTTTCTTGCCAAGTGAATCGTCTGAAGATTCTTCTTTTTCAGACCAGAGATCAGAACTTCCCGATGAAAAATCTTGGTTTTCTGCTTCACTTTCAATAAAATCCATACATGATTTCTTAAACTTTGAAAAAATCCTGCGCTTTTTCTTTGGAGTAATGCTAATATTATTATCTTCTTTAGAAACAGTTTCGATGGTGGTTAAAACAGAAGGTCCAGGGAGCTCATAATAAGTTTGTTGATTTACTGATAGTGGAGTAGCTCCTTCCATTACAAAAATTGAGGGAGATATTTCAGTACTTTTATCTATTTCATGCATTGGATTGACAATACCGACATCGTTTTCATAGATCACTGTGTTTTGCAAAAATAAAGTAGGTACATCATTGCCTTGTGTATGGTTGGTTGCATTCATATCACTATGTATCTCTTCGTTTTGAATTAAGTTTATAACGTCAGTCATGTAAGAAAATGGATTAGCAGAATTATTATAAGTGGTATCATTCTGGTGATTTTCGTTTGGATCTATTGCATTAATCGAACTATTTTGACGCTCTTCATGAAGTGAACGTGACGTTTCATTGAAATTTGTTGGATTATCTATTTCGCTACCGTTATTTTCATACAAGAATGATTTTTCGTTGCTGCTGTTAATAACAACATCCAATGTTCTGATTTTGTTTGGTACGTTTGCTTCTTCGACATCGCTATTTTCTATTATGCTTTCTGATGAATTTAATTGTGGTTCCACAGACCTGCGAAATAATAAAGAGGACATAATTTAGGACTAAGAATCTAAAACCTATTTATGTATAAGAAGAATGAGATTGGTTGGTTTATGAAATTATTAATTACAAGTTTCATCGCAATCGCTTCAGTAGTTTTGGCGTAATTTAAACACAAACAAATAAACAAACAAACATTTAAACTTTCGCATTTATATATTAGTGGGATTGAAACATAACCCTCCTGTGGCAGTCGGGTAATAAAAAAGAAGTTTTTACCCAAAACCCTTCCCCACTGTCCTTTCGTCTAACTCCTCCCCTTTTAAAACGCCTTCCCCTATCCCTACCGTTAACCCTTTAACTGCACCTCCGCCAAGTCATACCCTTCCCTCAAACCCTACCCCTACCATAACTCCTAGCTTTTCTCTTAAATTTTGCCTCCTTTGTATTACTCCTCAATCCCTTCTCCTCCCTCTACACCTTTCTTTACCATTATACGTCCCTTCGCTTACTCCTTGTTCTACCTTCTCCTTTCCTTTCCTTTCCCCTTACCTCCTATCTATAATGTGCTCCTTTTTCTAATCCCTTCCCTATCCATTTCTTTCTTCAAAAAGAAGAAGATCTATTTGTTTACCCTTGCTACTTTTTCTTATCCTTTTTTCTAACCATTCTCCTTCCCCCACCCTTATTTATTTCCCTTACCCCCCTCCCTCATTCCGAGGAATCAGGAATCTCTCAGGATTATCTCAAGAATCCGCAAAAATCTTTCCCATAACCATCCTTCCCCCTGCTGCCTCTACCCTACCAAACCCTATTCCCTACCCTTATTTTCTAAATTTCACTTAAGCTAAGCCACGGGTAATACTGAAACCTATGGGAAAACACATCGGGGGAAAAATAAAATTGGTTAAAAGTAGGTAGGTATGTAGCAAATCATAATAGTTTAACTTCAAAGACTTTGGCGTAAGGGACTTAGTTTTGTTTAACTGACCCTTACGTTAATTTTTTATTTAAATAAATTGATAAAGAGAGTAAATAAATAGTAAGTTTGAGATGCAAAAACAAACCTTTTTTCTTTGATTGAGGGATCACGTTTCTTTGTCTTACAACCTTATACTTACAAATAATAATATACACCAGTTAACAATAAGCACAACTAAACAGCAGTAAAACTAT
The DNA here is from genome assembly GCA_958496205.1 of Idaea biselata. Taxonomy (NCBI): domain Eukaryota; kingdom Metazoa; phylum Arthropoda; class Insecta; order Lepidoptera; family Geometridae; genus Idaea; species Idaea biselata. Next base: position 18,045,177 of record OY292402.1, read on the forward strand.
TTATGTAACCATGTTATTTTCTGGTTTATAAGTATTAAAAACATAGCAAACAATATTAATTGAACAATAACTTACCTTTGTAATTTTTTCTTCATGTTTATGAGCTTTTCTTTTCGGGCAAGTAAATCACATAACTTGGGAGTTTCTTCATCACCCATCATTCATATTTGTTAATAATATTACTTCGTACAAGTTTAAACACTGTTGAATTCGTTAAATTATAAAGATTTAGATAAAATTAGTTTGCCGTAAAACAACAAAACAAGAAGGTAATACGCGCCAGGCTAGTGTTGCTTCATACTAAGAATAAAAACGCAACCTATTTACAATAAAAGTAAAAAAAATCTCAAAAAACGTATCTATAAGTTTGATTTAGTGTAATCATTGAAACAAGTAGAATTTCGTGTAAAGTAATAACATCCAGGACAAATGGTTTTCAAATAATTACGACTTTAATTACTCAAGAATCGAAAGATAAACAAGGTACAATATTTATTATTTTACACAATTATTTGGTAACACTGTACTCGGGACGAACTGTTGAAGCGACGGAATAGTTTATATTTAGCTTCACTTACTTGCACTCGTTACACTACATTGAATTCGACAGAGACACTAATATAATGTAAGTACAACTTCGATTCGAAATGACGTTGATTTCTGTCGAGAAAATAGCGCGCGAAAATTTGATTTCATTCGTTTACTTAAAGCAAATTTAACGTAAGCGACATCGAAAAAATCTTCCAGGTGGTGGTCATTCCAGGTAAGGGACAAATAATTACCGGAACTACAGATGCATATTAGTGTATGAGAATTGTTATTTTATTTTTACAAGTAATATTAACGTAAGGCACAAATTATTTAAAAATAAGAAAAAACGGACGGGTAAGAAAATTTAATTAAAATTATATGAAATTGAATTTGATGTAAATACCAAACTACTTTGCTAAGGTAACTTACTTCACATTAATTAAATAAAATAATTTATGCGTCTCATACCCTACTGTTTTTTATATAAATCGTTCTAGGGTCTTTAAAATGTGTAAGGTAAGGGACATTTTTTAGAAGATATCAAAATTCTAAAAATGCCATTCGATGCAGCGGAAAATTCTGAATTCAACGACATATATAACTCATTTTGGCCAAAATGTCCCTTACATTAATTCATATTTCCGGTATCGATGTGCTAAAGATTCCGATAGCACATTATTTTCTAAAACTTTCTTTTTTACGCGTTCTTTGTCAGATTGATTAATATCTACGATACTAATAAAATTGCAAAATGTTCGGCTTTAGATAATGGAGTTTTCGCAGGAGTATTAACATTTCGTGGAGAAACTTGATTTTTGTTTAGTCTTACTATCTGAGTTTTTTGTCGATAAATTCTTTAAAATTTCTATTAATTTTTGTATGTAGCTCAGGCTAAAAAAATAAATTTTCCTTGAAAAATAAATTTTCTAAACAAAATAGCCTTGAGCTACATACAAAAATTAATAGAAATTTTATAGTAATGGAAAAAGTGACATCTTACGTTTAATGAGTTAACTGAAAAGTTAACCATTACGACGCAGGTGTAAACAACTGGAAAGTTGTTCCTGTAGCGTTAGATAGATGGCGCTCTAACGAGCCTTAATCGTAAACAATCAAAGGAGAATATAGCATTGGAAGTTTTCGCGGCACGGGACGTGAGCTTGCGTAGTCTAGTTGGTAATGACGTTGGGGTACTGACCCAAAGACGCGAGTTCAAGCCTCGCCGCAAGTGAAAATTTTTGAATGCTATTTTTCCTTGAAAAATAAATTTTCTAAACAAAATAGCCTTGAGCTACATACAAAAATTAATAGAAATTTTATAGTAATGGAAAAAGCGACATCTTACGTTTAATGAGTTAACTGAAAAGTTAACCATTACGACGCAGGTGTAAACAACTGGAAATTTGTTCCTGTAGCGTTAGATAGATGGCGCTCTAACGAGCCTTAATCGTAAACAATCAAAGGAGAATATAGCATTGGAAGTTTTCGCGGCACGGGACGTGAGCTTGCGTAGTCTAGTTGGTAATGACGTTGGGGTACTGACCCAAAGACGCGAGTTCAAGCCTCGCCGCAAGTGAAAATTTTTGAATGCTATTTTTCCTTGAAAAATAAATTTTCTAGATAAATTCTTTTTTTCAATGTGTTATTTTCTCGTTTCAATTTTTCAACTGATTCTTTCATTAGTGCTAATTTTTTTAACACTGCCCTATATCTCCTTTCGAAGTCTGAATTCGGTGGCGCTTTGTGTTCTTCATTTTTCACCTTTCCAGCTGTTTTATTTTTTCTTTTTTCATTTGCCTCCCGCCAGTGCTTTCTCCTTTTACTTTGTTCTGTTGATGATAACTGACCAATATGTTTTCTTTTATTTTTCATAAATTCAGTATGCTTTCTTTTAATTTCTTCGTATTTATCAGGTTCCTGGCTTTTAAGTTTTTCTCTGCGCTTACGTTGACGTTCTGCTGCGCTCATCGCCATCTTTCTAAAAATAATAATAAATTAAACAAACTACTGTTGGGACTATTAAAATGAAAGTATTAAAAAATAAGTTGTTGACAAAGTTACGTAACTTTCATGTGCTCCTTAGCAATACTTTCCTACGACGGGGACGTGACCGAATCTATTACTATTATAAAGCGGAAGAGTTTGTTTGTTTTTTTGTTTGTTTGAACGCGCTAATCTCAGGAACCACTGGTCCGATTTGAATATATAATATAACTAGCTGTGCCCGCGACTTCGTCAGCGTTTTTCGGACTACCTACCCATCGCTGAGCAAAAGTCTACACTTGAACGGACGACCAGGGAAGTCTGTTGCTGAACAGAAGAGAATCATAGCAGAGTCTATTTAAGTGTAGATTTTGCACAGCGCAGCGGTAGGTAACGTGTTGCATGCTTATACGCATTACTTATATATAATAAGAAGTAGCCTTTATCGAAAATTAAAAAAAATCAAAACCCGACTTCGAATTAAGGACAAAACAATAAAAATAAGCTCTCCAACATACAGTGCAACTGACTTTCTGTTATGTAAGCTGAAGTTGGGTAGCTTAACTAAATGATATCTTTTTTTTACGTGGGTACTGCACCTTATGCACTGTCAGGCCACTCTCGTTGGGCTCCCTACCATAGGTTTACCCGACAACGGCGGCCTTTCCAAGCCTCATCTCTGCCTCTGCCCGATAGACAATCCCTCTCCGTTTCCCCTCCCTCAGCACGGTCACGCCACCGTCTCGAGGTCCCCAAAGCCGGTGATAAAGCCCCCCCTCCCTCACCGAGTTCACCACCAGAGGCTGAGGTGATTTTTTATAGTGGTTATCTTCCATGCTCGGGAGTCCTTTCCATGCAGGGCTCGGGGGTCCTTTCCGCAAGAAAGGGGCCCTTTCTTGCGGAAAGGACCCCCGAGCCCGCTGACGCGGGATTACGGATTAGAAGCCTGGCAAGCCCGGTTTCCCACCTTGTGCGCCTCTTAGCTTTCAGCTACTTAGTCCCCTCACAACGGCAAGGTGGACGACCATCTGGAGGGTAAAACGTAACATCGTGTCCGGGACTCGTGACTCGAACGCGCAGCCGTCGAATCGGAAGCCATCACTCGGCTCGGTAGGCCACCGTTCCTTAAAAAGGGAATGCGCCGCACAGACCGGCGCATTCCCTTTTTAAGGAACGGTGGCCTATTCGAACGCGGAACCCTCGAATCGGAATCCACAGCTGCCATCGTGCCACGTAAACTACATGCAATCAGCATCTACTCAGTAAAACTGCCCCATTACAGCTATATTTTTTAAATCCTTTTTATTGAATTTTCGACTGCCACTAAAAATTATCAAAATTACCGTAACTTTAATCACTGAAGAATTTTTGAGAAGGTGGTTTCAGGTGGTCCATCAATTTGTACCTTGTTCTTAATAAGCCGATTCTATTGATGGAAGTCCAAAAATTAGTAATTTACAGCATTGCGGGATGCTATTCTGCTCATCATTCCGAAGGTTCTCATCAGATCTTTACCAACAATTTATGGAACCAACTCGGGACTCTCACTTTCCAAATAAAAAAAGAATGATCGAAATCGGACTTTATATGCCGGAGTACGGTTTGAACATATTCACATTCAAACAATATGCGGGTAGAATTGAGCAGATCCTCTTTTTTTTTAAGTCGGTTAAAAACAACCATTATAAAGAATTTCCGTATGTCCGAAGGATCCGGATATATGGAGAGACAAAGGTATACGGTATTTTAGGAATTTCCTGAAAAAAAACTGGATATCCGGTTTTTTTTAATTTTCGACCGGATATCCGGTTAGTCATGTATTGATTCCACACAACATACTTCTTCAATACAACATTCAAACTAACTAAGTAAAAGCAGAAAAATCACTTTATCCGGATAACCGGACAAAATATCCGGACAAAAAATAGCCTATATGTTAATCGGGGTCTAAAGCTATCTGCATACCAAATTTGGTTAAAATCGGATAAGCCGTTTCTGAGATTAGCGGGCACAAAGGCACACACAAACAGACAAACAGACAAACAGACAAACAGACAACCAGAAAAATAGAAAAATAGGTTCTACTGCGTTAATAGATACCCCTACAATTTATCTTTTTTTTATATCTTCCAAAAACAGACACCGCTAAGTTACGATTTTATTATATGTATAGATAGATAGATAAGGGGGTTAATCCGGTGTCATTTTATCACAAAATGTTTTGACTACACACGTTTGTATTGTAAAGACAATAAATTATCGAACTATAGGTATTTATAAATAAACAAATATCGAAATGTCTTTATCTTTGAAAACTGAATAAAATTGTATAACGATAACACCGAACACCGGCCATAAACGTGTAAAAATAAAATAAATAATAGGCTAGATAATTATTTTTCATATTTTCAGCCAGTGTAAACAGATCTTTACTTTACATTTCCATGTGAGTCACGTCATATGAGTCACGAAATGTGACTAACATGTTTAGCATTTTTGTGAAAAAATAACCTCAAAAAGAACCAAAATCAGAATAACTTACTATATCTATTAATACGATTACATTATTATAAGTTGTGTTTGCTAGGCTTTTAAATGGAAAATGGATGAAAATAATACTCACTTTACTTTGCTTGCAAATGCACTGTGATTCACATGTAATTTTTTTGTAAATATTGCTCCGGCGTTCCGTGACAACAAGTAACTGGCGATAAAATAAAATGGCGGACATTTGGTAGAAACAGTATGGAGCAAAGTGTTGCCAGTAATGAAAAATGACTTTCCAGTGGTAGGATTAGAACGACAAGCTACGAAATCTACCGTGACATACTCTGAGTGACTTACATGTTTATTTTTTAAGACAAATTTTGATTCTATTTATTTTATATGTGGGCACCGCATTAGAAAAATATTGTTTTGAATAAATAGTCGGAGATATATTTATTTCATCAATTAGATTCATAAAAATTGCAACAGGGAACATATCAAAGCTTTATGATGAATCAAACCTGTTAAGGTGCAAAAAGGACATTTTAGTTTGCATGGAACGTGCAACATTATTAAATAAAAATGTTAAATAAATGCCATTACTTCAATGCGGGCCTTGAAGAAGAAGGTTCATATTTATAGGAAAAGTTGCCCAAATTAAAAATATGCAACACTGAGTCCGTTCAAATCATATTATTTTAGTCGGACAAATTTATTTAACTAATGTACATTTTTTTTGAAAATGGTTCATATACAATTTAGAAAATATCTGATTCCCTCAGAAAAAACTGTTATACCTATTTTTAAAGAGATCTTGGACCATAATCTTGTTCTGATGTTTTGCTAAAAATCTCACTTAAAAACATAAAAAAAAAACCAGCAACAGTTCCACATTATAAAAACATTTTTTCGGTGGCCGGCACTTTCGGTTTTGGGCCCAGCGTTGCATACAACGCGATCATTCACGTAATCACGTTTCATAAAACGTGATTACGTGAATGATCTACTTATGGTAGTCAGTGTAGCAGCCCTCGATGCACAAGTTCACCGCGCAGGTGCTACATCTCCACACCGTCGTGCGACGCACTTTGGCTGCGTGGCACAGTTTACAGCGCTGCGGTCGTTCATTTTTTGCAGGCAAATGCATCTGCGATTTGCGGCTGGTGCCGCTGGTACTAATGACGGAGGAAGTGCCCCAGGTCTGCACGTTTGCAGCAACTCCTTCACCAACTGCAGTAGAAACTCACGATGTCCAATGACTTGAGTGCGGTTGTGGTTGAACAAAACAAAGGAATTGTGTATTGATACGTTGACAAGTCGGCGGAACAGTTGTTTTATACCAAATGATATTTCTTATCCTCTCTATGGGGTAGGCATGCAGCATTTGATCTTTATGATCTATGCCGCCCATAGAGAGGTTATAGTCCAGTATCACTTGGGGTTTGTATTTGTAGTTCCCATATTTTTCAATTCCACCGACTTTGACTTGATGGAATGTGGAGATCATTGCAACCATGTTTTTGTCCATCCACACAACCACACTCAAGTCTTTGGTCGAGCTGAAAGCCACCTCTCCCGCTTTCATGTTTTTTTTTCGCCTTTTTCCTTAAACCTTCCGGGACAAACTCCCTGTTGAGTCGGAGAGTGCCCATCGAATCTGTTTTGTGCTTCACTTTGAGGATCCGAGATAAAAGTGGCGCGTTATAAAAATTGTCCATGACTAGTGTATGGCATCTATTAAATAATGGTCTCATCGAAGTGAGCCCAATCTGTGAAGTAGCACTCTCTGGCTCACCCCCTTCTTCATGCTCTTCAACCGGTTCTTGCGACCCCACCTGCGTAATATGAACGTGACCCTTGCCCGAGTAAACCTCCATCCTCCACAAATAGCCGGTCCTCGACTCACATAGCTCATAGCTTTTAATACCTACTCTCGCTTTTTTTGTGGCAATTTTTTGCGAAAATGAGAGTCGTCCCTTCCATAAAATGGGAGGGAGGGATGCTCGGGCAATGAGGCGTTGTCTACGTTGCGTTGCTTACTGATTTCGGCACCTCTGAGCGTGCTTTTCGGGAGTCTACTAATTCGGGAAGGATGTGGTTGTGGTAAAAATGTATAATTTTTTGCTCCATTTTATCCTTTCTAAATTTGTCGTCTCTGTTTATATAAAGAACTTCCATGGGCTCATTTTCTCCTCCCCATAAATAGGCCACATGTAGTTGTCCTTGCACCTGATAGTACCAGGTACTATTTTGGTTTATTTTAGTGCTCCCGTTTTTTTTGTTGTGCCTTAAGAACGTGGCGACTGGTACCATTTCCATACAAACTTCATACTCATTACTCATCAAACTTAATACTCATTAAGTTTGTATTGACATTCAAATAAAACGGAGAAATATTTTTCATTGAAAAAAATGTTTCTCCGTTTTATTTCATTTCGAATGAATATTTTGGAAAACTTTGCAGTGGGGACTCTTTAAAAGTAAAATCTTAATCCGAATAATATCGATATTAAGGTAGAAAACTAAATTTTTCATAATTGATTTTAGTATTAAGTTTCTATGGAAATGGTAACAGTCGCCACGTTCTTAAGAGGATAGTCTCCATTCTCTTTCTCCATACAAACGTAGTTTAAATTTTACACAAAAAGTCCACATTCCTCTATGATTACTGAAAAGCACGGTGCTGGGTTGGTCGGGAACTACGCACTAATACACTGAGTTCGGTTCAAATATTTATTAAGGTTCACAAATAAAGCGGACTGTATAGGATCAAAATTAAGTTCACTAGTTCACAATAAATGAGCACTGAAAATACCCACAAAGATCACGGAAACTAAACTGAATAAATACACTAACTGTTCGATTTAAACACAACTTGTTCGTAATTACTGGTTATCACAACTGAAAGATTTTCTGTTCACTTAAAAATTACTCTCAGGTCCGTTCACTGGTTAAATGATAACTTTTAGCACAAACTATAAAACTGTTCACAAGCACTGATAACACACTTTATAAGCACTCTCGTTCACTTTAGATATCGCACTCGTTCGCAGTTAAAATAACTAATAGCACAAAGTTCACTGAAAGCACTTCGGTTCACTTGAAGATACTTTAGGATCCGATCACTGGATGTTCCTGGCTTGTTCACTTAGCGCTGATCAAATAATGACTGACTGAAAGTACTTCGGTTCACTTGAAGATACTCTCGGATCCGTTCACTGGATGTTCCTGGCTTGTTCACTTAGCGCTGGTAAAAAAGTAACTGACTATCACAAAGGTCACTGAAAGCACTTCGGTTCACTTGAAGATACTCTCGCATCCGATCACTGGATGTTCTTTGCTTGTTCACTAAGCGGTGGTAAAATAATTACTGACTGCTGCACGGTCCCGGTGCAGCTTTTATATCAAATATTAGGAAAACTCTCCAATTTTCCCGAAAGGTCTACAGAAGTTTAAAGTTCCCGCGTTTTCTAGTAGGTTCTATGTTCTAGGTTATTCTGGATAGAAGTTTTGCGCTACTCAAATGTAGATGGCGCTGAATAATAATTAAGGTATCTTCACACAGTCAGAAGTTGGAATCGATTCTAATCGATTGGCCACAATAGTTCAAAGACAATAATTATCAAAGTGTGAGATTACCCTAATTGCGAGATACATTCTATCTGTCACTGTCAGTTGACAGTTTCCTGTCACAGTTCAAAGGTCAAGTTCAGAGTTCAAAGGTTTTGTTTTGATAGAATGTTTCTGCAGAAAAATGGATGTTTTTTAATTAATTTACAGTTTTAGCGCCTGTCCTGCACATACTCCCGCCGTGTATTGTCCGCGGTCTCCGTCGGCAATACAATCCCTTTGGTGCAGGCAGTATGGTTGCAGGTTTCGACGCAAGTTCTTCGAAGTTCGTAGGCAGGATCTCTCGCTTGAGTTCACGGGGCGAGGAGTTTGATGATGCGGGGTTCTGTCGTCGTTGACTATTTTCACAAGTGTCGCTGTTCACTGCGACTATTGGACTACGTTCAGTCCTTGAGTTCAAGTTAGATTGTAGACTGCGTCTGTGTCTACGTTTACGTTTCTTGTTGCGGGACTTCTTGTTCGGTTCCTTAGGTTCAGCGGTGGTCTTCGTGTCATCCAGGCGTTGGCTGGACATTCGATGTCGAATGTGGTTCACTTGGTTCAAAGGTTCAGTTTGCCGGCCATGGATGACCCACCCAAGTGGCGTTCGGGATGCCACTAATTGATGTTGTTCACCAATGCGGGTTTCTGCAGCATGCAAAAGGTGCCAGTTGTCTTGACCGATGAGAATCTTCGGCTTGGCATAACCATAGACAGGCAGGTCACGTAGATGCTTGCAGTGTTGAACGACTTCTTTGGATAGTTGCTGCGGAGAGAGTTCTAAGTTGTTCACTGTCCGGGCTTCAATTTGTTCTGTGTGGCCGTTTTTTCCTGTAGCAGTGAACTTAACTCGACGTGTTCTATGATGAGCAGATCTCTCACCGTGGAATGCAACTATGTGAAGTGGTTCAGTTGGACCGGAGGCTCCAATTTTCTTTGCTAGGTCGGTGTCAATAAGAGTGACCGTGGATCCATCGTCCAGTAGAGCAAAGGTGTCGGCCACTCCCGCCGGTCCTGATACTTGCAGCGGTAATATTTTCAAGTAGGAAACTTGAGGTGTCCACGCAGAGTTCACATGTTCATCTTCTTTGTTTTTCTTCTTTTGGTTCATAGAATTGCTGTCATGCAGCAACTTGTGATGACGGTGTATGCAGCCGTCGATGCCACACCTCTGTGGCTTGCAGTTATGGTTCTGCATGAGTTGATGGAGGCAACGGAAACATAATTTGTTTTCCATAGCCAGTTTCCATCGGTTGTTCACAGACTGTGATGTGAACTGTTTGCAGCCCGTGGTCAAGTGTCCTTCCTTATCGCAGACTGGACACTTGGATCGTTGTTCATGTACAGTATAGGTTCGATGATAGTTGTGCTGTTGGTATGATCTTCCTGTTTCAATGTGTTCTGGAGGTGCAAATGGGCTGCGGATCTGAGCTTCTCTTATTATGAAGCGGCTGAATTTGGATAGATCAGGTTCCTGTTGTGGTTGGTTCGAAGCAAACTTATACCACTCTTGTTTAAGTACTGGAGTCAATTTGTCAATTAGACCTCCAGTGAGTTCAGGGTTGTACATGTAGTGCTGGCAGTTCAGTGCCTGTAGTGTAGCAACTACATTCTGTACTTTAGTGGCAAATATGCACACATCTGTAGGTGACTCTGTGAGTCGGTTCAGTGACTTGAGTCGATCAATTTCTATTGTGGCTATGGCATATGGTCGTCCAAATCTTGTTTCTAGAGTTTGGATGACACTGCTTGGATCGGCTCCAGAGATCAATAATCCCTGTACTGCCTCCTTGGCTGGTCCCTGCAAACTTCTTCTAAGTCTTGCCATGTTCTCCAGAGGTGAGATAGTGGGAGCAGTCTCAAGGTAGGCGGCGCGGAAGATAAGCCACTCTTCATAGGCCCCATTAAATGTGGGAAGTTCTGTGCAGCGTGAGGCTCGATGTGCTGCTTGGACGGCACTAGTTATTGCTGTCGCTACAATGTCTTGGATCTCTGTTTTAGGTTGTTGGGCTAGATCGTTTCTTGGTTCTGTTGGTGCCCAGTTGTTCAAAGTCAGCGGTGGCGGCAGCGGTGCGGCAACTGGCTGTGCAGGTAGTGCTGTCGTCAGGTTCGGGATCGGTTCAGGTGCCGACGCATTGTTGAAGGTCTCCGATGGTTCAGTTTTAGACATCTGGTTCAGGTGCCAGTATGTTGGCAGTTCGGGTTCCGCCGACTGGTTCGGGTGCCAGGACACGGCTCTGGTCTCTGGCAGGGTTCGTGGGGCATGCGCCAACGTAGGGTTCGGTTGCCAGTGTGCTGGCGTTACGTATGGCGTAGCTCCGGTTGTCGGCGGTGGCGGTTGCAGGAGCGGTGACAGTCCTTGGACTGCCGCTTCCGCCGGTGACGTCTTTCGGGTTTCCCGGGTCTCATCAGGTTCAGCTTGATGTGGCTTGTACTGTTCGATGACAGTTGTATCAAGCCACTGGTCAATATTTTGATTCCCGGGTTCGGAGACTTCAGAAGCGATATCTTCATCATCATTGCTGTAATCTAATTCTATTTGGGCAATGTGGATGTCCATAAGTGCAATTTCCGACTGGTCATCGGCTAGTTCTTCCTCGGCTTGTGCTTTCTTGATCTTTGCTTGAGTTTTATTGGCCTTAGCGATCAATAATTTGCGTTTAGCTGTGGCTAGGGCAAGTTGACGTTGTTTCAGCTTAGTAGTATTCTTTGTGGATGTTGTGCTTCTTACATCTGATTGAGTGAGAGTCGCATCCGAAGGGTTCTTGAGTTTTATAGGAGTGACTCCGGGTACACTGGACATAACCAGCGTGGTAGCAGGCACCACTGTGGTGGCGGTTCCGCAAGCAGAACCGGCCGGGGCAGCTGTCGTCATGGTGGGTACGCCCAAACTGTTCGTGGACACGGCAGTGGTCCAGTTGGGAGTGAGCCCGACGATGTCTGCGTTCGATGTGGCCGCAGATGTAGTAGCTACAGGTGCGTCGCCTGTTTTACCTGCTGATCGAAGGGTCGGTGACATTTTGCAGTTTCCGGCGAATCCGGTTATCGAAGGACCAATGAAAAGCACGTATCCCGGCGTATCCGGCTCGAAGGACCAATGAAAAGCACGGTGCTGGGTTGGTCGGGAACTACGCACTAATACACTGAGTTCGGTTCAAATATTTATTAAGGTTCACAAATAAAGCGGACTGTATAGGATCAAAATTAAGTTCACTAGTTCACAATAAATGAGCACTGAAAATACCCACAAAGATCACGGAAACTAAACTGAATAAATACACTAACTGTTCGATTTAAACACAACTTGTTCGTAATTACTGGTTATCACAACTGAAAGATTTTTTGTTCACTTAAAAATTACTCTCAGGTCCGTTCACTGGTTAAATGATAACTTTTAGCACAAACTATAAAACTGTTCACAAGCACTGATAACACACTTTATAAGCACTCTCGTTCACTTTAGATATCGCACTCGTTCGCAGTTAAAATAACTAATAGCACAAAGTTCACTGAAAGCACTTCGGTTCACTTGAAGATACTTTAGGATCCGATCACTGGATGTTCCTGGCTTGTTCACTTAGCGCTGATCAAATAATGACTGACTGAAAGTACTTCGGTTCACTTGAAGATACTCTCGGATCCGTTCACTGGATGTTCCTGGCTTGTTCACTTAGCGCTGGTAAAAAAGTAACTGACTATCACAAAGGTCACTGAAAGCACTTCGGTTCACTTGAAGATACTCTCGCATCCGATCACTGGATGTTCTTTGCTTGTTCACTAAGCGGTGGTAAAATAATTACTGACTGCTGCACGGTCCCGGTGCAGCTTTTATATCAAATATTAGGAAAACTCTCCAATTTTCCCGAAAGGTCTACAGAAGTTTAAAGTTCCCGCGTTTTCTAGTAGGTTCTATGTTCTAGGTTATTCTGGATAGAAGTTTTGCGCTACTCAAATGTAGATGGCGCTGAATAATAATTAAGGTATCTTCACACAGTCAGAAGTTGGAATCGATTCTAATCGATTGGCCACAATAGTTCAAAGACAATAATTATCAAAGTGTGAGATTACCCTAATTGCGAGATACATTCTATCTGTCACTGTCAGTTGACAGTTTCCTGTCACAGTTCAAAGGTCAAGTTCAGAGTTCAAAGGTTTTGTTTTGATAGAATGTTTCTGCAGAAAAATGGATGTTTTTTAATTAATTTACAGTTTTAGCGCCTGTCCTGCACAATTACATTTTCTTGACGGGCCAGTTGTTGAGGATAAGTTAGATCTGTATAGAACGTTGTTGACTAGAGAGTGGAAATTTTTCTTCCTTTTTATTACAGCACCGAAGTTTGACGCTGTGAGTAATAGTTTTCTTATTTTAAGCCATTCCGCACTTTCTCTCTGTCTTGCTGTTCTTTCTTGGATACCTTTTCGGTCACTTACCAAGGACTCCAAATTTTTCATAAAATCTGCATTGGCTTTTTCATTATCTTCCTTCACTTTGGAACCATAATCATTTTGTTGTTGAAATAGTCTTTTCCGGTTTTTTTTTCTTTGAATCATGTTTGCTTGTTTTCTTTTCATATCTCTTTTTCTGTCTAGCTTTTTAATGCACTTTCTTGGGCTTTTGCCCAACATCGTATGCAGAGTATATAATGGTCTTGTCAGAGTATATAGTGTGCTTGTATAGAGGCGGCGTTCGGAATGTTTTCTCGGTAGAAGTTTAGCATACCGATGAATCTTCGTAATTCTTCTATAGTTTTTGGTTTCGGGTAGGATGTGATTGATTGAACTTTCTCGGCTGGCGGCTTGATACCATGTTAGTTGACGCGATGACCGAGGAAAGTTACTTCTTCTTGGCCGAATACACATTTTGCCGGGTTTATAGTGATGCCGTATTCGTCGAGTCGTTGTAGAACGAGCCTTAGGTATTCGCGGCTTTCTTCTTTGTTTGTTGATATTAGTAAAATATCGTCGACGAACGGGTAGGCGAAATCGAGTCCTTTAAGTACTTCGTGGATGAATCGCTGGAACGTTTGACCGGCGTTTTTCAGTCCCGGACACATGCGCGGGAATTCGAATAGTCCGAACGGTGTGATAATCGCCGTTTTCTCGATGTCGGCTTCGTGAACCGGTAATTGTTGGTAGGCTCGGTTTAGGTCGATGGTACTGAATATCTTCTTGCCGTTGAGTTGATAGGTGAAGTCTTTCACTCTGGGAATCGGGTAGCGGTCGGGTTTCGTTATTGCGTTGAGACGTCGATTGTCACCGCAGGCACGAATATCGCCGGATTTCTTAGGTACGACGTGAAGCGGCGACGACCTCGGACTTTTGCTCGGTCGGCAGAGACCTTGCTCTACCATATTTTGAAATTCTTTCTTGACTTGTTCGTAGCGGTGAGGCGGGAGGGGTCGAGCTCGGCAGTGTACGGGCGGTCCGCTTGTCTCGATGAAGTGTTCGACTCGGTGTACGGGGTTCAGTTTCATTGAAGTTAGTCGAGTCACGCCGGGAAATTCTTGTAGTATGTCGTGGTACGATTGCTGTAGATCGATGCTTCGTACTGTAGGTATGTTCGACTTGTGAAGTTGTGCGTTCGTTGTTAGTTGGGTTTTTCCGTCGATGAGTCTTCGGTTTTTGATGTCGACGATAAGTTGGTGGTAGTTGAGGAGGTCGGCGCCTAGTATTGGTTTGGTTACTGCGGCGACGATGAATTTCCACTTGAACGGACGGCGTAAGTTGAGGTCGAGTTCTAATGTTTTCTCTCCATAGGTAGGTATGACGGTGTTGTTCGCAGCGTAGAGTTGAAATGTAGTCGGTTTTGACGCAGTACCGGGTTTTCTAGGTAGCACGGAGACATTTGCGCCTGTGTCGACGAGGAAACTCAGTCTTGTTTTCTTGTCGGTTACGAAAAGGCGGTGGGAACTTTCGATAGCGTTGGGTTCCACCTCGTCCAGCGCTGATTTTAGTTTTCCGATGGTTGTTTGAAATTACACGGTGGTGTGCATCTGTAGGCTGCCTTGCCGAATTTGCAATGGTAAAAGCAGTAGGGTGATGGGTTTTGCTCTCGCTGTTGAGATGGCGAACGTTCGCGCTGTCGGGAGCGATTTCTTTGATGGCAGGAATGGCAGACGACGTTGCGACGATTATTTTCGTTTCGAATTTCTGCGACTTCGAGTGACAGCTTGCGGATTTCTTCGACTAGAAATTGCATTGGCGGCTGTGCTGGGTGTTGTACGGGTAGTGTCGGCGGTATTTGCATCGGAGCTGCGTACGGAGAAACAGCGGCGACAGTGCCAGTTTGTTCCAACATGGTGTCGGCGAGCTTCGCTAGGTCGTCTAACGTCGTTTGGTTAGAGAAGGTGTTGATGACGGAGAGTACTGCGCGCACGTGCGGAGGTAGATGGTTTGTCCATAGCATTCGAAGTGTGTCGGCGGGTACTTTGTCTCGGGCGAGATTCTGCATATGACGTAGCAGTCGACTCGGCTTTTGATGCCCTAGCTCGATGTCAGTGCTTAGTAATTTTTGAAGTTGTGAGCTTTCTGATTCTTCGTAGGCGGAGATAAGTCTAGTTTTGATGGCTTGATACGGTTGGCTTATTTCTGTCATCTTGAACAGGATGCCCGACATTTGTTCGATGTCTTGCTTTTCAAGTTGAGCGAGAACCATTTGACATAGTTGTAGTTCGGTTCGTTTGCAGTCACATGTCGCGGCTTCAAAGCACATGAACCAAAGTTTCGGCTTGTCTCTCCAAAACGGCGGAATGCGGACGGCAAGCGCTATTCCGGCGACTTCTGGGTTGAACTGCGGGGTAGTCGACGCTGGAGGCTTCTCGGTTGAGTTGCTGGATCCCTGGTCAGTCATTGTTGTAGAGTTTTCTTTTTCAGGTTGCTTTGTTCTTCGGGGTCACCAATTTAGGCCGATTCAATGAAAGTCCAATTGTAGTAGAATTATTTTTTTTTTTTTATATTTTTTCAAATTCCGCAATAAATCGATATTTTACAGAACTCCAATATTCACTTTGACACTGACGTCTAACCGTTTTCATCCGTGGCCATTTTGTACCACCATGCCAAAACCGCTACAGAAGCATTCATCACCCAACTTTCGTGTGCTGTTAAGTGTATACTTGCGCCGGAGTCGATATACCACTCATTTACATTGAAATTCCCGCTTAAAAACACTGCGCTGAATGCATTTGAATGTTTTATATTTTTATTATTGGTATTTGATAAGTTATTTTCGTAATTTGGGCATTTATTCTTATAATGGCCGAATTGTTTACATCGGTAACATTTCACTATCTTGACATTTGAGTTTGACAGTTCTTGGTTAGTGCTACCAACATTACCATTTTTTTTGCCATAGACAAATTACTATTTTTCTTTTTAGTGAATTTCATGTTCGATGCGAATGCACCGCTAACTTCACATTCATTTTGTTCTGCAGATAACTCCATGTCCAATAGTTTCGTTTTGATGGAATCTGCCGTTATCAAAATACCAGAATGTTCAATTGCCATAATCATAGGGGAGAAACGATCTGGCAATCCCGCCAACAGCAACGCTCCTGTCCACTGATCATTAATTTCGAATCCCGTACCGCTTAATTTTTGGGCCGTATCGATAATCTGCGTCACGTAGGACGTCATCGAACTGCAGCTTTCCAGCCGAATCGAAATTAAATTTCGTAACAAGGTTGTTCTTCGTGAATAACCATTATCATCAAATAGTTGTTTTATTTTGTCCCACAGCTCCTTTGATGTCGTTACACTTTTGAGATGTACATATAAAGACGGGTCGATTGTCATGATCAATTTCGCTTTGGTTTTTTCGTCGTCTGCAGCTTCTATGTGGACTCCTGCTTCTGGCTTTACACAATGTTTCATGCCTTCGAGGATTAAGAAGTTCTCTGCTGCGAAACACCACTCACTATAATTTTCACGTCCCTTTAGCTTGGGCACGTTCACGAGGTAGTTACCCGACATTATAACTTGTCTATTTTCGCTAATCTCGTTCACAGTGAATAAAAAAAACGACAATTGTTCACATCACAGTTAAAAAAATAAGTCTTTAACACTCGGTAATCTCCGAAATACTTGTTAAAAAACGAAAATTATGAAGCATAAGGCCCATAACCTCTTAAAATGAAACACACCGCCATGTTACTTTCAGTAGACTAACTGCATTTTTATTAAAAAAATATAAGGTAGGTACACATAACCATCATAGATGGCAGCACAAGTGTATAAAAAAGAATATTGTTAGATATTATTTTCAACAAAATTGTATCTTGATTATTTCTAATTCTTGATATTTTAAGATTTATTATTATAAATTTTATATTTTAGCAACCTCACTAGAGGTTTTGCGTCCTTGGACGTTAATCTTAAAGTGTTTCTGCGAAAGGTTTCTAATACGAAAGGGGGTGGTTCTACACATCAATGTGAGCAACTTATATTTTACAACCTATGAAATTTCGAACTCTTTTCGAAAATCTGGAGGTTATGTTTACAAAAAAATCAGTTGTTTCTTAGAGGTACACATTTTACATTATACAAATTCTCAAGATTTCAATAAATATTTGAATTTTCAAAAGCCGCAGAACAAAAAATATTCCCTTAGACGTCTAGAACAAACCCATTCGTATGAAAAAACCTTCGCAAGAACACGTTGTTTATTTGTATCTCTATAAAGTTGATAATATTGGAATAAAGATTATGTTATCATGGTATATTAACGACAGTAATTTGCATTTTATAGATTGTAATGTGTATGTTTTTGATTCTCCTATTTCGTAATTAAGTGCAGTTGCATAAATACTGATATGTGAAGATTTAAAAGGTTTCTCAAGGAAATTAAACATTTTTTTAATACTTTTTCCTTTGATTTTTATTTCCCCCTTAATCAGAATTGCATATTCCATTTCAATAATGTTTTTGTCTGTACTTAAAAACCACTTATTTTTGTCTTCCTTACTGGAAAGGAAACAATTTTCATTCAGTATTACAGCATTAAACACTTTGTCACCAGTTACCAACTCTTTTTCGTATTTGACGACAGGATATGACTGTAATTCTCTATCATTTCTTTTCAACTTTGACAATTCTTGTAATCTATTTGCTACTTGAGATAATGGTAAATCACCTTTTCGTAATATTTTTTTTATTTTGAAGAGCATACTTTCGAATGGATAAGCACTAAGAGAGGGCAAACATCCAAATCTGGAAACATCATTTACTATGTGGCATAAGTTATGGATGTTACTGCCTACCGAATCTTGACCATATATTTCTACAAATTTTTCAAAGTAGTCTTCAAAAAGCTGTTGAGCAATATGCCTATAAGATTTATAAGCGTCATTATAGCAAATTGTAGTGGCACAAAATAAAGTTAAAAAGTGCTGGTAAACCTCAAAGGACAAATATTTTTTTAAAATAACGGGACCAAAGTATAACAGATTTTTTTTTTAATTTGGTGCCTTTCCAAAAATGAAGGCTATCTAAATCTCTCATTCTGTCTTGGTAGATTTCCTTAGGTGTAAATGATTTAATTTCTGAAATTCTTTTTGAAATTGATGTTATATCCTTCGCTGACCATTTTGTGTTGAAATTGAAGCTACCACTAGTCCATCCTACTATGCGCCGTTTCATTACACCCAAATCCAATAGATGATGAGCATCGGCAACCGGAAAATCTTCAACCAGATCTATAGGTAAATCTTCAATTGTTGTCCTTTCTTTATGATGATCTGGATCTATTCTATTACGAAAAGAGTCTGTACGTAAAGGCAGGTCGGTTCGGGGAAAACTCATATGACGATATTTTTTATCGTACTCCCCTATTATTATACACTTCATGCATCCATGATAACTATTAAATCCCATAGTATCTGAAAAAAATACTATTTAAATTACTTGAGTTTTATACCCCTAGTTTGCATTACCTCACAGACCTGAGTCGAGTGTCAGATTTATTTTTCCGTAACGGAATTTGTGTAGATTTCTTCTGATTTCTTTGACTTGACGGCTTTGGCTGCTTTCTTGTTTTCTTTCTCTATGAGAGATTCTTTTATAGGTGTCGAGGTCAAAACCTTAGAGGATTTCTTCATTCTACCCTTTCTTGTATTTGCTAATGTTGTTTTGTTAGGTGTCGGAAGTAGATTTTTGATGGTAGAAGCTAGTATTGCTTCAATTGTGTCTTCAGATACACTTGATGGCAAGTACGACACAGGAGCTATCGTTGTAGATGAAGTGGATGGTACAGGATTTATTGCCTTTGATGGTGTAGACTGCATTTGTGTTATTGTTGCAATTTGATCAAATAGTATCGGCTCTAATACAGATCGAGCAAATGGTATTGGATCGTCTTCCAGCGATGGTGTAGAAGAAGTGGATGGTACAGAATTTATTGCCTTAGATGGTGTAGCATGTAGCACATTCATTGCTGCGTTTTGATCAAAAAGTATCGGCTCTGTTGCCACCAGAGATGTAGATGGAACTGAATCTATTGGCACCAGGGATGTAGGAGGCATTGGGTCTATTGCTGCTGATGATGTTGACGATATTGGATCTAAAATAGAGGAATCTTGAATAACTACATGGCCAGACAAAACTTCAGCTGGAATGAAGTCTTCTTCAGAAAAAGTGTTTGGGTTTAGCGGCAAAATACCCGCTGCTCTAAATCCCGATTCTCCCTTACTAATTGATGCCACGGCTGAATATGCTGTATTTAATATAGCTGCCACATCATATGGAGTTATCTTTTCAGGAAGACGAGTCTTTAAGAATAAATCACACTCTTTCTTATATGCTCCTTTAAGGGGTCCAAAAAACGTGAGATCTAAAGGCTGCATTCTGTGAAATGTATGTGGAGGCAGCGACAGCATATGTATATTATTTGCTTTACAGAAATCATAGACAGGTAAAGAAATATGACTTGCATGATTGTCAAGTATTAATAAAATTGGCTCCTGGGATGATGGTTTAGTATGAGTAGCAAAATGTTGTAACCATTCGAAGAAAAGATTTTCATTAATCCAGCCATTATCCGAGCATTTGTATATTGCCCTGGCCGGTCCATCTTTCTCAAGCAGTGGAGTCATTCGCTTCCTTGGAAAGATAAACATTGGTGGCACGAATCCACCGGCAGCGTTCATCGCACATAACAAAGTTATATTCTTTCCTCGTTCCCAGCTAGTGACGGATCCGACTTTTTTCATACCTTTGGGAGCTAGTATTTTACCTGGCTCTTGTACAGTGAAAATGCCTGTCTCGTCGCAATTATAAATATTTTTGGAAACAAATTTATGTTTCATCATTAAATCTTCCAGTAATTTATAAAACAACTCTACTTCCGTTCTATTGAAAGCTGTTATTCGGTTAATGCTAGTAGCTTCTGGTTTTCTAATAGAAATGTCATTTCTTTTATTTTAAGAAATCCTTCTAGCCAGTCCCGGCCAGCCATTTTAGCGTCATCATCAAAATTGAGTTTTATGCCATTTTATTCTGCAAACCGATAAGCAGTTTTCCTTATTGTAATTGACATGCAACCATAGAATATATTTGACAAACACTTCACTCGGTCTGCTAAATACTTTTCTACTTCTTTGCTAAATATAGGAAGTCTTCCTAAGCGTGGCTCTGATGAATCTTTCTTTTTTAGTCGCTTCTGGAGGGTCGAAAATGGAATATTCATAGCTTTTGCAGCACTTCTCATAGAATGGTCCGTTTTCATGAGCTCTTCAGCTTTTGACAGCGTACTTGAATCCCATTGGGCCTTGTTTGTCGATCTGGGGCGTATTTTCGGCATTTCTGAAGCAATCAAAAATTTATACATTAAATGTTTGAACAAAAACAATACTGCGGGATATGGGAGTCAACTCCTATTGCCCGCATTTTAGTGACTCTCATTTCCCGATTTAACTCAATTACAAAATAATAATAACCGTCAAAAAACTACCGGTTAATTCACTACAAATTCAGTCTAAAACAATATTTTAAGGTTACAATTAAACAATAAAACTGCTAAATCACATAAAAGTATCAACATTTATCAACTCACCCCTTACTTACACACACGAAATATAAGAAGACATACGCGGGAAACACTGACACGGGTCTCTCTCTTGAACACTTGGCGCACACTGAGTGAGCGATCGGGCCGGTAGCGGGGTGCGGGGTAGACATCGTTTAAGCTTATGTGTGTTGTCATTCGTTCATACTTCGGTTTATACAATACTGGCCACCATTGCCCACTGACTCCCATTGCCTAGTTTTCCCCTAATAATAGTAATAAAGTGCATTACGAACTTAAAACACAAACATTTTCGTCACGTTTTGTCTTGTATTGCGACAGTACGGTATGATATCGTATGTTCCTGTCGTGTGTCCTAACTAACAACTAGGTTTTTGATCAGGTATGTTATACCTAAACCTAGGTTAGGTGGGCTTAGGGGGCAACTCGGACACAAAATATCTCATCCACGGCCGAGTTTCCTACTTTAATATTTTGATGTAGCCTTCTCGGGCGAACCACATATCACAGTATCCGAGATTACTTCGTTCACAATATGAAGTAGTAAATTCGGCCAAACATAGACTTTTGGAGGAAAAGCTTAAAATCACATACTATAAATTGTTTTTTTTTTTGCATTGGTACCTACCTATATAAAACAACTATTGAAAATAAAACATAACAACTATAGCCGCATAAAAATACGAAACAATGACAATGTCAAATAAAAGAGTAATGATTACCATACTCAATAAAAAAAAACAATATTTTACAATAATATTATTGATACGTACAAAATGTTTTTTTCCCTTCAAATCCAAGCCTGACAAATAAAACCAAAATATAATAGATTTAAAAAATAATACAATACTAATAAAAAACAATACAAATCGATGAAAAAAAAAAAAAAACAAAATTAACAAGAAATTAACATTATTTCTAATATTTATAATTATATTTCCTACTTAAAGTACAATATCATTTTAAATCAATAGAAAAAAAAAGTTAAACGGGTGATTTTACGATTATGATAAGAAGGTAATAATTTCTCTATAGTAATATTTTATTTACCATAGTTTATTAACATAAACACAATGCAATTTTGTCGATGCAATGACCTACTGTAATTTCGCGATCCACAAGTTCAGTTAATGATAACTGTAATTTGTTTTGACGTTTAACAGATTCGCTGGTTCTTTTGCTTATATAATGATTTTTTTTCCAAAAAGTTGAGTAGTAATTAGAATCTTTCGAAAGAGCCCTTAGTAGTTGAGCTATATTTGGTTTGGGTCTAATTTTCTTGTTAAGTCTGGAGTTCCAGGACTCTGAAACGTTATTGGTTTTGTTTCTAATATTGTAGAAACACCATTTGTTGGCCAAACGCTGTTTATTTGTCATCCATGTTTGCTCGAAATATTTATTGAATGCAAATATTTTTGAATCTTGTGTGCATTCTCCCAATACGTATAGCCATCCATCGTCTCTGTACTCTAAGGGTAAATATGACAGTGCAATGCAACGTCTTACATGAGCTTTATATAATTTAGTTTTTGTCAATTCATATTTTTTTGCATGTTTCCACACCGCTTGTGCAAAATGAAATAGACAACCTCGAGTAATAGTATTTGGATGTATTTCACGAATGGCATTCATAATGCCTATCTCAAAATCCGATGTAATGACTTCTGGATCAAAGTCAGGAATCTGACTTTTTACAAGATCAAAAAAAAGCTCATACGATTCTTGTTTTTTGTTAGGCAATAAGCCATATAATGCAGGAACTACGTTGATTTCGTCGGGATTTGTAACTCCAAGATCAACATGAAGACTAAAAAGTTGCAAAAAAGGAGGTACAGCACTTTTAAAAGTGCCATCAACATAAACTTCTTTCGCTCCTTTTAGAATTTCTCTTCCTTCCTTACTAGAAAAAAGTAATATCCTTGATTGTTTATGACAATAATCAGCTAATACAAAATCTTTAAAAATATTCGGTACAATAACATCTTTTATGCGGGAAAAACGAATTCGTTTCGCCTGTAAAGCTTTATTTCTGTGTTTGTAAATTGTTTTTTTTATACTATCGTATTTCGGCAAAGCCTGTAATAAGTTTAGTCCTTTGTCCTTCATTTCCTCCACTGTATCTGCGTATATCGCAGGTACAGGAGTACTTTCCGTTTTAGCTCGTTCAATGCATTTATTAAAGCGATACTTTATCTCATTAGCAGCTATATCTAACTTACATAAATGTTTCGTTTGTTTTACTATCACTGACTCGTTTCTTACCAAAATAGCTGAGCAGGTATTTTTTTTTGAACATGCCCACACAGTATGTCCGTTTCGATTGTTGCGTTTTAAATTATACCTATAACCATCATACAACAAAACTTGGCCACCTCTCTGTGATGGTATTATTGTAAATGTCTCTTGAGAGACATTTTTACTTGTTGAAGGAGTACTGTCCATGACTAGAAAGAAGAAATAAAGTAAATTTACCATTCACTTCACTTTAAAAATTAACCAAAATATATGGGTAGGTATTGAATGTTGCTCACCTGTATTTGTTTGTCATCAAAATTTAGTTTAAATATGTAGGTATGACGCTTAGTTTAGGTATAATTCAATGCATTTATTACAATCGATGCACAAAAATTGTTAAAACACCGAGAACTTCATAAAAATATTGAATATTGCAATTTTATTTCTATTAAACACGGATGAATGATAGATTAGGTAATTGACAGGAAAACTTTTACAGATTACCCTCAAAACATTAATAAATTGTTAGTATGAATAAACGGAAATTTTAACAGGCAATACCTACAAAATTACTTGAAATACTTGCATTTTTTTTTAAACTTTTTATCTTTCTATCATTGTTTATCATTATAAACATCATCAAACGGTAATTCATGTTATTTGGATTATCTATACTAATATTATAAACAGGAAAGATTTGTTTGTTTGTTTGTTCCTAATAGGGTCCGAAACTACTGGACCTATTTGGATGAATGAGGATATGAGGTTGATATCTTCATATTTGGATGTGATCCCGGGACTAACATAGGATAGTTTTTATCTCGAAAATCCCACAGGAACGAGAACTACGCCGGTGAAACCACGGGGCGCTGCTAGTTTTGTCATAAACGTCGGGGTCTACATAATACAATATACGTAGCATGCATTTCTGTTTTAATGTAACATAATGATTTTGTTTGTTTTTATTAGATAATATTCGCCTTAAATTATGTTATAATTAAAGTAGATGCTATTTATTTCTTTTGTGATTTTGTTTAATTAATTTTGGTTTACTTTGTTGTATGTTTTGATTTTAAATTTATTTTGGTTTTCTTTGTCAGGCTTGTATTTGAAGGGGAAAAACATTTTGTATGTATTAATAATATTATTGTAAAATATTGATTTATTTTTTTAATTGAGTATGGTAATCATTACTCGTTTATTTGACATTGTCATTGTTTCGTATTTTTATGCGGCTATAGTTGTTATGTTTTATTTTCAATAGTTGTTTTATATAGGTAGGTACCAATGCAAAAAAAAAAACAATTTATAGTATGTGATTTTAAGCTTTTCCTCCAAAAGTCTATGTTTGGCCGAATTTACTACTTCATATTGTGAACGAAGTAATCTCGGATACTGTGATATGTGGTTCGCCCGAGAAGGCTACATCAAAATATTAAAGTAGGAAACTCGGCCGTGGATGAGATATTTTGTGTCCGAGTTGCCCCCTAAGCCGTTAGGTGATACCTATACAGACTTTAGTGAAGTGACTGTTTGGTGTTCATTATACGTGGTCGTACCTGTTCGAACACGTTTGTTTACCGTGCGTGGTAACTCATCATTACCTACTAGGTTTTTGTTTACCTACGTTACCTATTGAACGGATATAGTGAAGTGACTATTTGCAGTTTTTCGGACTCTTGAGTGAATAATCTCGTAAGTGCAGAACATAAAATTTTAAATTGTGTTCATTTTTTGTGCGAACTTTATACCTACGTCGGGTAGGTACTTAAGTGACTAGACTACTGTGCTAAGTACATTGTTGGTGATAAAATGGTGGGGACCCGTTCGCGTACCGGAAGTTTCGCTTCTCACGCGGACGGCACGCAGTCAGTGGACGTGGTGCCGCCCGCGCAGCCAGCAGTTGACGCGGTAGAGCCTGCGACTCAAAGTGTTGAGAGCACTTCGGCTTCGACTAGCGGTGTTATGGCCGCCGCCCCGCCATCATATGCTGAGGGCGGTGGCGCCGCCGTCACTTCGCCGCCGGTGGTTCATCGGTCGGCTACGGATGCCGCAGCTGCGCCGATTTCCATGACCACCGACCAGCTGCTCCTGCTTATCGACCGCTTGAAGAGCGGTCCGGTAAAGTACACCAACACCTGTATCACATTATGGCAACTTTTCTAAATGTATGTCTCGCTTTGACGGTGCTAAGACTAGCGACGTTCGCGCCTTCATTGACGCTGTGGAGACTTATAAGGCGCGTACACAAGTTGATGATGACATCGCCCTCCGTGGGTTATCCATATTGCTTACCGGCTTAGCCGCCACCTGGTGGCAGGGTGTTAAAGATAGCACCCCGACTTAGCAGGCCGCAGTCGAGGCCTTAAGGCAGACTTTTGGATCCAGATTACCGCCGCACAGGGTATTAAGGAAAATCTTTGAACGTGAACAAAAATTAAATGAGGCTACATACTTATTCGTCTGTCATATTAGAGCATTGATCGCACAATTACCTTTGAATTCGCTGACTGAAACTATACAATTAGACATGACGTACGGACTTCTTAATAAACATATACGCGAGAAGGTTCCACGTTCGAGTTTTTTTACCTTCGCGGAACTCCACACGCAAGCGCGCCGTGTGGAAGACCTTTTCGACGAAGCTCGTCCGTCTTCGTCGGTCACAAATAGTAAACTTCGATCGCATTGTAACTACTGCAAACAATACGGACATACAAAGGAGACATGCCAAAGATTGGCAAAAAGAACTAAGGATGTTCCTGCTGTGGGTAAGCCACAGATGTCTTCAATTACGTGTTTTGGGTGCGGAGCGCCCGGTGTCATCCGTTCCAATTGTGCCGTTTGTAAACAAAATAAATCAGTGGTTAAAAGTTCGTTTCAATCAGTATCCGCGAGTGATAGTAGTAGTGTCGATTCGCGTGTGCGACCGGTCTTACAAGTTAAAATTTATGGTGAACTAGGAACCCTGTTAGTAGATACTGGTGCAAAGCACTGTATAGGGAGCGTTAGCGATCCCGTTTGATTAAAGAACAATGGCAGGTCGCCAAACAACGTTTTTATCAATTTAAAACTTAGGCGTCTAGATATAAAAAAATACGAGAAGAATCTACAGAAGTCCCAGAATACATAAAACTAACTAAAACACCTTAATCACCGAAGTTAAAAAGATAAGAGTATTTTAAAATAGCCTTCTCGGCCGTTGTCGCCATGTTGGATTAATGGGGAATTAAAAAAACAGTTGCGTGTTTTTTGATATCTATAAAATTCTTTGTCCTGACCGACTGACTGACTGACTGACTGATGTTCTATCAACGCACAGCCTAAACCGCTGATAGTAGAGAGCTGAAATTTGGAGAGTGTGTTCTTTATGTGATGTAGGCATCCGATAAGAGAGGATTTTTGAAAATTCCACACCTAAGGGGGTGAAAAGGGGTAGCAAAGTTTGTATGGGACAACGTGTTTCCTTGGTCTAATCGACTTCAAACTTTGCATAAATATACTTCTTTAGAATTAATTGAACACGTGTTTCGTATTTTTTTTGTAATTCATCCCCATAAGATGGGTAAATGGGGTAGAAAGTTATATTGCTTGCACTGATTTACCTAGATAATACTCTTTAGTGCATTTGATTAGATTTTGACACAAAATTAGAATGTCTCAAAAGTTCAAACCTCATTAGTGTCGCTTTTGTTGGTTCTTAAGTTAAAAGGTGTCAGGGACTTTTGGGACAAATATTTCTCATTATCATATAGGACCGTAGAGTTCGAAATTCAAAATTAGGATAAGATTCGAAATTTAAATTTTGTTTATATAAATATTTTACGACTAGCAGCTCCCCGCGGTTTCACCCGCATAAGTCCCGATCCCGTGGGAATTTAGGGATCAAAAGTAAATTTCTCAATAAATGGACTATCCAACAAGGAAACAATTTTTCAAATCGGACCAGTAGTTCCTGAGATTAGCGCGTTCAAACAAACAAACAAAAAAACGCTTTCGCTTTTTAATAGTAATAGATAGATAGATAGATAATAATACACTTGATTTACCTTTAAAAATCCTCTTGGTAATTTCATAGATTACTTTTTTTGTGGATGTAGCGATTTCTTTGTAAATGAAAAATTCATATTTCTTTAGAATTTACATGTTGTTAATTTCTGGTTGATATATCTATAGGTACATATTATAAATCTGTAGCGATAAAAAATTCTGTAAAATTGACTTATATCCAGAAAAAAAAATGTCGCCTCTAAATCGGTAACTAAACACGAATCAAATGTTTTTAAACGCTGTCTGTTCGTTTGTTTTGTTCCCGCTAATCTCAGAAACGGCTTATCCGATTTTAATCAAATTTGGGATGCAGATAGCTTTAGACCCGGATAAACAAACCGGCTACTTTTTATCCGGATATAATGTCCGGATATGAATTTGAAAAAAAACCGTATATCCGCTAATTATTCTGAAGTAGTTTGATTGTTGTTTTGAAAAAGTGTGTTGTGTGTAATCAATACATAGTGACCGGATATCCGGCAAGTTGAAAAAAAACCGGATAGCTATCAGAAAATTCTTGAAATACCGTATACCTATGTGTCTCCATATATCCGGATTCCGGATCTGTCTGAACTCTGAACGTACGGAAATTCTGTATAATGGCTGTTTTTAACTTATTTCAAAAAAGGAGGAGGTTCTTCATTCGACCCATATACTGTTTGTGTATGAAGGTATGTATGTATGTGAATATGTTCACGCTGCCTGTACTACGTGTATGAAGTCCGATTTTGATAATTCTTTTTTTAATGGTGAGAGGTGAGAGTTCAGGATTGGTCCCATAAAATCTTGGTGAAATTCTGATGAGAACCTTCGGAATGACGAGCAAAATAGCATCCCACAATGCAGTAAATTACAATTTTTTGGACTTCTATCAATAGAATCGGCAAAGAACTAGGTACAAATTGATAGACTACCCGAAACCACCTTCTCATCAGGAAACTCTTCAATGATTAAAGTTACGGTTACAATTTTGATGATTTTTACAGCTTTTTCTTAATTACTTTGAATATTGTATTGTTCTTTCTTTGATTTTTTGTATTTCTTTGTGTGTTTTTTCACAATTTCTTTGTAGGATCATGAGATGATCTTCCTATGATATTCCCTGTCCCAAATCAAGTAGGCATCAACGCTTCGCATAGCGCATAGTGGATAGCGGTCAAAACAATTATCTTACGTTTTTAAAGGAAGATAAGGGAGCGGGCTATTTCATTAGCTACGATTATTCAAGAAATATCGTGTTTTTGTTATTTAAAATGACATTACTTAAGATAAAACTTTTGGATAATGTAATGTAGGTATATAGGTGCAAGAATCATCAAAATCGGTTTAGTAGTTACGAAGATATAAGATCATACGTATACTTCATACAAACGTCCTTCCAAATACCCAAACTTTACCTTTTATAATATTAGTAGCTATAGATAAGCAGCGCGCGTTACCTCCCACTGTGCAAAATTCCACACTTAAACGGTCGCCTAGGGAAGTACTGACCGTGGAATTTTGCACAGTGACCACCAGCTCGAAAGCCTCTACTTCTCTATAAGAGTTATTTCAGCTATGTGATGTATTTAGATAGGTGAATAACTCATAGTAAGCTATTTTTATAGCGATATTAAATAACAATATGAAATTTTACTAATTAAAATAATTGAATTTAGTTCACCACGCAACCGGATGGAATCGGAACTAGCCGAAACCCAACGGGTTTCGAGCAACAGCTTGTTAGAAAATAAAATACATACGTGATTAAAATATAGACGTTACACGCAGCGCAATCTAGCCCAAAACTAAGTACTACGAATATACTATATTTCCTTTTTTTTGGAAAATACATAAGAACACAGAAAACACCCAAACCAGAAACAAATATTTATTTTAAACATAAATGCTTGCACCCGACGGGAATCGAACCCGACGCGCCACAGAAGCCGTAAATTCCATCTACGATTACTTTGACAGATCAGATGGTGGGGCAAAGGGCGTATAAAATAAATCAAGCACTCATGTTTTTATTTTGTATTTTTAGATACATTACATAATATACATTTATTTTAATTAATTATCTTCATCGTCATCAATGACATTTAAAAACTCTGCCGATGCTGAGATAGATGGTTAATACCTAGCCCACCCTAAGTACCACACCAGAGTCATTACGTGGGCGCAACACCCAACAGTACGCCGTCCTACTAAACAATTACAGCAATACTCTAGTATACCTGTTCGGCCTGGTATATTGTTTTCAATTAAAATATAAACAAAGTAGGCCCGGTGAAACTATTCTTGACGAAACAGTTTGTAATCTCTTTTAAAATGACCATTCACCGCCTCTACCACCCATCTGCAAATAGTGACGCAGCGGCTCCGATTTGCTTGTTCAGTTGTTAGTTGAAATTCGCCATCCAATAAAGATTCCGGCATATACGCTTTATATCCACATCCTTCTAAAAATTCAATGATGTCTCTAAAACCTCTATCTAAAATGAAGGCATCATTAGGTCTTAAATATGATCTTAGAGTGGATCCTTCACAGAATAAATTATTCATTATCTCCGCATCTGATGTGGTAGCTTTATATGGGCCCAAACAATCAACCACAACTAACTGTAACTAACCACATTACGTCAGTAACTGACTGACGTAATGTGGTTAGCAACAACAGATGCGATGGACTACTATATAACTTGTACTATTGTGTATTCAATGATAATAGTATGCTAACTACTGTTTTGTAACATTGTTTGATATTCAGTATATCTTTGCACCCTACTGAATGACAACGTAGAAAAGGGATGTTTCTTTCCACCCTCAAATTATCATTGTTTTTATTTTGAATTGTAAATATATATGTAGGATGTGAGGGTAGGTATGTAGCATTAAATGAGAGAAAGGGATAGAATGTATGCGCAAGAGTGAGAGAGCGATAGGTAGGGAGGATTGGCACTTTTTATTAGAACATGGCACGTGCACCGGTCTTTGATTTTGATAATTATTGTTTAAAATATATATAGAAGAGTGCAAAAAGGATTTTAATTTACACCCCCAAATCCCACATTTGGGGGCTCGTCCGGGATAAAATTAAAAGAAGAGGAGCGAGGCCAACGGAGTGTACAAAATATCGACGACGAAAAGACGCCACGCAGTCACCGGTGTACATTATGAAGGGCGCTAAAGGACGACGAAAAAGTCATCAGGAATTTAACGACGCAGACGAATTTCCGGAGATGGGGACCCACTTGCTTCAGATGACTTCGGGCTGGTACCATCATTTAACGGGCGAGACAAGACTTATTCCGTACAACAATGGATCAACAACGTTGAAGATAACGCTGAAATATTCGGCTGGTCGCCGATGCAGCAACTCCTAGTGGCGCGGCGATCTCTAAGTCTGGAACTGCGGAGCTGTGGATGAGGGCGGAGCGGCCGTATAAGTCGTGGGACGACCTCAAGGGGGCCGTGGCGCGTGAGTTTCCGGATACTATAGATGTCAAAACAGTGCATGAGCTAATGGCTTCTCGTAAAAAGCGACCGAATGAAGCCAGTCTCGATTACATGTTAGTGATGAAGGAGCTCGGGAAGAGAGGCAAAATACCGGACTATGTCGCGATTAAATACATAGTCGACGGTATTGTGGACGTTGAGACAAATAAGATCATGCTATACGGTGTTACTTCCTACAATGAACTGAAAGAAAGACTTAAAATTTACGACGTGATTCGGAGCAAAACAACGACAGATAAGCAGCAAAAAGGGAGAAGGATTCGGTGTTTTTCTTGTGGCGAGCTCGGACACGCATCATCTGAATGTCCTCATAAAGAAAAAGGTCGAAATGTTTTAATTGTAACAATTTCGGCCATGTTGGATCGGCCTGCAGAAACAAAGTCGGTGTCGGAGGCACTCGGGAACAATCGGGTGAGAACGGTGTGAAGTTCGGCAGACCGAAGCAATCGCAGTTTCGCCAACATAACACCCCGCCGAAACGGACGATGTTTGGAGCGATCGAAGACCAACCAGGGACTTCCGCTGCTAACAAAATGCAATCCTGTTCGAACTGTCAAAATAAAGAAATGTCAGCGTCACAGGCTGACATTGACAGCGATAACGACGAAATCGTAATCATGACAAATACGATTAGAGACGCGGATTTTCACCGAAAACGTAAACAAACCAGCTTGAAGCCGCTAAAAAGGATCGCATTACAATTACATGGCGAAGAGTACGAAGCATTAATCGACACGGGCAGTGACATAAACATGATATCGTCCGAAGTCTACCAGCGCTAGGGCAGGCCGACGCTTTGTCGAGACGAAATACGTTTGCGCGGAATCGGTTCCTCTGCGGTTTTTCCAGTGGGAAAGTGTACAATGGACGTCTATTGGGACAAAAAAGTGTTTAGTGACATTGATTTTTATATAGTGAGCAAACAAAACCTACCGTATCAGGTAGTATTAGGGCAAACATTTTTGAATTTAGTGACTATAGTTATAGAAGGTGGTGCTGTTAGGCTCTCAGACGATGACGAATGGATGAAAAATGAGTAAGGTAACGGAACCAATGTTGGACGGTGCCCCAATCATGAACATTTTTTAAATGTGTCGCTTAAAATAAGAAAACGGGAATATTTTTTTGGGAATGGCAACATTTATTACAATCTATTGGCCGTTTGATTGACGTCAATTGAATTTTGACAGCTGACGGCCATTTTGTTCCGCCATGATATCAGAGCAAAAAACAACTGTGACAACGAAATTCTACAAATCCGAAATCATTATAAGGGTCACGCTGCAGGTATGTTTTTCTAGTTCATATTTTGAAGGTTTATTCTTATAATTGTTGATTTGTGTCATTATTTCGTGCTTCCATGATAATCTAAGTATTCAAACACAACATAACCTCAACCAAATGACATACCGTTATTTAATAATTGTCAGTGTTTATTACTGGATTCAATTTTGTTACTTACCCAGTCATGAACATTTTTGTCCATAATAGAATTTTACTAGTAAATTATACTTGTGGTACTAACTATGTATGCAAAGCCAGACTTTTAGTTTGATATATAGCTTGTCACTTTATTTTATGTCTACCCAGTAATGGACAGTAGTGTCCATTACTGGTTGTCCATAACTGGATTTCCTAAACGTGTTTGTTTACCGATTTCATTTCTTTGTCATAGATATGGCACCAAAACGCGATTTCACTAGGGAGCAGATGGCAAAAGCATTTGAGGAAGTCAAGCGAGGGGTAAAGCTTTTAGTAGCTGCTTCAAAATACAATGTACCTCGAATAACATTAAGAAAAAAAGTAATGGGCATAAGTCATTTCGTACATTTCGTTCATTATTTGGGCAAAATCGTTTTTTTTTTAATTTTCTATTGACGACTCCGCTTGCTAACTGTCATTATTTCGACATAAAAAAAGTGTCAACTGTCAAGCATATTATTACACTGTGGTCAGTTGGAAGTTTGAAAGTGCCAGTTTTTACTTCTGAAAATTCTACCAGGGTCTATCATCCAGATTTCCAGACATAAAAGGTAAGTTTCTTTTATACTCGTATGTTTATGGCGTAGGATCTGTACTAAATGTCTGTATGCATATTTTCATATTTGGGTGCTTTTTTTTGACAAAACACAGGTGGTGGGAAGAATATTCCCTCTGCCTGTGGGTGAATTTGAATGGTTGCTTTGCTTTGTGCAGATGAGCAGGAGAAAAGATCCTTACAGAGCTTTGGATGACATAGATATAGAGCATGCGCTTGAGGATCTTTTTGGGTTACTAGAAGACCCACAAAATTCTGAAGATGACTTGGAATTTGACGATGAAGGAGTTGCATACAGTACAGCTAGGCTTCAGAAAATATTGAAGGATTTCGACAATCCGTCAATGTCTCCGCTTCTTCTACGAAGTCAACCCAGCCCACAATCGTCAGATGTAATGGATGCTGAAGTTGTTTCAGTGGCTGTTATAGAATGTGCCCAAGATCCTATGTCTGCCAACGTATCTACTGGTTAAGTTCCCTCAGTATCTGCTTCACCTCTACCAACTGCCCTACCTCGTAACCGAGATCCTTCACCTGCCGATGTATCTACTGCTGAATCTCCTTCAGTATCTGATACCCTACCACCAGCTGCACCACAGTGTGACCAAACTTCTCCTAGCGAAACTGACGACTCCGACGATGAAGATGCCGATTGGAAAAAAAACCTTCTGGTCTTTTAGGCCAGATCCAGAAGTATTTGACAGTGTACCATTGACCACAAAACAGAATTTTAATTCCAAAACGAGACCCATATTGTTTTTTGTCCTTCTCACACTTCTTCAAAATATAATGGATCTTTCACTATCCATGTAGTGCGGCTCTGGAATAACCTTCCGCAGGATATCCGAGCGAGTCAGTCTCTCAGCGTTTTCAAGAAACGAGTAAAGGAGCACTATTTATCCTCTGCGTAGTATAAGTATATGTATTTAATTATTGTATTGTATGTACGTACCTTTATGATTATATTCTTATTATATAAAATTTCCATGTCACAATGTTAGTTACCGTACTCCTCCGAAACGGCTCGACCGATTCGACCGACCGACTGAATAAATAAAATAAATAAATAAAATTTTCGAAAACTACTTCGAATTTCCAAAAGTCGTAGCACAGAAGTTGTTTGCCTGGATCTCTAAGGGTTGTTCTAGGCATCCATTCAAACAACCTTTCGGTTAATAGATAATATTAAAACAGCATATCATTAAATTTAGCATGCATGGTACAGGTATTTGTACTTTCTAGATGTCAAACATAATCATAGGATTCATAAATGTGTTTAGAAGTTATAGGAAGAGATGAAATGAATCAAGTTCTTAATTATGTATGAACAAAAATATTGTTTATTACAGAAATGCTGTCCACACAACCAAAAAAAGAAAAAAAATGGTTAAGACACTCTCGAAACCGCTGTGAAGATGGTCAAAGCGCAACAAATAAGCTTATCTAAAGCAAGCGTTGAATTTAAGTTTCCAAAAAGTACTTTGCACAACAAAATTTGTGGCAAGACTCCCATTAAATGCCGAAACGGGACCACATACACTTTTGTCCAATGCCGAAGAACAGAAACTTGAGACATGGATTTTGAGTATGGCTAAAGTTGGTTATCCTGTTAATGCAACTGATGTGCGGGAGACTGTGACAGAACTGCTGAAATTAAAAGGTATAAAGCTAACGCCAGGAAAAAAATGGATGACATTGTTTTTACAAAGACACCAGAATGTAACCAAAAGGCACGCGGAAATAATTTCTAAAGCAAGAGCTTCTGTTACGGAAGGTATGATCAGAAAATGGTTTGCAGATTTACAAAAATATTTGATCGGCGATAATGTTGAAGACTTATTAGACGATCCTGATCGTATATTTATGCTTATGGGAGGCTTATGTCCAGCAGTGGACTTCTTACAGCTGAAATGATGATGATGATGATGATCGTATATTTGTTTAACCTCGATGAGACAAGTGCACAGTTATGTCCCAAAACTGGTGTTATTTGGCACCTAAAAATTATCGTGCTACATACAACATTGCTTCTGGACAGGAAAAACAAAGTATAACTGTACTATGCAATCTGCCAGCAGTAAAGTAGTTCCGCCATTTATTGTTTACCCATTGAAAAGGATTTCAAAGGAGGTGGTTCAGACAGTTCCAGACCATTGGTCAATCGGAAGGTCAGATTCAGGTTGGATGACAGGCCAAACGTTTTTACAGTACATCAAAGAAATTTACTATCCTTGGCTACAGGAAAATGACATAAAATTTCCAGTGCTCTTGCTTGTCGATGGCCACAAAAGCCACAAAGGGCAATGATTAATTTTGTTCGGAGGTTGGCGTCTTTTTTTTTTTTGCGCAGCCACCCAAATCTTTGCTAGTAATTCGTAGTATTACGTCTATAAATATGATATTTTAAACCTATAGTCCTCTAAGTGATATCGGGGCTGAGCTACAACAGTATGAAAATACTGTTTAAATGGTGATGATATCATCAAAGTAAGAGTAAAATAATACTTTATAGGTATTAGTAGAATAATAAAAATCCTGTGGACCCAGCTTTTTCGAGCAAAGTAGCTAGGTAGGTAGGTACTTAAAACTATCAAAATGAAATGGAATAACACTACCTAAATCAAACCTAAATGAATGAGGTAGGTAGGTTACTCACCTAGACCTACCTTACCAAGGTAGATTGCAAGCAAATTCTGTAGAATATAGACATTAGTTATACTTACCTACATCCTTCCTACCAACACCTATTATGTAGGTAGGTACACAGGTGAAACTTGAAAGTTAGCGAGAACCTGATGAGTAGGTACGTAGGTTGATACCTATATTGTGTGTGGTATTTAATTTTCTACACGCAAAAACAGCTAAACCTATTGCGATAAAGGAGGTCGGCTGAATAGGGCGGAGAAAGACAAGTTATACGATATGTTCTTTATAAAATATTTTGTAGTTTTCTTTATTCTATGAGCATTTTAGATTTTTCCTACAACTACGGAATGATTTTTTACCATAAAATCGTAAAAAACCTCAATAAAAATCTACCATTTTCGTTTAAACGATTGCTGTGTCGATAATCGAATGATTTTGAATCAATAATAATGTACCTAAATAATCCGTTGTCTTCTTTGTTTTGGTTTTTTAGCGAAATTCGTAGGTACCGAAATTCGTAGAATTTATTTAGCACCGAAATTCGTAGAATTTATTTTCACCCATACATTTGGCACACATAGAATTACTTATACTATTTTATGTGTAAATTTTTTGTTTTAAAAAACTGTTGTTATTAATTACAATAGAGCGGTGTTGGTCTAGTGATAGATATCCTGGCTTTCACTCCGAGGGTCGTGGGTTCGAAACCAAACCGCGCACCAATGTCTTTTTCTTTAAGAAAAAGTTATGTGCGCTAATAACATCGCTGTTACGGTGAAGAAAAACATCGTGAGGAAACCGACATGTCCTAGAACTCACCACGGTCCGTAGACATGGGACATTCGCCAATCCGGAGTAGGCTCCCGTGGCGTCTTAATGCCTAACCCCTCTAAGAGGAGGCCCTTGCCCTGCAGTGGGACAATTTAACGTGCTGATTATTATTATTATATTGTTATAAATCTAAATCTACTTAATATAAAAAAATAACAACATCGGCCTACGCGGCCGTTAGGGTTTAAATAAATGAATTATTTATTAATAGAACTGCAAATTATTTAATGGAAATCTAAACACATATAAATCAATGGAAAACACAGACAAATTAAACTTACTGATAGACTAAAATAAAATGAATTTAAATCGGTATGTAGTCGGGCAGAGATTATGCCTATTAGATAGCGCGCGACAAAATGGACGAGTACGTAGCGCGCTCGGCTTTTTATACGGTCGAGGTGGAAGGAGCGCTCGCGCTGCGACAGTAGGGGAAATTTTCATCTGCTCCAACACGGCTTCTCCTGACGTGGCGGCGTCCTCGCAGCCGTCATCATCAGCACCAAGACAACAGCCTTGATCTATGAACCAGTGGCTGCTTCGGTAGAGGGACCGGCGGTGACCTCTGAGTCTTCACAGGCTTCGGGCTCGTCACCGTAACCTGGAATCATCATACAAAATTTCCACATTAGAAAAATATTGTCCACAAACCAAACTATTGCGGTTTTAAGATTGGTTTAAGTTTAAATTTTAATAAAGCAATAGTTTTGATCACATACCTATGGATGGCAAAAATGTTATTTATTTTTATATAATTTAGTTTGTATCTCATTGTAAGTTACTTTATGTGTTATGAAAATAAATGTCTCTAAACCTAAACCCAAGGAGAAGTTCTGACTAAGTACCAAAGAACACAATAACAAAACTTAACCAGCAGGATGTTTTTTTTTGCTGTATAGATAGTCGGACTCTTTTTTGACTATCACTGCCCACACAGGCCACACACGAGTTACAGAGTCCCCATTGTAACTGAAAACCTTAGTGCGCAACAACAGGCTTTCAGTCACAAAGGTCACTCCGATACTCACAGTAGGCTTTACACAGGTCCTTAGCCGGGGGGCCCCACCGGCGTCACCCCAGACACCTACGTACCAACATTATCGGTACTCCATATATCATGGTGGTCACCCCGATGCCATGTGCACCAGGTCTTCTTCGGGTCTGTTCCAATGATGATAATTACGCCCTACGACTAAGTCGTGGTCAAAACACATTGCTATTGTTTGGTACAAAAGTTTTTAGAATACCTAGTTAGGCAAAAGCTGAGTTCATGAAAGGGTATTAATACAACAAAACACAAATACCCACAAGATACTAACATTCGAAAAATCCGGCACAAGTATCTGGCGTCCACTCGCCACGCCACAACACCATGTACCCAGCAGCCGCCTGACTAGTTTTACCATACGAACCGACTAAAAGCTTAAGTTCGTATCTATCGTTAGGAAGCGATTTGACTATTTTATACGGGCCTCGCATGCCGCTATCAAGTTTGCCGGTACTTTGAGATGTTTTTATCACAAAAACCAAATCATTTACATTGAACTTCTTAGCGGGATTTCTATTCTTATTAACATACGTATCTTGTTTCTCCCTATTCTCATTAATGAAAAAATCAGCACGTTGTCGGCGTAACTCGCGTATGGCTTCCCGATTCGGATTCGTACCATCACACGTTATATCTCTAACTAATGCATTAATAACAGGCGTAGTGCACTCGGTGCCGATCAAAAGACTTAACGCAGAATATCGGGTAGTTTTGTGTTTAGTTATATTAAGTACTAACTGTAGTTTCCACAAAACTTTAGGCCACTCGTTTTTATTATTATTGACCTCAACTCTAATCATGTTTAGGACCGTTCTGCAATATCTCTCAACCTGGCCGTTTTCTCGGTGCATCTCCGGCGTAACATAATGTACAGTGGTGCCGAACGTAGCTAACCAACTAGTGAATTCGTTACTATCAAACATACGCCCACGATCGCAAATTAGACGTTTGATACTACCAAATAATGAAACTACTTGAGTCAAAACGCGCTTCAGCTCATCACAATCTTGTCTATACAGCCCGTATAGAAGGCAGTACTTTGTGTAGGCATCAACTATAATAAGTATGTACTTATAGCCTTCGCATTCGGTTAAGGGACCGAGAACGTCCGCGTGAACAGTGTCGAAAGGTACAGGGGCTTTATGCCACGAAGTTATAGGCTGTAGTGGCGCTCTAGGTACATGTTTATGGGAAATACAGACGACGCAGTGAGTTATGTATTTGGTGACAAAACGTCTCAGACCCGGAAACCAAAAATGTTTGAGAATCAAATCAATAGTTTTATCTATACCTATGTGTTCATGTTCGTCGTGGAAAACGCGCAACAAACTCAAACGAAAAGCCTTTGGGACGTAACATAAATACCGCGTTTGCTCGCCTACCGCATCGTACTTGTAATATAGAAGTTCGTTACGTTTGACATAGCGACTAGTATCTAATTCATTATTATTTAATTTTCCCAACAAACTGACGGTTTCCTCGTCACCTGCCTGAGCTACGTGTGCCCAATTTCGTGGTTTATCGACAGCACTTACAACGTTAACTGGATTCCTGCTCAAATAGTCTACATGAGACATAAGTACGCCTTTACGATACTCTAAAGTGAAATTGAAGTCTTGCATGTAGACCCACCATCTAGCAACTCTGGGTTGGAGATCCTTTTTTCGTTGTGTCATCTTTAATGCGTTACAATCAGTTATTACTTTAAATTCTTTACCGACCAAATATTGTCGATAATGTTGAAGTGATTTCACAACGGCCAAAGTCTCCAGCTCATAGCTGTGATACCTAGATTCAGCACCCGCGGTTAACTTACTAAAATATGCAACAACGCGTCTACGACCGTCTTTTTGAATTTGTATCAGTATACCGCCATAGCCTATAGAACTAGCGTCGGTATGTAGTTCCGTTGGTAACTCGGGGTCGAATATCACTAACACCGGTTCATTAGTTAGTTGAACTAATATTTCCTGACGGCATTTTTCTTGTTCGTCACCCCACACGAAACTAACACCTTTTCTAGTCAAAGCAGCAATGCTTGCAATTTTAGTTGCGTAATTAGGAATGTAACGGCGGAAATATCCGGCCAACCCCAGAAATTGACGAACCTGTTTGACGTTACCTGGTTGTGGAGATTTAATCAATGCCTCAATCTTATGTTCGCTTGGTCTAACCTGACCATTACTAATGATTCTACCTAGGTATTCTACTTCGTTGGTGAGAAAAGTACATTTCTTTAAATTTATGGAAAAACCTGCCTCGGTTAATGTTTTTAGCACAGAATCGAGCAAAACAAGATTTCCTCTATGGAATCTGATATTAGAAGTACATCGTCGATGTATACGAGGGTTTTGCCTGATTCTATGTATGATTTTAAGACTTTTGTAATGGTTTTTTTGATAAATAACTGGCGCGTTAGCTAAACCATAAGGCATTTTACAATATTCGTAATGCCCTTCGGGCGTCACAAATGCTGTTTTGTGAATCGAGTCCTCGCTGACGCACAATTGATGGAACCCGGAAACCATATCTAAACCGCTAAAGTACT
The DNA here is from genome assembly GCA_958496205.1 of Idaea biselata. Lineage (NCBI taxonomy): Eukaryota > Metazoa > Arthropoda > Insecta > Lepidoptera > Geometridae > Idaea > Idaea biselata. The sequence continues at coordinate 18,084,705 of OY292402.1, forward strand.
TAGCTTTACCTAACATATCTATATGATCGTTAATCAACGGGAGGGGATGCCTATCTTTAACAGTTATTTGATTTAACGCTCTATAATCAACTACCATCCTATCTGAACCATCTTTCTTTTTTACGAGCAATATAGGACTGGCATATTCGGAATTCGATTCACGAATAATACCTTTATCAAGTAACTCACGAACTATATTTCTAACTTTTAATTTCTCGTCATAGGATAGTTTGTAAGGCCTATAGTATATTGGCACGTCACTAGTTAACTTAATTTGCATCGCACTATCTTTAACAGTAGTGGTAGCCGTACCACTTAAAAAATAATCTGAATACTTAGAAAGAACACCAACCAACTGCTCTCTATATACACCAGAAACGGAAGTTTTAATTTGATCGAATAACGAAACTGACGCTACTTGCATAACAAAATTAACTAAGACATCGCTACGTATAATACGTTGAGAATTACCGGTTCTTATGTATGCTACCCCTTTTCTATTTAAAACGTCAGTACCAATTATTACGGGGACATTTAAGGAACTGTTTTGCAAAATATAAAAATCGACTTCTAAAGTAATACCGTCCAACTGAATCGGTAAAGTCACAAAAGTATTAGAACAGATTTCCTTACCTCCAAGTCCGCGTAATACCTGGTACGTCGGCTTCTCACGAACCCCGAAGTGTTTCACTAAATCTGCGGACAATAACGAAATGCATGAGCCACTGTCAATTAAAACATCAACTGGTATACCTAAAATAACAGCTGTAATGACATCATTTTTTTTTAATTACCCTCATTTTCGCTACAAAAATTAACACCCTTCTTATTTCTCACAAAATCGCCCCTTTCTTTCGCAAAACATGTACTTTCAGAATGACCCAACTTCTTACAGTATGTACACTTTAAAACCGGCAACGACTGTGACGTAGACGGCTTGGCAACGTCATTGTCGGTAGTTTTAGGTTTCTTGGGACATTCACTTTTCTTATGGCCTACTTGATTACACTCAAAACATTTATTCGATTTAGGGTCATTAAATGGTTTACGTTTAATCGGATTTTGATTAGAATTTCTATTAAAACGGTTACTCATAGGAGGATTAAAACGGTTATTTACAGAAGGATAGATTCTTTTAGATACGTTACTGTATGGCGTACTCGGTTTAACAAAATTCGATAAAAACTCCACTATATTTGCAGGTGTTAATTTTGCGTTCGCGGCTGCCGCGCGAACGTGTGGGTCTAAAATGCCACGAATTATAATTGCTGTCAATAACTCCTCGCTGAGACCTCTAACTATTCGTAACTTAAGCATCGATTTACGTGCATACTCCGCATACGTGGAGAATTTATCAGATTCTGTTCGCATTACATCATAAAGAATGTTCGCGATGTCGATATTACGTGGACACAAAGCTTTTAACTCTAATTTAAAATTAGACCACGTGCGGACAGTACTTGTCCACTGGCTGAGCCAGGTGCGAGCTTCACCCTTCAGACAATTACCTACGCGAGCAAGGCATTCGCTGTCGTCCCATCGGTTTATAGAAAGAGCTCTATCTACTTCGTTGCACCACGAATCGACATCATGAACACTCGGGTCAAAATCGGAAACAAAATATTGGTTTGATCTCACCGGGAATGACGTCAATGCCGCCACCAAACACTCAGCTGCGGTCCTCATGTCCCCTTGTGGTTGCGGTGCCGTCATCGCTCCCACTGTGGCACGCGCAGGCGTTTGGTGTAGCGGGGTTGCGCCAGCGCTAGGCGCCAGCAAGGACGGCGTGTCTGACGTCATCGATGGTGCGATGTCGCACGATGTACCACCAGGTAGCATCACCGCTTGGCTCGGCTCCACTGAGACAGTTAGCGGCTCAACGCGGTTGCGTTGTTCTTCTAGGGCTTGCAATCTTCTTAAAATTTCGTCCATTGGATTGCTAGCTAAAGGAGACGGGGACGGCTGTCTCCTCCGAGTATTTCGTCGCCTATCTGGCGGCATGACACTCTGCCCGACCGTTAAAATTTAAATAAAAATCTAAACTGTAATTTTCACAAATCATACTAAATATGTCAGAATGTGGTTAAAGCGGTCAAAAAGCTTTCTATCCCACTTCTGATGTTATAAATCTAAATCTACTTAATATAAAAAAATAACAACATCGGCCTACGCGGCCGTTAGGGTTTAAATAAATGAATTATTTGCCTCGCCGCAAGTGAAAATTTTTGAATGCTATTTTTCCTTGTAAATAAATTTTCTGAATTATTTATTAATAGAACTGCAAATTATTTAATGGAAATCTAAACACATATAAATCAATGGAAAACACAGACAAATTAAACTTACTGATAGACTAAAATAAAATGAATTTAAATCGGTATGTAGTCGGGCAGAGATTATGCCTATTAGATAGCGCGCGACAAAATGGACGAGTACGTAGCGCGCTCGGCTTTTTATACGGTCGAGGTGGGAGGAGCGCTCGCGCTGCGACAGTAGGGGAAATTTTCATCTGCTCCAACAATATTATAATTATCTACAATAATAGTTGCTGTTATCTTTGTTTTTAGCTAACGAAACCAGGAAATGAAGAGATCGAAATTTAACCTTCCGTAGCAGGTGTTGATTCTGCGTCATTAAGCATGGCTAATTTCAGCATGAGTATATATAATGACCAATGCAAATATACAGGTGGGCTTACAAAACAAACAAGTATTGACAGTAGAACATACACAAATTTACCCGACTCATAACCTTACATTTTTATACTATTAGTAGGATTAATATATTTGTTGTTTTTAGGTTGATGAATCAAGAACTAATGACAGCGCGGTAGCAGTTACGTATCCTCCAATACTAGTTCACCCTTGAGCATTGGATCAATATTAGATACTCCACAAAAGGTTATTTTAAGAAAAGACCTCAAATTGTGCAAGAGACGATAGATAAAACAAAAAAAATGAAGAATTTGCCGAAAGTCAATAAAAGGCTTCAAAAAAGAAATGCTATTTTAAAAACGACTATTACCTACTGCATTAAGAAAACGGAGAGATTTGTACGAGTCGGTTCTACATAATTTATCCAGTCACGTGGAAGTAAAAGATACTTTTAACGCATTATTTGTAAAAAATGTTGCTAATAAAAAGAGATCTTTTTTAAAGTATCCGCCAGGTGCCAGAAAATTTGACCTAACATTACATTTTTACTCACCAGCCGCCTACAGACACATCAGAAAAATATGTCACAACTGTTTGCCCCATCCTAACACTTTATATCAGTGGTACAAGAGGGTAGATGTTAAACCCGGATTCACAACTGAAACTCTTGATAGGCTTAAACAAAAATCTCAGTCTGCAAAAAAACAAATTGTATGTGCTTTAGTGGCTGATGAAATGGCTATCAGGCAACAAAAGATATGGTGTGGAGGTCGTTATATAGGCGTTGTTGATATGGGGTTAGGCGAAGCAACTGATAATGATCCTATTGCTCAGCAAGTGTACGTATTACTTCTGGTGTAAAAGTATAATATGTAGTATATCCGTTGTCTAGTACCCATAGTACAAGCCTAGTGCTTAGTTTGGGGCTAGATTGCGCTGTGTGTAACGTCGTGCAATATTTATTATTTATTTATTTATTATATGGTGAAACTGATGCGCAATATACTTGAATCAAAACGTTATTTTACTGACAACGAAAATAAAGTTGTTAGATGGAGTTTACTATGCGACTTAAATAATTTACAACAAAAACTTGCCTTAAATTTAGCCAACAAACTGACAAACAGACACATTGAATTTAAAAACGAAATCATGAAGGTCAAGTTGGCAACGCAGTTAATGAGTCGCAGTGTGGCAAAAGCGATACAGTTTTGTCAAGATTTGAAATTACCGGAATTTAATAATGCTGATGCTACAGTTAAATTTTTAATGCTTATAAATAATTTGTTTCATGTACTTAACTCCAGGAATTTCAAGAACCCTGGTTTTAAAAAAACCATTGAATTCCAAAAATGTAACCCAATGTTTTTTATTTTTAGAAAATGCTAAGAATTATTTTAAATCCTTGATGATTTCTATCAACCGAGATCAGAGTTATGTTTACAACCGAAACAGTTCCTCTTTGGAAATGCCAAGCAGGCACTGGTGTGATTGGATTATTAGGGCGGCTTGCATAACGATCCTTAATCGTATTTAGGCAACTACTAAATGCATTTAAGCCACTAATTGCGTTTTGCATCTTGCACAACAAAAATTAAGCTCGTAAACATGTTTAGCTAACTGTCAAAATTAAACACGCAAAAATGGCTGTTTAGCGACGTTAAATGAGTTTAGCGCCATTTTGGATTGCCAGCTGTTTCTGAATTACTTTATGTTTTGTGGTACAGTTAAGGTGATTCCGTTGTGATTTAGTTTGAAAGAATTTACCTATAATATGGAAATGGATTTATTGGATTTTTTCGATGACGATGATGAAGACATTATTATGTATTTAAACCGCCCTATGGTACCAAGACAGCTTTTCCCGAGGTCAGCTTTGTTTGAAAGTCTTTCAGATCAAAAATTCTTGAGACGCTTTCGATTAACAAAAGCTTCCACGATGATTTTGCTACAGCAAATCGAGGTTCATCTACAGCACAGGACAGGCAGGTATGTAATTGACTGTATTTATGTATTTTCTACATAAATAATTCCTAAAATGATTTACTAGCTGCTCTCCGCGGTTCCACCCGCGTATTTCCTGATCCCGGGAGGAGATCAGGATGTGCTATATTCTACATATACTTAAATCTTCCTAAAGATCTAAGCATAGGTACATACAGACAGACAGACAGCGGGAAGCGACTCTGTTTTCTTCTATGTAATAATAAAGATAAAGAAATATCTATTTGGCTAGTACCTAATAATAGGTAGATAAATAGTACCTAATTTGCAATTTTATTGTTGTTATGTTTGAATTTGTTTCAGGGTAACTGCTGTAACTCCAATGAACCAATTGCTATGTACCTTGCGCTTTTATGCAACAGGTAGCCAATTAATTACATGTGGTGATATGATCGGAGTTCATGAGTCTTCGGCTTGTAGAATTGTACATCGTGTGACACATGCCATTGCAAGTCTAAGGCCTATGTACATAAAATTTCCAGAAGAAGACCTGTCTAGTTTGATAGCAAGTTTTTATAAAATTGCCAAATTCCCTCGAGTGATTGGAGCCATAGATTGCACACATGTGCGAATTATGTCACCTGGAGGAGAAAATGCAGAAGTATACCGGAATCGAAAAGGGTATTTCTCAATAAATACACAGTGTGTTGCAGCAGCTAATCTAAAATTTTTGGATATTGTAGCAAGATGGCATGGTGCGGCACATGACTCAAATATTTGGGATAACTGTGCGTTAAAAAGAGATTTTGTGCAGGGCAAATATCCAAATAAATATTTATTGGGTGATAGTGGTTATGCTCAAACCAAATTTATGATGACTCCACTTCCCGATGGAAGTCCACATACAAGAGGAGAAATACTCTATCAAGAATCACAAATAAAATCAAGGAATGTTGTTGAACGAGCTTTTGGCATTTGGAAAAGGAGGTTTCCAATCCTGTCCCGAGGAATCAATCTCCACTTACATCGGATACCAGGCATAATAATTGCTACTGCTGTCTTGCATAACCTGGCAATAACACAAAATGAGGTTGTACCTCCTGAAGATCCGGAATATCCTGTAATTGAAGAAGCTCCTATACATAGTACTGTATACCCTACTGTATCAAGAGGAAGTCAGCATTTAGAGAAAAGGATGATGATTGAATACTTTCAATTATTGTAAAAATATTTTATATGAATTAAAGAAGTGACACATTAATTATAATCATTTATTTATAAACCTTACATTTAAAATAAAAATAGCTATAAATAATATAAAAATAGCTTTAAAATAGGTCCTAACAGTTATTTTGTAAGTTTTTTATTTTAATATCCATTAAAATTAATTCTTTATCACGCATCATCTCCTTAAATTTATATTCTTTTAGCTTATCGTCTAACTCCAGCTTCTGCAGTTCTTCTTTGTGCATTAATTCTTTTTCCCTTAGCAATAAGTCTTTTTCTACAAGTGCTTTTTGCATCTGCACTAACTCCAATTTCGCATCCGCTAACAATTTAAACTTGTCATTAGCATTGAGCTTCTTGGAACTTTCTGAAATCAAAGATAATGAAATTTATAAGTAGGTATATATATAATCCTCGATTAAAATAATTAACAAAGGTAAATGAGGTTTTGTGGTGACTGGGAAGAAGTGTTTGTATGTATGTATAGTTGTTCGACAACATCAAGTATTTGATTGCCCAGTTCAAGGCAACCTAATTATTGAATTCAATATAAAATAGTTTTATACTACAGTATAAAATGAGAGCGGTGTTGGTCTAGTGGTAGATACCGCGACTTTCATTCCGAAGGTCGTGGTTTCGAATCCAGGCCGACCGCGCACCAATGTCTTTTTCTTTAAGAAATATTTAAGTGCGCTATTAACATCGCTCTTACGGTGAAGGAAAACATCGTGAGGAAACCGACATGTCCTATGATAAACCACTTTTCGAAGGCATGGGATATTTGCCAATGCGGGGTAGGCTCCCGTGGCGTCTTAAGCCCTCTAAGAAATCACGTACAATGGCCCAATTGTGAGGCTAAGTGCGAAAAAGGCTCAGCGAAACTACACTAAACTACAGTATAAAATAGTTTATACTTACCATTTTGACAAAGTGCAGGATCTTTTTTTTTCTGAGAATTTCAATCCTTGATTTTTTGGTTATTGGTGTTAAAGCAATTTCTTGGAGAGGTGCTTCTGATATCATATTCACCACATTTTCTTGACTGTCTGTAAATAAGAGAAATTATTACTATAACTGAGTATAAGATAACTAGCTGCGCCCCGCGGTTTTACCTGCATATACAAATATTTCATCACATCACAAAGTTTCATCACAATTGGTCCAGTATTTTTTACGTGATTGAGTAACAAACACACATACTCACATACATACATACAAACTTTCAGATTTGTAATATTAGTAGGATATATTATATTAAATAGCAAGTTTTGATCTGTGGATCTAACTATAAATAAAATAAGTCTTAAGAGTAGATTGGTCCGAGCTGTTTGACATTCGATTGACTTACTCGTTGTGTATTCTAGTAAATTTTCTTCAACAGGCCGTGCTTGCTCAGTTTCCGGTAATGTTTTTTGGAATTGGCTCATTAGATCTGCATCGCTATCATATATGGTATATAACCCATCTATTTGTGGTTCAATCAATTTTTTTAATTCGGTGAGATCACTGCTATCTTTATTAGGTTGATGAGGACCTCCACCTGAAATTTGTAGGTATTGTTAGTATGTGAGATTTCCATGTAAATACATACATATCATACATTAAAAGGCACCCTGAACCAGAAAGAAAAATTGCAGGCGGGGGTTCGCCCACCGCACGACTGATGCCGTCTATATATTATATAGTCTATACCAGGGTGAGTCAATGCAATAAAAAGTTATGGGCAGTTTAATTTTATTATTATGGTCAAATCTAGTGTTTCATACATACCTGTTCCCATAATATTTTTTTTACTTTATTTTCCTCCCTCTTTACTTCTTTGCTGATTTGGTCAAAACCACTCCTACATAGGTTTGGGTCTTGCCAGATAGGTGCAACGTTTGAGGCGGTTGAGGCAACGTTTTGCCAATCTTTGCCATTGACTTCAATGGCTTTTATTAACGCACTTCTCTGGGCAGGATCTAAAAACAAATTATTAAGGTTATTTAATATTTGTATTCTAGTTAAATTTATTACATAGCTAGCAGGGTCAATAGACGTAAAGTTAAGACAGTGACGATTATGAATACTCATCAATACTCACCAACGATTAACATTTTCGCGTCTGCATGGTGTTTTTTAATTTTTGATTTGAGGTTTCTGTAGCAACTTATTAAATTATCTACACCCCGCGGCTGGCCCGTTGTGTTGCAGTTAAATATTTCTGCGATTTTACTCCACGCATTCTGTTTATCCATTTGTTTGACCGCGTCCGTAGTCTTGCCTTCGATGATATGGATGTATGACTTAACAACATCACCCAACAATACCTGTTCTTGAACAGTAAAATTAGCAGCACGAGTTCTCGTTGACTTCGACATTTTTTCAAGATTTTTACTTTGCGAAAACAAACAAAATAATCACCAAGCTTGTTTGTTAACGAAATAGGAGGGAAAAATATTCTGCCGGTTGACATAACCTTTCTGACACTGACAACATGAATTATACTCCGTTTTACGCAAAGTGGGCAAAATTTGACAAAAGTTTGATGAACAGACGCGAGACTGACGCTCGCGCGTCGAACGGAATGCATCCGGCCGTTTAGCGGTTGCACTAAACAAGATTAGCTAAACAGCGTCGAAACGTCTTTCGTGCAAGACAGCTAAAATTCCGTTTAGGTTAAACAAGATTAGTCGGTTAAACTTATTTAACTAAATACAAATTAAAATCGTTTAAGCAAATCGTTATGCAAGCCGCCCTTAGTGTGCATTGAAAGTGTCCAGCATTTATACAGAAACGTGGTTGAGACTCATTATCTTTCATTCCTGATAACGTATAAAGTGAGCCAGGATCATATAGAACTTTTTTTTGGCAATATTAAAAGTCATGGTGGACACAGTAACAATCCCAATGTACAATAATTTATGGCAGCCTATAAAAAAATTCTAACATTTATAGAAACTAGAGACAAATTTACTGGGAACTGTATACCGCTTAAAGAAATGCCAATTTTGAACTGCGGGAATGCTGTAAAGAAAATAAATTGCACCTCCATTGGCTATCGATTGGAATTAGACTTAGAGGATGCCGAATCTAAAACTCAAAAAGAAAGGGATATAGATGAAGCGGAAATAAAAATATACCAGGGTAATTGCGACCATTTCTCAGCTACTTTGAATGAACAATTCGCAGGACATGAATCAGAATTAATATTGCAGATTATGGGATACATAGCTGGTTTCGTAGTTCGCCATTTATTAAAAAAATGTTATGCGTCAAAAGATGTTTTTTCAATTGGTGAAAAAACTGAAGTCATTATTAGACGATTTTTGCGCACAGGAGGATATGTGAAAGAAAAAATGTGCATTTCCGTATTAAAACAATTTACTAATTGCAATGTATTTATTGGAATTAATGAGAACTGCCAAGTAGCAAACTTTAGATTGGGTTATTGAAGGCAGTTATTGAGAAATATGTACGTTTACATTATGCTGGAAAATTAAAAACAGCTGAAACTAAAAACAAATCTAAACGGCAATTGTACAACAAATTAAATTTATTCCAAGGTACATAAAGCAATTGCCGCAATAGCATAATTTATCTATATCTGTCTATGCATATATATAATAAAAATGTAAAAAAGTTTTTCATTGACATTGAATATATTATTTTTAAAAAAATGTTTCGAGTGTTCTTTATTAAAGCAATACAACCTTACTGCACAGTGATTAAGGTTTACATTAAACTGTACTATGTCCGTATAAGTAAGCGTTGAAGTAGTGCCGATTTTTGAGTTCGATTTTGTATGGGACCGTATCCGTGTATCTATAGTTTATATGATCGAAGGAAATATGTCACCTTTTGAAACTCACAGTTTAAAAAATGTAACCTTATGAAACAAATTATAGGCAAGTAAATTAAACATTTAGATATCCATATAAATTGTTTTATTGTACATGTAACTCTCCACAATCAGGCTCCAAACAGTCACACTCAGCATCTTCATCTATTTCATCAATATTTTCAGTGTTATTGCTTTTTTTTTTGCATGACAGAAAAAAGAATGCACAACTTGAGGGCCAATGCTTTTTACCAGATGGGTCAAAGTCAAAATAATTGCTAATTTCTTAATAATTTCATGTCCTTCTACTTTACGTGTTTCCCAGGGAAAAATAATAATTTGTGGTAGTCACAAAATAATGAATACCTAATGGGGCAAACTTTCATATTCCATTAAAAATAATAATTATGAGGTTCAATCATAAATAAAATTATAGAAATAATTTGATTAATTGGCATTCAATTGATTACGTACAAAAAACCTATGTCCAACTTTCAGTGCTGACGTTTCGAACCTAAAAAAAATGGGTTAGTATCAGACGGTCTAAAACGCAAGTCGTCGTATGCGGCAACTTGTCTTAAAATCATGTGGACTAATTTGCAACTAGTCTTTAATGTAAAGTCGTCTATGAAGCAACTCTACATAAATCATGCGGGCAACTTAGCATTTTGTCCGAAAAGTAAACTGTCGCCATAGCTAATCGCCTTAACATGACCTGGACAAATTCGCATCTTGTTAACATAGCACCTAGTCTTTGTTGCAACTCGTCACCCTTGGTGATAAAAAAGGGACCCAACTAGAGAGGTCTAATGGGGTGCCACGCGCAAAGCTGTTTGCAGAGGCGCTGGCATCGGATGATCTTTTTTTTTTCGATGATGGTCCTCCACCAATGGAAACGCCGAGTTTTTTTTTTAATTCTTTCGGTCTCAGACCGATATGGCCAATTTGGCGCCGAAAGTTGTAAAAAACACATGTTTGACAGTTCTTAATTCAAACCTAAGATTAATCGACTCGCGCCCTCTGCCGGGATAAAAAGTTAGTGTTCCTCCTAATTGCGGAAAACAGCCCGTAGACAAGTAACACACAAAAGAGGTTTGTTATCTGAAAGATACTGGCCACTTATGTTATGAAATGGACGTCATTTGAATAACATCACAATTATTGTCAATTATTCCTTAGTTGTACTGTGATATGAATAATGACGAGTTGATATTTTGTCACTTTGATATGTAGGCAAATTATAACATAGACGAGCTGCTTCATAGGCGACCTATCTTTTTAGGCAAATTGCATTTATGTTGTATTGATAACAGAGCAGTAGACAAAAGACAATTATGTCGAGTTTACATTAAAGACAAAGAAGATCGGCGTTTTTCCTTAAGGATTTTACCTGGGGGTTAGAGGTACCTTAATTTTATTTTATGTGCCAATCGCAAATTACGAGACATGGATTATTCAATTGATATAGGCGAGCTTAAGCCATGGTGTTAGTATTTTCGTCCTATTCTTAATAAGTTTAAAGATATTGGGTGTTAAAGTTTCACATTTGGGAGTTTCACACAAAACACCACTAGATGTCGTTATTTGTCTTGAATATCCATAAATCTGAATTGGTATACCAATATGGCAGTTAATCAAGTCATCTTTCAGTCAATAAATCTTATTAGTTAAAAATAATTCTTTTCTTTATAAATTCTGGACCGATACGTGGAATTCTGTAGTCATTTAATGGTTTTACAAATTCAGATTTATTGACATTCGAGACAAGTAACGACATCTGGTGGTGTTTTGTGTGAAACTCCCAAAAATGTGAAACTTTAACACCCAATATCTTTTAACTTATTAAGAATAGGACGAAAATACTAACACCATGGCTCTAAGTTTACGTAATCAATCGAATAATCCATATTTCATAACTTGCGATTGAAACAATTTGTTACAACAAATTGTTTGAAGTGTCGAATATGATATCTGTGGAACAAAGCTGGTCCATTTTGAACGGTCTTCTTAGTCCACATAATTTTAAGACAAGTTGCCGCATACGACGACTTGCGTTTTAGACCGTCTGATACTAACCCAAAAAATAAAGTAAATCGGTTTTTTTATACAAAACTGATAATTGCAATTCAAAATAATAATATGCAGCGTAAAGAAAATACTGAAATATCAAGATAAAATTTATCAATATTTAAAAGATACGTACGATACGATAGGTGTGTGTGTGCGTTAATCCGTAAACATCCTTGCGAAATTTCTCTGCAAAATTTACCTGGAAAATCTGCCTAAACGTCCCTGTGGGTCATGAAGCTAATGAATAAGGATAGGCGCTGGTCATCCTCTTCCGCTTAAGGTACACATTTACTTTGGCACGTTGGTTTCAGCACTGAATTCTGATGTTTTTATCCGCCACTTGTCGTTATGGAATTTAGAACCGCACGCACACATTCAAACACTGATTTGAACTACATTTCGAATGAGCCAATTGTATCATTACTAATGAGCCATTGTTTTGGGAGTACCTTAATTATTTTGTTTTAATTTTTTTATTTGGAGCAAAACAATGAGAGATGAGAGGTTAGAATACCGGTAATGTCAGTCCGTCACTTTCAAGAATAACTTTTGACACTGACAGTACTCCAATTTACGTTCCGCTGTACGCAACTTCACAAACAAAGAGGTTCGGCGTTTTTCTTTCGGCGCGACACCTGCTGCGAGTGTGCGGAAGTGAGTCTATAGTCGGTGTGGGAGGTGGTGACGGGCGAGGCGCGGCGCTGCGCTGTGTGATTAAAGCTAAACCTCTGGACCCTGGTTTTATGTTTCTATTTATTATTTATTTTGATTGTTATGAATGGATGTAATTTGTTTGTAATTGTATATTTAGTTGACTTTGTTTTAATCTTGTTGCGTCATAATCATAATTTAATTTATTGTTCGACATTTTAATATTTATGTGTAAATTTTATAATTTAAGTAATTTGACATTATTTTTCTTGTCTTCGTTTTTTTTTAATCTTGTTGCGTCATAATTTAATTTACTGTTCGACATTTTAATATTTATGTGTAAGTAATTTGACATTATTTTTCTTGTCTTCGTTTTTTTTTGTTTTTTTTTTCCCCGTACGAAAATGTCTCAGCCATCACCCATCCCAAGTCCCTCCAGCCTCAAGCCGGCAAGTCTGTCACAGGGTTTGCACTTCAGATGTGAGTTATGTGCGGATTTGCCTAGATATTTTCGATCACAGAAGGCCCTAAACATTCACAAAGCTAGGATGCACAGGTCCAATCCCCCTGCTTCCCCACGGATAACTGTTGTCCCTCCTGTCGCTCTTTCACCATCGTTGCTTTCGCCTGGGTCCGGTGCTTTGGGTCCTCGGGTACCTTTCTGGCAGACGCTCAGTGATTTGAAAGCAAATGTTCCTATTGTCAGGCGCATTCCCCGTGGAGCTCGTATAGCCATAGCCTTGGCTCTTAGGGGGTTTATTGACAAGGTGGTGTCTTCGAATACTCCCGAGGCCTGGGAGAGCCTATTCAGTTTTGCCTACAAACACCTTAGTGTGGATAGGAGTTTGGGCAAGGGAACGAGTCTTACTCAAAAACTCAAGAATAAGTGTGCCAGTCCTTCTGTCCCTCCGTTTCCGAACACTAGGCGTAGGCCTCCTGATTCACTGCCAGGTAGTGCGCGAAACATTTTTAAGATGGTGGAAGTAAAGGTCGGTGATGGGGACATCAGCGGTGCCAGTCGGCTCTTGTTCTCTTCCGACACGGTAGCCCCCGTTTGTGATGAGACCCTTAAGTGTCTCCACGACAAGCATCCATCTGCAGTTGATGTCGTGGCCCCTGATTTACCTCAAGCTGTGGGGGCTTCCCCGGTTTTTACGACGGCCGACATTATTTCTGCAATTTCTTCTTTTAGGAATGGGTCCTGCGGCGGTTTGGATGGATTGTCCCCTCAGCACCTAAAAGACCTCGTATGTTTTTCCTCCGGTGACCAGGGCAGGGGTTTGGCTACTAGTTGACCTCATGATTTCGGGTTCGGTCAATGAGGAGGTGACGAACGTTTTGTATGGGGCAAGCCTCTGTGCTCTGAAAAAGAAGGATGGGGGAATTCGTCCAATTGCGGTGGGGACTACATTCAGGAGGCTGGTTTCCAAGCTGGCTTGCAGGCGCGTGGCTCCCAGTTTGAGTAACGTTTTCCAGCCAATCCAACTAGGTTTTGGGAGCAAGAGTGGGTGCGAAGCAGCTGTGCATGCGACTCGGTCCTTTCTGGGTCATGCTGTTGGGCAGGTCTTGTTGAAGGTAGATGTCAAAAATGCCTTTAACACACTGGATCGGGGCGTTCTTTTGTCTCAGGTGGGGGAGCACGTGCCTGCTTTTTATCCTTACCTACGGCAGTGTTACGGGGCTAGGTCCAGTCTTGTATATCAGGGGAATCTTATAAATTCCTCGGTTGGTTGTCAGCAGGGGGATCCACTCGGTCCGGCCGTCTTCAGTTTGGGTATCCATCCGATTGTTTCAGCGCTTAGTTCCAGGCTGAACTTATGGTACTTGGACGATGGTACTCTTGGGGATGAGCCGGAGGTCGTGCTGGGGGATTTGAAGAATCTCATTGCGCAGTTTCAGAACATAGGGTTAGAGTTGAACAGCTCTAAGTGTGAGATCTATCTTCATCCTTCCATTCCCCCGGATCGAGGGCGTGAGATTCTGGCCTTGTTTGACGGCGTGGCTCCGGGGATTCAGGTCGTGTCTGATTCCTCCCTTCGACTTTTGGGCGCTCCTTTGCTGGATGAATCCGTTCCGGACTTTGTCCGGGAGCAATCTCAGAAGTTTGCGGGGGCTGTGGACCGCCTCTTGAGGGTCAGCCCGCACGTGGCGTTGTCAGTGATAAGATTTTGTTTGTTCGTCCCTCAGTTCATGTACGCTTTGAGATGTTGTCCCTTTTGGAGATTTGAGGGCCTTTTGTCGGAGGTCGATGGGCAGATTGCTGGGGTCCTGGCTAGGGTCCTTAATTGTCCATTATCTGCGCCGGGGACGTGGGCTCAGACTTCGCTTCCTGTTCGTTTTAGGGGCCTTGGTATTAGAAGCGTGGCGGCGGTCGCTCTGCCAGCCTTTTTGGCTTCAGCGCATGGTTGCGGGGGTTTGTATGAGAGAATTTTGGGAGTTTCTCAGGTTCGTGCGGAGGTTAGCTGCCTCTCCGAAGCCCTAGTGCGTTGGAGGTCGGGGTGTGGCGACTTGCCGTCTGTTTTGCACTCTCAGCGCCAGTGGGACGAGCCTTTGTGTCGGGTGGTGCAGGCTAGGTTGTTGGCCGACAGCAAGTGTTCGGTTGATCGGGCTTGCCTTCTCGCGTCTTTTGAGAGGGAGTCTGGCCTTTGGTTGAACGCCATCCCGTCGGCGAGCCTGGGGACGCTTTTGGATAGGCATACCTTGACCTTGGCGGTGGGTCTTCGGCTCGGTCTTAAGGTTGTGGAGCCCCATCAGTGCGTTTGTGGGTCAGCCGTGGACGGGTTTGGTCATCACGGGTTGTCCTGCCAGAGGAGCTCTGGTCGTATTCCTCGCCATTCGGCCCTCAATGACGTCATTCGTCGGGCTCTTGCTTCAGCGAACATTCCGGCTATGTTGGAACCAAACGGCATTGTTCGTTCTGATGGCAAGAGACCCGACGGTGTGACGCTCATTCCCTGGGAACAGGGTAGGTGTTTGGTTTGGGATGCGACTTGCGTTGATACCCTGGCTCCGTCCCATGTGCGAGCCTCTTGTGCGCAGGCTGGTTCCGCTGCCGCTAGTGCTGAATCTTTAAAAGCTCGCAAATATCAAGACATCCCGGGTTGTTACATTTTCATGCCTTTGGCCTTTGAGACAATTGGGTCGTGGGGTCCCTGTTCAAAGGTATTTTTCAGGGATCTCTCGGCTCGTCTTTGCGAGGCCTCTGGGGACCCCAGGGCCGGTGGTTTCCTCTCTCAGCGGGTCAGTTTGGCGATTCAGAGGGGTAACGCCGCGAGCTTGCTTGGGACTATGGGTCAGGACGCTTTGGGTGATGGTTTGTTTTGTGTGTGATTTTGTTTTGTTTTGTTATTATTTAATTTAATTTCTTGTAATGTTTGTAAAAGATACGTAATTTAAATCATGTCCTAAAAATATT
Organism: Idaea biselata; assembly: GCA_958496205.1. NCBI lineage: Eukaryota > Metazoa > Arthropoda > Insecta > Lepidoptera > Geometridae > Idaea > Idaea biselata. The sequence continues at coordinate 18,100,486 of OY292402.1, forward strand.
TCTTTTATGTTATTTCATTTATGTCACGCAATAATTAATTCCTAAATTGTTTTTTTTTTATCTTTCTACTGGCAACACTGGCCGAAATCAGTAAGGATCTAATCGACCAATCGCAGCGTGGCAGCCATTTGTTTTTCTCAAGGAATCGTGTGTTTTTTGTGTGCGGAGAAAAAATAAACATTTAATTGTATTTTCTGTGCAAATTGATTAAATAACTTCACGTTAGTATATAACATTCATTATTTTATGTGTGAAAAGTATTTTATATGTATAACCAGCCGTAACAACAGTTTTGGTACAAACTTAGTGACTCGCTAAAAATTGACAAGAAAGCGTCAAAAACATGCTATTGCATTTCTTTAATGTTACATTTATGTGACATTTTTATGTAAAGTCTGTTTAGGATGTGTTCATAATGTAATGTAATATATATTACAGTATATATTTTTTAATAGGTGAATTTATTCGTGATTATTTTTGATTGGAGAGGTACTTCCCCAGAAAGGGGCAAAAAAGGGGGCTAAACGCCTTATGAGATCCGATTTCGATAATTCTTTTTTTTTAAAGGTAGCCACTAGAAGTTAGTTTCATAAAAATTTGATGAAGGTCTGATGAGAATCTTGGGAGTGATGAGCAGATTAGATCCTCAAATTACAGTATTTTTACAGTAAATTACAAGAATAGCTCACTTTTAGATTTCTACCAGTGGAATTAGACCTTTTTAACTATCAGGTAGTGTTCGATAAAAACACCTGGAACCACCTCCTCATCACAAAACTCCTCAATGTGTAACGTTATGGGTTGTAATTTTCAGAATTCTCCATAAGAGTCTTTAAAACAGCGAAAATATTGTGCTTGCGAGGTCTACTGTTCACAGAACTACTAGTTTTCGTTTTAGTTAGTTACTACTAGTTTTAGTTGCTTAACTTGGGGCTAGATTGCGCTGAGTGGATTATCCTGCAAATTGGATTATCAGTTACATCATTTTATAACTGTCCACAGATAACATTATGCCGTTGTCTGCTGCTGAGAGACAAAAAAGATATCAGGAGCGATTAAAAACCAATGACCCTGAAAAATGGAAAGCAATTCAAGAAAAGAATCTGGTTCGAGCTAAAAAATTCTATAAAAAAATAGGACAGCTTCCAGACGTAGACAAAGAAAGTAGGCGTAAGTACTGGCGACTCTTAAAAAAGAAATGAGATAATAAGCAAGAAGTTGTGGAAAAGTGCGAGACTCGAAAAAAATACCAAAGAAAATATCAAAGAAAATTTAGAAAATTAACAAAAAAAAATCAAAACATGAAAAATAAATTGGAATTACTGATTAAGAGAATAAAGCTTTGAAGAAGAAAATTTATAGGTACAAGATTTTGCAAAATATTAGAGAAGAAGAAAAAGAAACCAAAATGAATGACTCGAGTGATTCCGAAATTTCTACTTTATCGAGCCCAAACTCAAAAACTAGTTCTTTCGTTGCAAAGTTACATGTCACTACTGAACAAAGAAAAAAAATAAGGAAAGAATTATTAGAGAAAAATGTGTTATTGGAATCCATGAAAAAACGATACAAAAAAGCCAGAAATAATAAAGAGAGAAAAATACTAAAAGAAGTTATAAGCAGCGATATTGTAAAGAAGTATAAAATGAAAAGTAAATTACATTCAGCTATTGTATTAAAACACCCGATTAGATCTTCTGTAAAAAAAATACGTATTAGAAATAAGGAGCTGGCAAGCAAAGTGGCTGCCTTTTTTAACCAAGATGACGTTAGTAGAGCTACAGCAGCGAAGAAAGAAACCAAGTCTAAAGAAAAAGTTAAAATGCAACGAAGATATTTGTTAGATTCAATGAAAAAATTGCGATTCAAATTTATAAGGGATACTGGAATACCTATATCTTATCCTACATTCAGGCGTTTAAAACCATTTTATGTCATGATTCCAAATATATCAAATCGAGATACTTGTCTTTGTAAAAGGCACAATAACATAGAGTTTAAGTTTTCTTCCCTTAAAAGTTTAAAAGTTTTTAATGACAAAGATACATTGGATAATATTATAAAATCTACAGTTTGTGACACAAACTCGCAAAAATGCATGTATTCAACGTGTGATGTTTGTGTAGGTAAACCTGTTGGATATGATTTATTTAACAAGAAACTAAATGAAACAGTATCATGGTTAGAATGGACAGTCAAAACTATAGAATACGAAAAGAAGAATGAGAAAAAAACTACTAAGAAAACAGTAAAAGAAATTAAGTGTGGTACGCTCCAATTTCTGTTGACTAGTTTTGACAAGGAATTAAAAGAATTCAGAATTCATACCTTTAATATTTTTCACCAATATAGAGCATATAAAACCCTAAAAGACAATTTGCAAAGAAACGAAATCATAATTCACTGCGATTTCTCTGAAAATTACAACTGTAAATTACACAGTGAAATTCAAGCAGTCCATTTTGGAGCATCTCATTAACAAATAACACTACACACCAGTATTATTTACAGTAAAGATGAAGCCCCTAAAACATTTTGTACATTTTCTAACGCTAACAAACACACACTCGATTTGGGCACACTTAAGACCTTTACTGTTGGATGTCAAAGCTAAGTCTCAATATATAGACACAGTGCATTTTTTTCGGACGGTCCATCCAGCCAATATCGGCAAAAGAAAAATTTTGGTCTTTTATCAAAAATCTTTAAGGATCATGGGTTTACAAAAGCTACATGGAATTTTTTCGAAGCAGCCCATGGAAAGGGGGCAGCCGACGGTGTAGGTGGTGTAATAAAACGGCAGTTGGATAAAAAGGTATCTTATGGTTATGATATACCAGATGCCAAAACTGCCATTCAGTTACTGCCAAACGATACAACTGTTAAACTATACCTTATAACAGACGAAGACATAAAAAACATAGAGAGAAGAATTAAGAGTTATAATTTTATAGCTATTCCAAACACTTTAAAAATACATCAGGTTATTCTTAAAGACGATAATTTTATTGACTATCGAATTTTAAGCTGCTTCTGTACTAAAGATAAAATTTGTCAGTGCTTTTCAATCAAAAAGCACCAGCTGACAAAAGATTGTGTTCAGAAACGTGTAAAACGCCCTGCTGAAAAATTGTCGCCCGAGGTTAAGGATCGCAGTCAAAGACGTAAAAAACGTCCTATTATAAGATCTTTATCCGAGGATGAGGATGATGACTCAGCTGTTGAACATAAAACTAAAATGGCAAAACTTTTAACTGAAGACAAAAAAAATGTAATAAAGGGGCAGCATTTACTTCGAAATCTGTAACTTTATTGTCTAATGTAAAAGTAAATTTCAAACCAAAAGATTTACAACAGTTGATTAAAAAACCAACTAAGATTTATAATATTTCATCTTCAAATTTAAAGAATTGTTTAATAATAAAGAAAATGAAAATAACAATAACTAATTGAAATACCAACATAAAAAAAAGACTTTTTATTATCTATTGCCGGTTCTTTTCTTTCATAAATACGACTTCATATTTTGTTGCACATGACAAAAAGTGTTAAAAAAAAGTAAAAAAAAAGAAGAAAAAGGATAAACAACTAAAAATAAGAAAAAAAAGATAAAAAACCTAAAAATAAGAAAAAAAAGATGAAAGAAAAAGATGAAAAAAGATTCTTAGTACCTACATTTTTATTACGGAAAGAATTTCACAGGCTTTAATAGTACAGTAATTTATTCTTATAAAACACAGTTAAAATTAAAAACTAAATTAAAACTAAAACTGATTAAAATAAAACTAAATTAAAAACTAAACTAAATCTAAATCAGATAAAAACTTGGTGGAGGGAAAAGTGCCCAGAATACTGGCTGCATTGCCCCGTTGTATACAAATACTTATTTTCTGGGCAAAATACAAGCCAGCATTCCGGTCACCCGATGCCTCCACCAAACGTTTAGCTAGCTCTCTGTACAGCTCCAGAGCGGCCGGCCCCCACGGACCTAAAGTCTCCACCCCAAACGGCACAAACACGTAACCCCTATCTAGATTACTATATTTGTGCCGTTTAAGGTTTTCAGCTTTATCAGCGGCAGCTCCTGCCCGCACCGTGGTCACTGGAAGATGGGAAGGAGCCAGCGTGTCCACACAAGTGGCATCCCAAACTAGGGGCCTACCCGTCTTCCAAGGAACGAGAGTCATTCCATCGGGTCTCTTGCCGTCGTCCCGTAAAAGTCCGTTAGGTTCTAAAGTTGACGGGACGCCGGCACTGCCGAAGGCCCGACGGATGACATCGTTCAGGCTGGAGTGCCGTGGTATCCTGCCCGCACTCTTTGGGCAGGATAATCCGTGGTGACCGAGCCGGTCTACAGGCTCTCCGCAATCACACCGGTGAGGAGCTGTACAGAAAGCACCTATACGAAGAGATGCGGCCAACCGAAATGTGTTATTGTCTAAAAGATTACCAATATTACGGGATGGTAGCGCCTGTAACCAAAGACCCGATTCCCATCGAGCAACGGCATGTAAACGAGCACGCTCTGCAGAAGAACTTGAAGTATATATCAGGTCATTGAATTCTAACGTGCAGAGCGGCTCGTCCCATTGCCTCTGAGACGAAGGGGCTTTTGGTAACGACTCCGTTGGGCAGGCTCTTTTCCAGCTTTCTGTTGCTTCATTTAAATAGTTTAACTGGCAATTTGGACTTATAGGTTCTAAAATTGTGTGTACTAAGCTCGAAGTACTGTATATGGAAGACAAGAAAGCTGGCAAAGATACACTAGAAATTTTGCGAATACCGAGACCTCCAAATCTTATTGGCAGTGAGGCTTGCTGCCAAGCGCGATCGTCTAAAGAAGTGTTTAAAATGGTGGTGAGTGTATCTCTTATGATGTTGTCAAGCTGTTGTATAAGCAAGGGATGTTTCCAAAGCTGACAACATCTAAGAGAATACATGAATTTTGGCACGAAAAGACAATATCTTATTATAAAAAAAGCCACATGCATGTTAATTTTTTGGAGGCGTTCCGAAACAGAAAGAAAATTTTGAATTTTTTCTTCTATGAAATCTTTTAGCGATTCGTCTAGAATCGGTGATCCTAGGAGGCGAAGTGATTGGTTATTTAGTAATTTTATATTTGGTACAATTTTGTTAAAAAGGGTTAATGCGGTATTTTAAATCAATTGGTTGGGAACAAAAATTTCACATTTTGAAGAATTTAAAGTAAGTCCTAATGATTTAAATTCCGAGATAATTAATTTTAGATCATTGTATACCGAGTTGATATCGCCTCCTATAGTTCCGTCATCTAGGTACCACACGTTGAATTTTGACTCTAACTTTTTAATGGTCGGATGAATTGCTAGACTAAAAAGAGCCGGCCCAAGGGGGTCACCTTGTTGGCACCCTACTTCCGAAAGAATGAGGTTGTTTTTGTAAGTTAATTTTGTAGGTTTGCCGTAACATTGCCAAATAAAACCAAACGCACTAGGAATTTTGTCTTTAACTTGATTGAGAAGAAAACTTCTGTCAACAGAGTTGAAAGCGTTCTTTACATCAACCTTTACCAACACTTTACATTTATTGTGGAAAAGTGACGTTCTCAAGGCATGTACCGCAGCCTCGCAGCCAACGCGAGATCCGAAACCCAACTGTATGGGTTGGAAATCCTTACAGAGGGTTTCCTTTAGACTCTTGCAACAGATTTTTGCTGCGAGACGACGGTAAACAGTACCTACAGCTATGGGCCTTATACCCCCATCCTTTTTGAGGAGGGCGCACAAATTGGCTCTATAGAGAACGTCTATGGATTTTTTTTTAGATTTCCACAGGCTTTTGATTTTTGGAATAACAGATTTCACAGAAATTTGTAGTGATTTAATTTTTCAATGGTGTCATACAACAGAACGTGTGAAAATAATTAATTTCTATAGGTAGTATTTACGTTGTTTAAGTTTGATGAATGATTACTTTTATAACGCATTATTCCAGATGAAAAATAGAAGATTGTTGTATCTATGGTTCATTTCATTTTCCTAATTTTATTTTTTATTAAAATTTGTCCTATTTTACAGTTCACGCCAATCTGACACTTACATGTATCTCCACACTTCGCACCTTAAAAAATGCACATATTTTTAAATTAATGGTGTATGCAAGATTTGTTTATTTTTAGTTAATTTAAAATCGGCAATAATATTTATTTTGAAATAAGACTTCGTAATATATCCGATTGGTGTGAAATGGTAAATAGAATGGTATTCTTCTGTTTTACTAATAAATACTTCGCCCTCATACGAAGTTTTAATTAATTAGCATGTAAGTACCTATACATAGTTGATTAAACATATATTTGAAAATAATATACTTTTTTATTATTTATATAGACATGTGAACACAGCCCTAATTTTCTTTTATGTTACTTTTATGTTATTGTGACATAAAAGTAACATAACAGAAAAGTGCAATTATTTTGATTTTGACCCAGATAATGAAAGAAAAAAAAAAGAAAATTGCTTCGACTTGCAACAAGTTATGCCGTTACAAAAACCCGCCTATTCAAGACAGTTTTTATGCGAGACAAATAAGCTTTTATAATTTTTGAATTGTGAATGTAGATGGAATCAACCCGGATTTCTATTGCTGGACAGAAGATATGGCTGGTAGGGGTTCGTTGGAAGAAGGTTCTGATTTATTCAACCATTTAAATACTCTTAAAGTAAATGGTTCTTTAAATGACATACAATGCATCCGCATGTTTTGTGACGGATGTGGGGGACAGAACAAAAATTCGTTTATTATTGACACACTTATGTTCTGGTTATCAAAGGAGTCCCCTGCATCTTTAAAAGAAATTTTATTGGTTTATCCTGTCCGTGGTCATAGTTTCCTCCCGGCTGACCGAGTATTTGGGCGTATAGAGAAGGACCTTCAAAAAGTCACAGTAATTACCACTAAAGAACACTATCAAGAAATAATATCTCAGCATGGCAGAGTCCATTTTTTAGGTAAAGATTGGAAGTACTATGATATTAAAAGCCTTGATAAATATTATATAAAAATTGGAGGCATGAGGAAAATAAAACGCATAAACATTTAGAAAAAAATTGTAAAGAATAAGACTGAAATATTGGGTTCGTTCCGTTTCCCCCCAATCCCCTGTTTCGATTCCCCCCGAAAAATATTTATTATAGGTACCTATGTATTTTGGTGATTTGTACAGTCAACTGGTCAAGTCCTTTTTTTTTAATACAACAAAAGACGATCGGAGTAGAAACAAAAGACGATCGAAACGAAAACAAAAGACGATCATTACGAAAACAAAAGACGATCGAAATGGAATTAAAAGACGATAGAAATGGAAACAAAAGACGATCGAAACGAAAACAAAAGACGATCGTTACGAAAACAAAAGACGATCGAAATGGAAAAAAAAGACGACCGAAACGAAAACAAAAGACGAGAGAAAAGAAAACAAAAGACGATCGAAACGAAAACAAAAGACGATCGAAACGAAAACAAAAGACGATCGAAATGGAAACAAAAGACGATCGAAATGGAATTAAAAGACGATCGAAACGGAATTAAAAGACGATCGAAATGGAAACAAAAGACGATCGAAATGGAATTAAAAGACGATCGAAACGAAAACAAAAGACGATCGAAATGGAAACAAAAGACGATCAGAGTGGAAACAAAAGACGATCGAAATGGAAACAAAAGACGATCGAAATGGAAACAAAAGACGATCGAAATGGAATTAAAAGACGATCGAAACGAAAACAAAAGACGATCGAAATGGAAACAAAAGACGATCAGAGTGGAAACAAAAGACGATCGAAATGGAAACAAAAGACGATCGAAATGGAAACAAAAGACGATCGAAATGAAATTAAAAGACGATCGAAATGGAAACAAAAGACGATCGAAACGAAAACAAAAGACGATAGAAAAGAAAACAAAAGACGATCGAAATGGAAACAAAAGACGATCGAAACTAAAAAAAGATAATCAGAGTAGAAACAAATTTTGACAGACAGATCTTATAGTCGGGTATATTATATTAACTTATATTTGGGTTTAAAACCACAAATAATCTGTTTAAAGACATTTGACAAATTAAAGAATGAACATCGTAAAAAATATAATTATTGTGTATTGACAACCTATTTAGATGTTTTAGGGTTAAGTACCCAAAGGGTGAAAACGAAACCCTATTACTGAGACTTCGCTGTCTGTCTGTCCGTCTGTCCGTCTGTCACCAGGCTGTATCTCACAAACCGTAATAGCTAGACGGTTGAAATTTTCACATAAGATGTATTTCGGTAGTCGCTACAACAACAAATACTAAAAACAAAATGAAACAAAATTTATGGAGGGGCTCCCATACAACAAACGTGTTTCAAAAACAACAAGGAGTTTTATTACAATGTGAGGTTTATTTATTTTCCATTTCGATCGTCTTTTGTTTTCGTTTCGATCATCTTTTGTTTTCGTTTCGATCGTCTTTTGTTTTCGTTTCGATCGTCTTTTGTTTCCATTTCGATCGTTTTTTTTTCCATTTCGATCGTCTTTTTTTTCATTTCGATCGTCTTTTTTTTTCATTTCGATCGTCTTTTTTTCCATTTAGATCGTCTTTTGTTTCTACTCTGATCGTCTTTTGTTTCCATTTCGATCGTCTTTTGTTTTCATTTCGATCGTCTTTTGTTTCCATTTCGATCGTCTTGTTTCCATTTCGAGCGTCTTTTTTTCCATTTCGATCGTCTTTTGTTTTCGTTTCGATCGTCTTTTGTTTCCATTTCGATCGTCTTTTGTTTCCATTTCGATCGTCTTTTAAATCCATTTCGATCGTCTTTTAATTCCATTTCGATCGTCTTTTAATTCCATTTCGATCGTCTTTTGTTGTATTAAAAAAAAAGGACTTGACCAGTTGACACTCTTCGAACCTTAACTGTTGACTGTACAAATAACCAAAATACATAGGTACCTATAATAAATATTTTTCGGGGGGAATCGAAACAGGGGGAAACGAAATTGGGGGGAAACGGAACGAACCCGAAATATTAATCAAAACTTTTTCAAACTTTAGATTTGAAAGTGTCGAAGAACAAAATGGGAAAAATCAATTAAAGCAAAAAACTAACTTGACCAATGTCAAATTAGTTGAAAAAGAGTTGGGCAATTTTATAAATGGTACGAAGAAAAAGGATGTTGAGAATTTGCTCATCAAACAGTTTGGAGAAGAGTGTGGAAAAATGAGCCTGCCTTAAAATGGTACTTGGACATTTTGTATGACAGAGATTTCGTGATGAGAGAATGAATGAATGAATGGATGAATGAGAGTTCGACTCAGTACACGAAACGAAAGGGGTCCCGTACGTAGTTGCGAATGACGTTGTAGCGAATGGTCGTTGTGGCGAAAAACTTTTAGCGTGGTACGCTGGAGCGAAAGGTCTTTAAAGCGAATTTCACCGGGGCGAATGACACTGTAGCGAATGGTCGTTGTGGCGAAAAATGTTTTTCGTTTTATGCTTGCTACCATACTTTTTATACCATGTTATTGACTAACTCCTTAGTTTTCTAGAACTTGTCACGGCCCAAGTGACAAGTTCTGTTGGTATAATAAAATATACAAAATGAGTGAAAATGGTGCATCTTTTCGGCCAATAGTTTCACGCTACGGAAAAACTCTTCTAGTTATCGATGGGTACCTATTGAAGCGGGCACAGCTAGTTAGATAAATAAGTGATAATTATAATATTGCAATTAATACCAAAGGTGATTAATTACTTTAGTTTAGTTTGTTTAACTTTTTAATAAAAAAATCCTTAATTAAGTTGGTCTTTTGTTGAAATTTCTAAAAATCCCGAGGTTTTAAGAGATTTACCATGGACCATGCTTATTCTGCACACGCAGATATTATATTCTAGCACAAATGTGGTAAAATTGATTCTCCCTCGAGAAGCAATTTTACTACGATGAACTACTTGGCCCATATACCCAATCTTCGTCAGACATCGTGCACAACTAATCATCGAAAACAGTAGGTACGGATACGCAATGGGCGTTGCGTAGGCAACGTGCGTAAGGGTAGACGCATGCGTTACCCGGTGTGACATCGAGTTAAGCCGTAATCCTTTCCCAAGAGCGGTGTTGGTCTAGTGGTAGATACCCCGACTTTCATTCCGAGGGTCGTGGGTTCGAACCCGGCCGCACACCAATGTCTTTTTCTTTAAGAAAAAAGTTATGTGCACTAATAACATCGCTCTTACGGTGAAGGAAAACATCGTGAAGAAACCGACATGTCCTAGGACTCACCACGGTCCGAAGACATGGGTGTGTGTCTATGTATCATATGTATGTACTTACAAAAGAAAAATAAGTAAGTATTATATCCGTTGTCTAGTACCCATAGTACAAGCCTAGTGCTTAGTTTGGGACTAGATTGCGCTGTGTGTAACGTCGTGTAATATTTATTTATTATTTATTTATTTATTTATTTAATCACGCGCGTGACTACGGCGTGGGTAGTTACGGTGAAATTCGCTTCAAAGACCTTTCGCTCCAGCGTACCACGCTAAAAGTTTTTCGCCACAACGACCATTCGCTACAGTGTCATTCGCCCTGGTGAAATTCCCTTCAAAGACCTTTCGCTCCAGCGTACCACGCTAAAAGTTTTTCGCCACAACGACCATTCGCTACAACGTCATTCGCAACTACGTACGGGACCCAACGAAAGACTTGAAATTAAATTTTTATGCGAATTGTGCTTGATATTTTGTAGTTTAGAATATGTACGTGTTATCTATTATCTACAAGTAGGCTTGTAACCTGACAATCGACTTTAATAATAATAGATTTATATTGTTGTTTTGTTTTAGTGGCGGCGTGATGCCTTTTAAAATAGTACAAACGACTGAGAGGAACCGCACGATGCAAACTTGTGGTGGCCGCCTAAATATTATCATAAAATAATAAAAGATGGCGAATCCAAACCCAATAGCGACTGGCAAACATTGAAGTGCGTTGTGAAAAGGAGGAATATTCCAACGTACCAGCAAGCTGATGAAGAAATTTCTGCAATGGAATTAAATTCTGACACAGACTGTCAAGAAAATTGGGTATATTCCCAGTAGTCCCCTTTAGCCCAGTCCCGCGAGTGACGCCTGGGAATTTTCTTCCCAGTTGTCTCCGGGGTGACAATTCGTGCCAACTGTTCCCTTTGAAAGCTGACTAGAGGGAACAAATGGGAAGTCTGTTTCCCAGTTGTCACCGGTGGGGTGACAACTGGGAAACAGACTTCCCATTTGTTCCCAATTGCTACGATTCCTTCCCAGAGAGAAACATGTAATGTAACCATAGATTTCAGATTTTTTATTTGTGTTGTTATATATGTCGTAGGATAATTTGATAAACCGAATAAATAGATATCGGCTATGATATTTCTGAAATAAGTTAGGATTTTTTACGTTTTTTAGTTTTGGCGTGAAAGACGGACGTCTGTCCGTCTTTCACGCCAAAACTACTGAACCGATTGTAATGAAATTTGGTACACAGATAGTCTAGATCCTGAGAAAGGACATAGGCTACCTTTTATTCGGATCCCGATCCCGAAATTACGCGGGTGAAACCGCGGGGCGCAGCTAGTACTTAATATTTTTTATAAAACAAAGATAAATCATATACTTACCTAGTTTGGTTTTAGTAGCAACCGCGCCATTATAAACCGCGAGTATCTGTTCCTACCTCAATGACCGCGAAGCCCCTTTTCAATTCTTTTATTTGCGCATTCCAAGCTTTTAAATTTAATTATATCATTTCTTTATATTTTTATGAGGTTTTTACATAAAATTTGGTGGTGAAATAATAATTAAGTATATTTATAACAATATTATTTTCAGGCAATTAATCAAGAATCCTCAAACGTCAATACGACCGCAGAAAACGTGCTTCAGGTATACAGCGCAGAAACCCTGGATTGCGAACAAATTTTGCAAACCAAAAAATATTGTCTGACAAAATTGACGATGTAGGTACCTACTCCGGATTCAGGGTGTTGTTGTAGAAAACCAAAAGAAAATTATACAAGTATTGGCAAATATACGAGTACAGCAGGAGGAAATGAGCCAACAACTTGCAGAGCTAAGAGCTAAATCAGAGCATAATAATGAAAATGTTAAGTTGTTATCAGACTTGAACAAGAATTCTGAAGAAAATCAAAGTTTTTCATTACAGCCTATTGAAAATGAATCTCAGTTACGAGCGTTTGAAGAGTTGCTGTCGGACAAAAATAACAGCTTTAAACTACAAAAGCAGTTGACTTTTTTGTGGTCACTGTCTGTTGGCACAGGAGTAACATGTGCTTATAAATTACTAGATATTTTGTTCACAAGGGAGTTTCTTTGTCTCTGCTCGTGGTCAGGTGGCAGTAGAGGGGAAAATTCTAAAATTGCTTTAAAAGATTTTAAAAATATATTAAAGTTTTTTTTTAAATGATCCATCTTACACTGTCCAAGAAAATGAATTATTTTTCAAGATTGTCACTAAAAATTCAACACAAAGAAAAGCCATGAAAAACGTAAGAATGTCCACTAAGAGAAATCGCAAGAATACTACCAATGCATTAGATAAACGACAAAAGACAGCAGATGGATCCAACAACGAAACTGTAAATGAAAAAAGTCCAAAGGAACAGACTGAATCTTTATTGTGCTAACCCCGCCGCCACATTAAAATAGTATTTTGAAGTCAAACCAAAATTAAACCTTGAAACATTCATTTCACATTATTGTAATGTTTATTTTATAATAATTATTGGTAACAATCACTCATTGATTTGATTTGGTACAATTATTAATATAAGTTTTTATTTAACTTTGATTTTTATAAGTAACAATAGTTACTTGACTGTAAACCTAATCAAGGAAAACTGAAAAATAAATATAACAAACACATCATAAAAATATGATTTTTATTTAAACGTATGCAACAATGGAATTAAATGCAAATTTGTATGTGTGGATCATAAAGATATTCATCTTTATGATCCACACATACAAATTTGCATTTGATATCTCGAAGGTATAAAATAATGTCAAAAGTGTTATCCTGAATTTTGGCTTTGTAAATATCTAAACGTGAGGATCTGATTGGTTTACAAAAATAAATCCTGTGTATATAGGAGATAATGTTTTTTATTCCTTTTGTAACACCGCACTCCTACGCAACGTATTCCACAAGAAAACTAAGGTTACCCGAGCGCGCCAATAGATGGCGCCACCGGAAAAGTTAGATCACGCTATCATTGCGTTCTGTTAATTTACCTAGGCTCGTAAGAGATTTTGTTTTGTTAATTCCTTTTGCCTTGGGAAAGCTTGAGTTTGGCTTCGGTAGTACCTACTGGACCTAACTTGACTACCTAAACGCAAAATCTGCTTTGGGAAAACGCTTCCACGCTAGTGGGACGTTTTCTTAGACAGGTTTCCCTCACGAATCCCCTATTCGATTGTTAACGTGTTCCTATGCCCAATAAACGGAAGTTATTGTGAAAGCGCGCCGTATCATTGATTACGCCAAGAAACCCCCCCCCCCCCGTACCGTAGGTGAAGCTCTGCACTTAAGGGTGGAGCGACCCCCGATTACAAACTGGCGCCCAACGTGGGGCCGTAATCAACTACCAGCGCCGTCGTTTTCACAACCAAAGTTTATCGTCACAAGAAGAGGTCGGACTACCACTACACTGAAGAAATCGCCAAATAAAACGAGTGTTCCTTCAAAGATGGCTATGTCTGAGGACCAGTTCTCACGGCTACTGCAGCACATTTCACACCGACCGTCCAACTCGACCTGTCCTGTAACTTACGATGGGAAAAAGGACACCAAGTCAGTAGAAGCTTTCTTGTGCGCACTGAAACTTTTTATAAAAAAGGAAAAGGTTCCTGAGAGCGAAGTGATAGAAAGCCTACCATTAATTTTACGCGATGATGCTGCGGAATGGTGGCTAGGCGTGAAAGACGAAATCCAAGACCTCGTAGAATTCGAAAGCCAATTAAGGAAAATTTTTGCACCGCAAACGTCAGCGTACCTACTGTATGCTGACATATGTACGAAGAGGCAAGGACCGACTGAAAGCACCGAAGATTTTATTTCTCGCAAGAGGGCGCTATTTTCGTTAGTTCCGGAGCCGAAACACATAGAACGGCAACAAATCGACATGATTTTTGACCTAATGCGCGTCGAAATTAAAGATAAAGTTTTGAGATCGTCAATTAGAACATTCGAGGAGCTTCTCGTAAAAAGATGAAGGCTGAGGGTAATATAGCAACTACATCAAACACAATAAAAGCTACCCAGGCACCGTCTCCGACGCAGCCAAAATTTTCATCTTACGGTTGTGGGACGCCGGGAGTAGTCAGGTCAAACTGCCCAAATTGTGCCAGCAAGTCGTCTAACACTGCAAAGAAAGATGAAGTATCATTTTGCGCATTAAATATTCGATTCGGACCGAAGCCACGTCCTATGGTATACATAACGGTGAACGGAATATTTGGCAGTGCGTTTGTAGATACATGTGCTAAGACAAACGTTGCGTCATATTTCCTCTACTGCAAACAGTCAAACAAGGTTGCACTTTTCGAAAGCAATATGGACACGTGACATTGGCAGATGGCGTGCCAAAACAACAAGAAATATTCACTGTAGAGACTGATGTACTGATAAATGGCCAAATCCTGCCCACCAGCTTTATTGTCCTACCAGATGCAAGAGAGAATACGACACTCCTCGGTGTGGGGTTCATCCAACAAGCTTTGATGGTACTAAACCTTGCACAGTATACCTATAGCTTCCTGGATGATGAACAAAATATATTCGAACTGTACACTGAAGATTTCGTGACATTCAAGCAGGGACCAGCTTCTCCTGTCTCGCCTATAAGCAACACCATTGCTCCGGTATCAATAGAGGATGCTCCACAGAAGCGAAAACCGGAAGATGTTTATTTCCCGCAGAATAGAGAGCGCAACATACAAGGAATAATACCTACTAAAGGAGCAAGTACCAGTAATGGGTCTAACTACCAGCTAAAACGCATTAAGTCGAATCCTCCAGATACCACTCCGCTCTTTGATGGGTACTCCCCACAATGGGACTACATGCTAAGGGATGCCCAAATCAATATTCATCGAGAGGATATTCAGCTTTCACCACATTCCATGTCACTTTTTCCGGACAATAGTGATATTACACTGAATGCGATCGACGTAGACTTTACGAAAATTAGTGGTGAACTGAACGATGAACAACAGCATCAATTAGTTCAGCTGATACATGAACATGAAGGAGTTTTTACCCCAAATCACCAGCCTGCAAAATACGTTACGCATAAAATTGATACCTCCGACAAAGGTCCGATCTCAGTTCCTCCATATCGGCTCTCACCCCCACGCAAGGAGATACTAAGAAAGGAGATTGATAAAATGCTGGAAGAAGGAGTGATAAAACCTAGCAGTACACCGTGGGCGGCACCGGCCGTCCTTGTACCGAAGTCGAATGGACAAATAAGGGTCTGCGTTGATTACCGACGCCTTAATGCCATAACAGTACCGGATGCTTACCCAATTCCAAGATTGGATGACTTATTGCATGAAGCTAAACCTACTCCGTTCATGAGTACCCTGGATTTGAAGGCAGGCTATTGGCAAGTTGAAGTTCAAGAGGAGGATAAACCAAAGACTGGTTTCATCACCCCGTTCGGGATTTATGAATTCAATCGCATGCCTTTTGGTCTTCGTAACGCACCGGCTACCTTTCAACGGCTAATTGATAGACTAAAGCTGAGCCTAAAGAAACCTTCTGGCATAAAGATGCTGGCGTACCTAGATGATTTAATTATTTTCTCTTCTACTTTCAACGAGCACCTTTCGGATCTTCAAGAGATTTTTCAAAGAATGGGAGAGTTCAACCTCACTATCAACCTTGAGAAATGCCATTTTGGTTGCTCCACTGTCAAATACCTGGGACACTACATAACCCCGGAAGGACTTAGAATGGACCGGGAGAAAGTCGCAGCCATTCTCGACTTACCGCCACCCACTAACCTTCGTCATCTAGTCTCGTTTCTACAAACATGCTCATGGTACCGTCGCTTTATAAAGGACTTTTCGCATACTGCCGAACCTCTCACAAAGTTGACAAAGAAGGGAGCACAATGGGTGTGGAGTCAAGCTCAAAAGGAAGCACATAACGAGCTTAAGCACCGACTGGCTACAGGTCCAATCCTTCGACAAGCCGATGAAACCCAAACCTATATCATCAAAACTGATGCTAGGGCATACGCCTTAGGGGCTGTTTTAGTCCAGGGGGAGGGTGACAATGAGCACCCTGTAGAATACGCGAGCCGCCTGCTGACACCCGCTGAGCGCAATTATTCCACCACAGAACGTGAGGCCCTAGCTGTCGTTTGGGCGGTAGGAAAATTTAGAGGATACATTGAAGGGTTGCCTACAGTCATTTTGACCGATCATCAAGCCTTGAGATGGCTCATGTCCTTGAAATCTCCAACTGGTAGACTTGCAAGGTGGGCTCTTCAATTACAGGCATACGACCTTACCATAAAGTATGTCCCTGGAAAGACAAACGTCGTCGCTGATTTTCTATCTAGACCCTGCACTAAAGAAAACCAGAACTTGTGTACTATTTGCACCATTTCCGTTGACGTTCCCACTAAGAACCCAAGAGATATCAGAGCCGAACAAATGAAGGATGAGAATATCGCAAATATTATTAAAGCATTAGAAGAACCTGATAAAATAGAAAACGCTACTTATTGGAGCAATAAAGGTTATTGCTTAAATAACGGTCTACTATATCGTTTTGCTCCGGCTTCAGACTCAGAAGATGCACAGATCGTCGTGCCTGAACATGAATGGGCCAGCGTGTTGAAGGCCTATCATGACGACCCTTTAGCTGGACATGGCGGTGTCGATAAAACATATGCCCGAATATCTGGAACGTATTTTTGGAGAGGGATGAGAAAGTACGTTGGAGCTTACGTCAAAAACTGTACGGACTGTCAACGCTACAAACCATCCAATATGAAACCCGCCGGCCTGCTGCAAACAATCACAATGAATAAACGCTTTGAAGCTATCTCCTTTGATCTCTTTGGACCCCTACCGATGTCCCCTGATGGTAAAATTTGGATCTTAACGGTTGAAGATTGTGCAAGTAGATGGCTTGAGTTATTTGCTCTGGAATCAGCGACCGCAGTGAATTGTGCTGATGTCCTTATTAACGAGATATTTCTACTCTATGGAATACCTCGACGAATGACAAGCGACAACGGGCCACAGTTCGTGAGTGCGATTATGCAAATTGTCTGCTTTTGCTTCAACATCAAGCACTCATTCACTCCAATTTACCACCCGGAAGCCAACCCCATAGAGCGACGTCACCGAGATATTAAAACGCAACTCGCAATCTTAGTAGGAGACGATCACAGTAGCTGGCCAGAGAAGTTGCCCTCGATCCGTTTTGCCCTAAATTCGGCGGTCAACTCCTCAACATCCTTCAGCCCTGCCTACTTGACTTTCGGTCGGGAGTTACGAACTCCACACGACAATCAAGATGACTTCCGTCAAATAATACTAGGAGAGAATTTCATACCTGAAATCTCACCTAAGCTTCTGCGTATTGCAGACGCTATCTCTAAAGCTCAAGAAGTGCAAGAGATGAATGAGGAAAAACGTAAAGAATACGTAGATAGAAACCGAAGAGAAAGTCCAGGTTATAAAACTGGTGATCTGGTGTTAGCTGATGTCCATTCGCTAAGCAAAGCCGCAAAGGGACATAGCGCAAAGTTAGCCCCAAGAAGAGATGGTCCCTACATCATAGTTGATAGACACGGTCCTGCTTCTTTCAAATTGGCAAACCCTAACGATCCTGAAACCGTGATAGGTACTTATCACGCCTCTGCTCTCAGACCTTTCCTAAGTGAGACTACAGAAATGCCCAGCGCCTTACGCCCATTGCGTCGCCGTGGACGACCGCGTGTCCGCAACACTGAAGATCCCGATGTTACTAACAATCAGGAGCAGGAACAAACACGCAGCCGTGGTGGTCGGGGACGTGGTCGTGGTCGCGGACGTGGCCGCCCTAAAGCTACTCCACATTAGCACCGCATTGTCCAGGTCTCCTCGTCGGGACGCCTTCGGGACCTGAGGGGGAGATTGTAACACCGCACTCCTACGCAACGTATTCCACAAGAAAACTAAGGTTACCCGAGCGCGCCAATAGATGGCGCCACCGGAAAAGTTAGATCACGCTATCATTGCGTTCTGTTAATTTACCTAGGCTCGTAAGAGATTTTGTTTTGTTAATTCCTTTTGCCTTGGGAAAGCTTGTGTTTGGCTTCGGTAGTACCTACTGGACCTAACTTGACTACCTAAACGCAAAATCTGCTTTGGGAAAACGCTTCCATGCTAGTGGGACGTTTTCTTAGACAGGTTTCCCTCACGAATCCCCTATTCGATTGTTAACGTGTTCCTATGCCCAATAAACGGAAGTTATTGTGAAAGCGCGCCGTATCATTGATTACGCCAAGAAACCCCCCCCCCCCCCCGTACCGTAGGTGAAGCTCTGCACTTAAGGGTGGAGCGATCCCCGATTACACTTTTATTATTGCACTATTTAAACACTAGGTTCTGGTAATTCTGGTTCAACACAACAGGAGCTCTATTTTTGATCTGTTTTATGTATTTAAAAACAAAAAATACGAAGGACTGCAACTGCGACTGCGAAAATTGTTGACTTGCATACCTTTTCAATATTTTAAATATAATGAAAAAACAGTTTACAGTCTTATGCGATAATAACGCAAAACTACTGGTACAAACTTTTTTGGTTCGTTTTCCGTTCCAATTAACACATGTATTGAATTTGAGTGTATAGAGCTGGGCACGTTGTAAATATTCCATCCTGTCTACGCCGCAAACTATTCATCGTTCAGTTTCAGACGCTCTCCACAAGGGAGGGTTTAACCTCAGAAAATATCGTACCAACTTAAGTACTTTCTGCAAGGCGGTAGAAGCGGATGCTACTAAGGAAGAGTTGCTTATAAGTAACGCTACCAGCACTCTGGGTATAGGCTGGCTTCCGAGTTCTGATGAACTGTTTTTCCAGTTTCTATCTGTTGCGGAAAGCAAGGTCACGAAAAGAAAGATTTTATCTTCCACCTTTAAGGTTTTTGATCCTTTAGGTTTGTTATCTCCTTGCACAATAAGACCCAAGGTTCTTATCCAAGAGCTTTGGAAATTAAAAATTGATTGGGACGATCCTGTGCCCGCTGCAATCGAGTCAGAATGGGTAAGTTTCTGTGGGAATTTTGAGAAAATGCCACAACTTAAAATACAGCGGAATATTTTAATAGATACTCCGATTCGTATAGAGGCCCACTGTTTTAATGATACCTCGGTAAAGGCATACGGCAGTTGTCTTTATTTGAGGTCCATAAACGCCCAGGATGACGTTTATGTAAGACTGCTATGCGCAAAATCACGCGTGGCTCCAATAGCGGCCACAACAATTCCCAGACTCGAATTGTGTGCAGCTGTACTAGGCGTACAGCTAACCTCTGTCGTATTGTCGGCTCTTCGTTTTAAAATTGACCAGGTTTTTTATTGGACAGACTCAAAAATTGTTTTATCTTGGTTGTTCACTTCCAGAAATTTAAAAACGTTTGTTTCCAACCGGGTCGCTACGATCACCGAGCTTACAGACAAGTTCAATTGGCATTACGTTCCCACGTCACAAAATCCCGCAGATTTAATTTCTCGTGGTGTCAATCCTCAGGTATTCCCTGACTTAACTTTATGGTGGCAAGGCGCACCTTTCTTGCAGCTTCCTGAGACGTCTTGGCCAGAAGGAGAGTCTCTGGCAGAGGACGTGGTCGAGATACCAGAGTTGAAAGCGCATCCCGCTTTGGTGGGCGAGTCAGCTTCCCCACTCCCTCAGGTGTCGAAGCTAGGTATTGCTCAGGGTGCATTCGCAAGAATTCTACGTTGGTTTCATAATTCCAAACGGGACAACGTTAACAATAGATTAAAAGGTCCCCTTACAGCTTTAGAGCTAAAATGTGCATTAAATAAATAAATTAAGCTGTCACAACAAATGTCATTTTGTAAAGAAATCAACTTACTATCCCAAAATAAATCATTGAAGTCTAATTCTAATATTGCGTCATTAAATGCTTTTATTGACGAAGAGGGACTATTAAGGGTCGGTGGTCGCATTGAAAAATCTAATTTTGATTTTGATAAACAACACCCCATATTATTGCATTCTAAATGTAATTTAACTAAATTAATCTTTCAGAAAGAACACAATCGCTTAATGCATGCAGGGCCTCAGCTTTTACTTGCATCAATAAGAAACAGGTTCTGGCCACTAGGCGGGAGAAATTTAGCTAGACAGGTTAGCCGTAACTGTCTCGTATGTAGCAAACTCAGGGGAAAGGCCATGTCAAACATCATGGGTAACCTCCCCCCTGAGCGAGTCAATCCTGATTTTCCGTTTAGAAATGTAGGCACTGATTTCGCAGGACCTTTCTTTGTAACCAATCGTAAGGCGAGAGGTTGTAAAATTACAAAGTGTTATTTATGCATCTTTATATGTTTTAACTATAAGTGTATACATTTAGAGGCTGTGAGTGACCTCACAAAGGATGCTTTTTTATTAACACTCAAAAGATTCATTGCAAGAAGGGGTCTGCCTGCTAAGGTGTTCTGTGACAACGGTACTAATTTCGTAGGTGCTGCACGCGAAATTAAAGATTTTTTTAAGTCACAAGATAATTTAGATTATATATTGGAATATACTGCCCAGCAGGGGAATACAGTTTATATTCACTCCGCCATACGCTCCTAGTTTTGGCGGGTATCACGAAGCCGGGGTTAAATCGGCCAAATTTCACCTAAATAGAGTTATGGGAAATGCTCATCTCACTTTCGAGGAGCTAGGTTCTTTGTTCGCACAGATCGAGGCTATCCTCAATAGCCGACCCCTATGTCCTCTCAGTCCCTCTCCTCACGACTTCCAACCTCTCACCCCGGGCCACTTTCTCATTGGCAGGGCACTCACCGCGCTACCCACGCCTGCGCTAGAAGACTGCAGCTCCAGCCGGCTCAACCGATACCAGCGCCTCGAGCAGATTCGGCAACATTACTGGCGTCGATGGGCAAACGAATATGTCTGCGAACTGCAACAACGCACTAAGTGGCGCACGCGATACCGAGACTTGAAGGTAGATGACATGGTGTTCCTGAAAGACGACAGCAGTCCCCCTCTCTGCTGGAAGCTCGGCAGAGTCACGAAGATTTTCCCAGGCAAGGACGGTGTTCCTCGTGTCGCAGATGTCACGACCACGCGATGCGTGGTCCGCCGCGCACTCAACCGTATCTGTCTGCTGCCGGCCACAGAGAACAGCGAAGCCTGACTAATGGCTGCGGGTGCCACGCGCCTCCAACGACCTGGGGTGCTGCATGCGAGAGCGCTGTGCGCGTCTCGCCCGTACCTACGCTGCCCTGCTGATTGCTGCCCCTGCACGCTGCACGCTGCCGCCAGTCGGTAGATGTCAATGAAGCTTGAACGCTACTAGGATCGTTCAACGGGGCCCAAGATGTCTACGCCGCAAACCTACGTTTAGTTTTAAGTAGTACATACGTCTAGGTAGATACATAGCTGTAATTAGATGTATAAGTAGGTATAAGTAGCTAGTCTCTTTCTCATAGGAACTAGAAATGTATAGATATAGATATATCGTAAAAACGCGTGATTTTGTTAACCAATCGATGCCGGCCTCTCTCGCATCGTAACAAAATCCTATATTCTGGCATTGTGGCCCTCAAGGCAGTAGGATAAGGGCGATATTAGTTTGTAAAAATAATAGAATCATGTTTAAAGGCGTGCTCAGTGGCGCCAGCTATTGTTAAGACACTCCGTCACAGATCGCCGTCACGATAGGTCGCACCCATTGTTTAAAATTAAGAAAAGTAAAATAAAACAAAGTAATGAGAAAGTCTAGAATTTAATTATCCCTTGTTAGGCCCTAACACATCCATTACCCAACTTTGTGAAATAATAGACGTTTGAAGTTTGTTTTGATACAAAACACTATTACGCTTTCACCGTGGAATGTGTAATGGACGATCAAAAATGGCTGTTCTTCCATTTTACAATATGGTTTCACTTACGCTGTAACAGCGTAATCGAGCGAGATCAAACTAAAGTAACATACTTTGTACCATTTTCCCTGAGGTCTCGCCGCCCCAGACCCCACGGAGTTGAGGAGCACGGCGAGTTCTTCAAGCAACTGCCTCTTTCGGCGTGCTCCGTCAGGGCCTGGAAGCTCTTCCCGAATTCCGAGTGCAGCTTCATATACTCAAACAGCACTTGGCGCTGCTGCGGTTCGGCGTCGCTTTTTGTTGCTAAAATATTGAGGTAAATGTAACAAGTATCGCAATTTACATCTATCTAAACGCACAAACAAATCATTAACTTGGTTTTTAAATAAATAGAGCTTACTTACTCTCGGTCGTTGCATGTTAAGGTTTAAAATATTAATTTCTAAACTAAAAGTTTTAAAACAGTAAAACTTTGACCGCGTATTGTCAGTGATGCCATTATTAATTTTTAAATTTTGTTAAGTGTACAATGATGAAAGAGCAAGCTGTTCCCAGAATCACGATGTCATCAAAACTCTTGAGTTGATGATATAAAGTTGCGAGTGACTGCATATAGGTAGGTAGGTATCATTAACTTTCAGAAAGAGTAACATATTCCGAAATTTTAATTATAAGAGTTGAAGGTGAGTACACTGGTGCAACTGGTGATAAACTAAAGCTGATATACAATATTTGTCACAAATTTGAATTTGTCATTAAAAATTAAGCTAAGTTTAAGGCAAGAAACATGGTTTAAGTGCGGGCCTAAAGTCGCTATGTTCTGTGACTACTGGGCTTGTTTTATTTTCTTTTCAGTTTTTATTTTGTATATGTTTTTATTTAAAGTTTTTTAAGCAGGCGGGTTTTAAAATTTTTATTAATATCGCGAACGAAAAATTAAACAACTACTTCGCACCTAAACAAAGCAAAGTGTATGAACGACACCTTTTTCGTCTCCTAAAACAAGTACAAGATGAGAAGTTCGAAAAAAAATTTGTCTGACTTCGACTACAGGCCAAAAAGTTTCAGTATGTCTTGTGGTAAGTGATTACATTATTTATTAAACCGCATTGTCCCATGAAAACTGCTCACCGAGTTGATTTTAGTCTCCTAACATTCTATGTAAATCACTACCTAAAAAATTAAATAACAGTGATTTTAAAAGATTCTCATAGGACTGGGAAATAGAAAAACTTATTAAAGTTTAATAAATAATTCTTAGTATTAATTTTCCGAACCACACAAAAAATGAAAAAGTATTTTTTGTACATATTTTTGAATAGCCGTTGAGAATTTAATCCCTAATCACAAACGAGCTTAAGAGTTTCTCAGACCTGGTGGAAAGGGCGAGAGAGACACATTGAGTCCTTACAAAAGGCCAATGTAAAGGTCACAAATAAACCGAAGCAGGACCACAAACCAAGTCCTTTTTGAAAAAGAAGTTTTACACTAATCGTTGCACGTTCTGTAGCCGTAAGGGACATACAACAGATATATGTCGTTATAGAATTGCCCAGGAACAGGCTAAGACGGAAATAAATAGCAAAGTTGAGACGGTCAAGGAGACAACAAGTCCTATAACTTGCTATGGATGCGGAAAACCGGGGGTATTCCGCAGCAACTGCACTACGGTCAAAACAAAGGATAGTCCACCACAACCAGCGCAATTTCATGCGATGGATTGGGCGATCCAAAGCTCAGCCAAAGTTCCTACCATTGACATTATGTTCGCAGGGATTAAAGGGCATGCAAACATAGACACAGCTGCCCGAACTAGCGTCGCGGGTATTAAACTATACCTAATAATGAAGGAGAAAAGGGTCGTCTTCGAAGACAAACAGACGGTTGTTGGTCTAGCTGACGGTACCAATAAGGAGATGGCGCTCTTGTCAGCAAAGGTAAACATAACTATTGGGAATCACAACCTACCAATCAATTTCACCATCTTCCCAGAGGCCGCTGACAATTGAACGCTCATCGGAATTGATTTTTTGGAAGAAAATGGAATAATACTTAATCTAGCCCAAAGATTTTGGTACTTCATAAACGAACCAAAAACAAAGTACCAGTTCATCCGTTTGTCTTCGCCAGGCGCCACAAGGAAATTGAATTTCAACACGGAAGAAAAAATTAAAAAGGAAAAGGGACTTTTCAGTTTCCTGAAATGGACAAGAGAGCTCCACCTATCCCCACTGGCCTCATCGGCAGCAAGTCCCGGTAGAAGAGAAGATTGGAAGATCCAGAAAATAGATTCCCCACCGCGACCTAAGCGACCTCGCGAGCCTCGCGAGATAGATAATACGGGACCGATGGATCCCACAGTTGATTATTTGCCAATAAATCATTTACAAATGTATTCTCTTGACTGTTTATTTCAAAACACCAATGACACAATCCTAACACTGACAGAAATAGGCCAATTAGAGTAATTAGGTACTTGAGGAATACAATGATATATTTAGTAAATCTGGAGAACCCACTTCATTTGCAGAACATAAAATTGACACGGGAGATCATAAACCCATAGCTCTAAAACCTTATAGGCTATCTCCTACTAGGCAACAACAACTGAAAGATAAACTGCAGGAAATGTTAGAACAAGATGTAATAGAGGAGTGCATGGGCAGCTCCAGTCGTCTTAATACCAAAAGGTGAAGTAGACATCAGAGTATGTATAGACTATAGGAAGTTAAATGAAATAACAACTTGTTCACGCTAATTCGTATTTCGCGGCAATTTCAATTACGTCGTGCGCGTGCGCATGCGCGCGGTCGCTTCTGTGATTGGTGTTCGATGTCGTGATAGTGACCGTCAACGCTGTGGAAGGACTTTTGGAGGACACACACGCGCGCTTAGCATTATAAAGAGACAACATTGTAAATCTTAAAAGAAATAAAATAGCTTCAAAAATTATATAAAAGGACTAATTTCTTTACTTGAAACCACGGAAATATACATATGGTCCTTCGAGCCGGATTCTGAAGATCTTCGCAATATATTGTACCTACAGTACCTAATAAAAGCGACCTTTGTGTATTGCTGAAGAAAACGTCCAAAATTCGCAACAGTGCATCATCGGTGAGACCGGCCAGTCAAAACCTAAAATCCTTTCCTTTCTTCATCTGAGTGATACTGTGTTTTTCTCAATTCCAGTGTTTCGGATAGTGTTTGCCTATTTCCGTTGTTCCTATCTACAGCCGATAATCGGAGTCAGTGTGCGCAAAATACATGCTTCAGATTTCGTAAACTGTAAGTAAAGTTAGGCACTGAATTTCATTATACCGTTACCCGAACAAAAGGTAGACAAAACAGAGTCAAAGTTGAAAGAGCTAAAGAAAAAGCGCGGTGTCATTAAGTGTAGGTTAACTAACTTCAGAAAATATGTTTCATCTTTTGAAAACGTCGAATTATCAATTCAACAACGAGCAGAGTTAAAATTACGTATAGTGGGTGCTCAGAGTTTATTGAACGATTTCAATCAAGTTCAAAGTCAAATTGAAACAATAGTTACATTGTCAGATTCAGAAACCGAGTTGGAACTTGAAAACCTCATTTGATTCACGAGTAGAATTTGAAAAGTATTACTATATTATTTTAGCCAACTTAGAATGCATTTTAATTCCTGAAAATTCCGATGAAAGGTCCGAAAATAGGTCTCCCCAAGTAACACAGGAGCGCTGTAAATCAGTCGAAACACTGTCCACATTAGAGTCCTGTGCTGTAAAAGTCCGCTGACTAAGAGCGTTAGCAACGCTGTTTCAGCTGATATAACTCTGATTTGGGCACAATTTAAACAGCTATTAGCTGAATATTTGTAACTGATTGCATTATATCAGCTTTATGTAAGCATTATTAAAAGTAACAGCGACCCCGACAGCTGAACATTGACTGATTATTGGAACGCGTGTTACCTCTTATACAGCACAATGCTGTTTATTACAGTCAGTGTTACCTATAATTCAGATCAGGGTCTTTCTAACGCTTTTATGAAGTTGAGAATTCACAAGTAGCAATATTATTTTCCACGCGTACTATATTATAATTGGGGTAATTTGGTAATTAAGTATTTTTGAGTGTTGTGTGTGCCCTGCTGTGAAATACATATTGTTTTTGCGGTAAGTAAAATCATGTTTTTTTTTTCATTTATGTACGCAAAATTCGAATGGGAATGTAAGTTTATTGTCAATTTACGTTGGGCATCAGAGTGTAGGCATAGTTTTTTTTATTACTTTCGTTTTTCCTTCAACTTTTATTAACGTTGCACTGTGTTTTTTTGACCTTCATTTTTGGACCTCCCCTTTTTATGTCCCCTAACGATACTATAAGCTACTTAGAACGTAAGAATCTAATTTTGGTAGATCTAACTTGGATAAAAACAGACTCATAAGCTTTTCTATGTAAAAATGAATTTTCATAGAAAAACGTTTTATTTTAATCTGCTAACTAATTCTTTGCTTTAAAAATATCAAAGTAGGGCTAAAAAAAAACCTTTCGGTTGGTGGAGTCACTTTTATTTTAAATCCACTAATTAAGGCGGTAGGATTTTTTTTCCATTTTTTTTCTTTTTAATTTTTTACATCGAATACGTCATTAGGATTTGCTTGGCACAAATGTAATAATCTGTAATCCTTAAAATGATAAAAAGACCGTAAATCCAAATCACGAAGGTCTTCGGAGTTATTGATTTTTTTTTAATTGCTCTAGGGTTGACACAAAGCCTTCCGGTGTTTGTGTTTGCATTTTTTTAGTTTTTTTTTTAATCGAATTGTTAAATAGAATTGTTTTAATCAGACTATTTTAATCATTAATTATTAGATGAATAAACTAGAATAGATGAAAGATGAATAAAATCAGGGTACTCGTCTTTCGCTATTTTGCATTCATTAGAATTACAAGTAATCCGAGTTCTTTCAGAACCAGATTAAAAGCTTACAATTTAATGGTGCAACTGGCCAAAATCGTACTTCCAAAAGTCCGACCGCCAGACTTATGTAGACATGAGGTTACAAAATTTTTCATTAAAGAACTCGGATTACCTGTAACGCAAAATAATGAAAAACAAAATATTTTCGTTGTCAAATACACTCATAAATATGACACCTTATATAAAAATTGTATATATAATATAATTTTTTTTTCTGAGAAAACACGAAAAATACCTCAAGGTGATTTTGGGAATTAATTTCGCAATTTAGTACCTGATATTAATATCGATGATAATAGCACTGTCACTAGCCAACAAGGTGAACCCAGGAACATCACCGCAGAGCTTCCTTGGCTAGAAGCAAGTCCTAAACCGGGTCCCAGCTGTAGCTGGCACCCGGTGGGAACTCAACAGGCTCTGCAACTGGAACCAAGTCCCGAACCGGATCACAGTCAGTACACTCTAACTGAGTCTGTTCAGCCTATACAGCATTATGAACCCCATACTAGTCACATTTTCGCCACTACTGTTCCATATGATCAACTTGGGAGTAAACAACAAAAACGCGTGCGAAAACAGTTAAGTGATCATGTGAGCACAGAGCCGCAATGAAAACTCATCAAAGTTTTTGCTGAGACAGTCAAGGTTGAAGGCCAAAAACTACAAAAAAAAAACAAACAAAAAATATCGAATTTGTTTTAGTCTTGTTTGTTAAGTCCTAAAAGGCCAAGTAAAGATGCTTCT
Source organism: Idaea biselata (assembly GCA_958496205.1). Taxonomy (NCBI): domain Eukaryota; kingdom Metazoa; phylum Arthropoda; class Insecta; order Lepidoptera; family Geometridae; genus Idaea; species Idaea biselata. The sequence continues at coordinate 18,128,356 of OY292402.1, forward strand.
CAACTTCAAATGACACAAAACCCCTACACTACACTACAGAAACAGCTTTGGCTATTTTTATAGATAGAAGATTTGATTTATTTGAAGAAATGTTTTTCAAAAATTGCACCCGACAGGAGAAGATTGAAGATTGAAGATTTACTGTTGAAACCTACAAGTTTTTGCAACAAGACCTGAAATCGCGTAATGGCTATAATGCATTCCCCCCATATTCTGCAGTTTTAGAAGCAAAAAAACAATGCTATCCTCGTGACCAGTCACTGAAAGAGAAGCATCTGTTTCATTGTCCAGTTTACTTTCTCATACATTTAAACGAATAGTTGACTCATTTGATGACACCTTTTCACATTACTGTAAGGACAAAAATCGTAACAGGTTGAATTGTATATTTGAAGGGTCTTGGGGGTTTGATGGTTCAACAGGGCAATCTCTTTACAAACAAAAATTTACACAAGGCCAAGAAGATGACAGTAATTTATTTACTACAACAATTGTCCCTCTTCAAATTAAAAGTGAATGTGGTCAAGTTTTATGGCTCAATCCAACTCCACAATCCTAGAAGCAGAATAAAAGCGATTTACAATACTATTTTCCAAAGTAAGAGTTTTGCGCAGTGCCTCCATATAACTTGCCCCAGTGTGCACCGTAACGATTGCGAAGTAAATGGCAGAGCTAATGCAAAGAGACGTGCGTTCACCTCGAATACCCCGATGACACTGAATTTGTTGTTTAGAAACTCCTTTTCCAAAAATGTTTTGAATAAAGGATTACTGCCATAGAAAAATGTATGGGAAAATTGAGTGGATTTCTGCTGAATAATTGGTTGATCTATATTGATTTTTCGTTTGAAATAGAACAAAACTGTAAAGGTGAATGTGTTGTATATACTGTTGTCTTAAAATTTAACTAAAACATGAATATAGACGAGGAATTAGCCAACATATTTCTAAACCAAGAAAGGTTCTATGATTTTCGTCAGAGTTGAAGACTGATTTTCTCAAAAATTTAGTATTTATTTAGAAAAATTCAACGGTGAATGTGTAGACGAATCTATTAAGCAATCACGTTTTATTTTGTACCGTCGTTTAATGAAGGAAAGCCTTTTATTTTCTAAGCCGTAGGTGTCTATTCTTGCGTTTCTTGGAGAGTAACTATGGTGAAAACACCTGGCTATGGAATGCAAGTGATCCTAATTATACTAATAGAGGACTTAGGGACTCCCTGGTTTATAGAGGACTTAGGAAATACGCCTGGTTAAATATTAGCCGCGAGATGCATGTACCGGTTCCTGTTTTAAAAAGAAAATGGAGTCATTAATGGGATCCTTCCGGCGGGAAAAATCACGAGAAAAGAAAAGTCGTTTAACAGGATCAAGAAAGATATATATTTATTAATTGCTTGGAAATTTACTACAAAGAGCTATTTATCTATTATAAAAACTTGTCACTTTTATTTTCCAGGTCGTGATAATGCCTTTGCATTTATTTCTGATAGGAACGAGCCAGGTTCCACCCAGGATACTATGGAGAATGTTAGTACATATTTTAGTTTTTATTGATAGTCATCTTGCCATGAGACAGTTCTATTTGGAGTAAAATGTCTTGCTAGGTGGTCACGTATTTCTTTAGCATTATTTCCTCCACGTCGTGGTATTTGTTGAATTGGTAATAATGATGTTGGATCTGATTCATTTCGAAAACTTCCTTCTACTATTTCCCCGTCACTTCCCACCGCATCAAAAACGCCGGGAGCTGCAAAGCTAGTAGAAGATTTTCTCCGTAAATGGTTGTACAAATATATTGACGCTAAGACTACTTTTGTTGCTTGTTCGGGTTCCAATAACATTGGTTTACGCAAAACTATATAAACATAACTTAACACTCCGAAAGCATTTTCTACAACCCTTCGTGCTCTGGAGCGTCTATAATTAAAAAATATTTCCTTTGAACCTCTTTCTGGGGATTACCCTCGTATGGTCTCGTGGTGTATTCATTTAGCTGAGAAGCTTTGTCACCTAATATATAAAATGGTACTTTGGTATTGTACGGTATTTGCAAAATTGTGGGGGATGGGATGTTAAGTTCTCTTTTTTCAAGTTTTTGAATATATATAAAAACTTGTAGTTATGATCTACTAAGGCAAACAAAACTATACTTGAAAATGATTTATAATTATCGTAGTCATTGCCACTGTTTATGGGAGACTGCAAAACAACATGCTTTCCATCCATCGCGGCCACGGTATGTGGGAAATTCGATTTATTTTGTAAACCGTTTGAAATTGCAAGCCACTCTTGTTCTGTACCTGGCACCTAAAACAGATATAAAAATTATATACTATTTTACAGAATGAAACCGATACCAACGATGAAACAGTAAGCGCAACTCAAGTCGCTCAAGACCTTTCACTTGACAACGACAATATTCAAGTATGGAAAATCAGCAGCAATAACAACAAGATGACACCAATAACACACAATCTACCTCTAGAGTGAGTGAGCACCTCTACCTCTAGCAACACAAGAACAGAGATCCAGAAAATGAAGCAAAAGAAGACCTGCGAAAGACACAGACGATTTATCAGACGAAACTCTGCAGCTTTCAGGATTCTCCAGCAGTGCACAGAACCACAGCCAGCCCCACCGCCTTGTGACTCATACTCGGCATTTGGACAATACAAAGCTAACGAATTGAGAAAATATGATGAATGATGACAGCTCATTTGGCCAAGGAGAAAAAGCCGTACTCAAATTGACAGAATCCCTCGTTCCAGGTCACTTGGTCTATTTTGATCGGTATTTTACCTCTACCAAACTGATAGACGAATTAAAACGAAAAGGGCTACAAAGTACCGGTACCTTGATGAGAAACCGCATTCCAGCTTTAGCACGAGACCGTTTGGCAAGTGACAAAACACTGAAAGATAAAGGACGGGGTTCTGCTCAAGTACTTGTCAGAAATGACGGTGAAATGTCTATGATCAAATGGTACGATAATAAACCTGTTTTGATGCTTTCCTCAACGTTTGCAAATGAAGAGCCGGATTTGTGCAGACGTTATTGTAAAAAAGAAAAGATGTACAGATATTTTGACAGACCAGATGTCATTAAAATGTACAACAAAAACATGGGGGGCGTTGATTTGGCTGACCGTCAGCTAGCAGTTTGTTCGTCAAGATGCCGAACTAAAAAATGGACTGTGAGATTCTTCTCTCACATGTTGGACTTATCTGTTGATAACGCGTGGATTCAGTATAAAAAAGAAGAACAGAAGAAAGGAACACCTGCAAAAAAAATACTACAGCTCAGGTTTTATAAAATGACTCTGGGAGAACATCTTATTGAAGAAAATACTGCTCCATTCGAAATATTAGACACGCAAGAAGAAAATGAAGAAGATATTAGAAAACGCGGTCGACCGGCAGTTGTACCGATACCTTCAAAAATACGCCGGACCCAAGGCTCAACACATATGCCAGAAGTAGTTGAGAAACAGCATCGTTGTCGCATGAGTGGATGTGATAAAAAAACGACAATAAGATGTCTCAATTGTGATCTTTTTCTTTGTTTAACAGCCAAAAGAAACTGTTTCAAAGACTTTCATGAATAGTTCTTCTATTTTTTGTTATTATATTTTGATATAGGTATTCCACATTTTAAGTAGTTTATAAGTAATACCTTCTTTTGTAATTTCTTTTTACTTATTATGTTAATTTTTATGAGGCAAATGTTTTTGTTTTGTATTTCGTGTTTTGAGTAAGAAATGTTATGTTTCATTTAGAATATGTTGTGTTATGTTTTTTATTTGTTTCTTAAGACTGTCACAAGACAGTTTTATAATGAATGTAAGCTGATTCATAATAATAATAACGATAACAAGATGTTAGACTGATATAACTTTGATCTCTGTAAAAGTAAAAGTGTAAAACCTAGTAATTGTAAAAGTTTAAATACACAATACATTTTATACAGCAATTTTTTTTCATTTATTTTATATTTTAATTGAGATAGTGATTTTTTAGTCTTAAATTGTACAATTTAAAAAAATCTAATAAAACTTACTAAAGAAAAATAAATATTAGAAATTAACCCTAGTTATGTAATGATTTATTGTTCGGGCATCCTTTATGTTATTATAATATAACCCCAAAACAATCATCCATAGATCTCTTTTACCAACGAAGATATACTGGAAAAATAGTCTGGGTCTATATGCCGTAATTAAATTAGTTCTTATATTATTAGTACATTGGGTCTTAGTCCAGAAAGTCATTTTAAATTATGGGTCTCAGGAGGTTAATGGCAAATATATTAAACTTTTAAAAATAAATCTAGCTATTGTGTATGTTTACCAAATTATTTAATATTTTAGCTTTTGTAATCCAATATCTTAATACATTTTTGAGAGTTCTAAAAACACAAAATACCTAAAAAATAGAAGAGAGAACTACGTTTTGACCTATGTCCCACTAACACCTTGTCAAGTTTAAAGGCAAAAATTATACCGTGTAATAATATTTTTAACACATATAGAACATTGAGGTAGTCAAGTATGATATGAAATTCAAATTAAAACCTTAAAGTCTAAGACTTTACGGATGAATTTTATTTAGACATTACAATTTATTTGCTGTCCCGTGAAATAGCATGTAGTGTGAAATAGCATGAATTTCCGCTTACGCTACCGGCCTTTTGGGGTCTTTAAATAAAAATTCTACCATTTGCAACATATGTTTTGATTACTGGCAACATTATTAGGCTATTGTGATCGCCATATTGTTTTTTACCAAAACAGACGCCCAGCTAGACGTGAAAGAAGTGGTCAGCTCGACTTGCTTCAAAAAATTTGTTCCGCAACGATACCGATTTTCTACAGGTAAGGCTTGATTCCCCATTTGTGTTTTTATGTTAATGAAGATATTTATTATTCTTTATATAGAAAGTAAAGTTAAATTAGTCTAACCTTTGATGCTTAACATGTAATATGATTTTTTTTTTAAATACGTCACCGCCATTACGCTACCGTCGCGTTGTGGTCGCGTGAATGGAACAGAAAAGTAGCGTAATGGAACAATAAAGGTGTTTTCACAGCAAGTTAAACAAACTTAGAAGAAACTAGAAGTAAGTTTTATTGCACCTATCAGTGGTCAGTGGTCATTGACCCGACTACCAAAACAAGAGTAATGCATTCCGAGGCGGTAAGGTTTATAACAAATATGCTTAAGTTTGATATTAATAATGCTATTTTTGTTGTCTATTTTGTCGAATTATGAACGACGCTTTATGATTCCTATACGTGATTTTGTATTCTGCTATACGTCACCGTCCTATTTTTGCTGTGATTTATTCTTAACCTCTCATCTGTGAGCTATACCGGGAGCCGGTATTTGAAATTTTGATTAGACTGTGAGCATACCGGGTACCGGTACGAAATAGACGTTTACGTTTTTCGCAGTTGTAACACTTATGTATACCTTATTCTTTTTAACACATTACTTCATGTGTAAGTAAGAACAGGCTAGCTGTTGCTTGTCGCTTTGCGCGCCTTTTTTGGCCTGGCGACATCATCAAGGTCAAACCTTTGGGCGGTGTTGGTCTAGTGGTAGATACCCCGGCTTTCATTCTGAGAGTCGTGGGTTCGAATCCAGACCGACCGCGCACCAATGTCTTTTTCTTTAAGAAAAAGGTATGTGCGCTAATAACATCGCTCTTACGGTGAAGGAAAACATCGTGAGGAAACCAACATGTCCTAGGACTCACCACGGTCCGAAGACATGGGATATTCAGTGTTTTCTATGTATAATATGTATGTATTTACAAAAAAAAAAAAAAGTATAATATGTAGTATATCCGTTGTCTAGTACCCATAGTACAAGCCTAGTGCTTAGTTTGGGGCTAGATTGCGCTGTGTGTAACGTCGTGCAATATTTATTATATTTATTATTAAACAAACTTCAGTTTGTTTACGTCCGCCCTGCGTTCGCTACTCAACACGTGATTTGTGTTTTAGAAGTGTTTATTCGATTTATTTGTTAAATTCAAGTGTCTAAAACATGTAAAGGTATGTAAAGTAAAATTTTTGTGACTATTCGTAAATATGTACGTTGTTTTTGTGGTAAAATTTGACCTAACCCTTGAAGCATGCTGTGTGTCCAAGTATGAGCACGATTTTAATTGTGTTTTATTTTAATGAAAACTTAAATAGACCCAAATAGTATATATCAAATGAATCACCAATTATTGAATTTCTCTTAGACCTACTGTAAAACATACATTTCTGTTTTAAAAGTTAGTTTTTTTGTAGAAATATACTTTCAAGTACTTCTACACCGGGAGCCGGTACAACCACAGACAGTATTAGAAAATTGATTTTGAGGATCGAGCATAATATGGATACGCCTAAGCCATTGTATCGACAAACATTTTTTTTATGTTTGCTCGAAAAATAGCTGTCTCTTGGAATTAGAGATCATTGACCTTGAAATTTCTATTGATAATTTTGAACAGTAATTTAAACATTATTGACTTCTTATTCTAAGAAACAGCTGTTTTCGAGCTAACATAACCTCAAAAAAAAATAGGTCAATATTCGAAAAGTCGTAGAACAAAAGTTACTCACCTCAACAATATGTACGTACAACCATGCGAATCAGATCTGTTTTTTTTTTGATAACCCTGTTTATGACCCACTTTTATAAAGAAAAAAAGCAAAGCGCACACACAAAAGTGGTCACATCTACATGTATACAGGTCCTACAGAGATCAATAAAAAAAAACAGACAAAAAATTATAAAATTATTTGTACTTTTTCTTTGCACTTTTTACCCGACTGCAAGATAAGGGTTATGCTTTTTTATGTAATTAAGTTTGTTTGCTTCTTTAATTTATAAGAGTACGAGGAAGGTCAAACCGTCGACAAGCAAACCGTGGACGTGGACGCGCAAACAGAAGGGTTTGTACGCGTGGTGGGCGTGGAAATCGAGGCGCAGCAAGCTCAAGGGGTGGTGGTGTTGGTGACAGGCTTGCTGCTTCCAACGCGTAATGCATGCTTTTATATACTAAAGTAAAATAATACTAGTATTTGCTTTTGTAATAATACATATTTTATTTCACATTCAAAATTATATTTCAGGATTTTTTCTGGGATGGTTCAAGAAATGGAGTTGCTGGAGAACCCTATGGAGAGAGCCCTCCACCGCAAAAGAGCTCGTATTTTAGTTCCCAGACCACCACCCACTGCAGAGTAAATATTAACGAATTATACGTGTTATTAATGTTCATGACAAATAATGTGTTAAAATTCGACTATAATTTAATTTTCAGATCCCAAAGTTTATAGTCCTCGCTGGAGACCATAACTACCGACCAACCTTCTACTACTATTCCTGATATAAATGTCTCACCTGTTCCTTCACCTACTAATATTTCTACTACTACCTCACCTGTTCCTTCTCCTACTAATCTTTCTACTACTACCTCACCTGTTCCTTTTCCAACTACTCTTTCTACTACTGCCTCACCTGTTCCTTTTACTTTACCTCCATGTTCCGCTGCTCCTTCACCTTGTTTATCGTTATGTTCGGTGCCTTCTCCTGCTGTGTAAGTATTGAGATATATTAGCATGAGCAGATTTTTTTCATTAACATTTTTTGAGAATGATATTTAATAACATGAATTTTTGCAGGTACGTGGAATGTAGTGGAAGTGGTGGAACCACTCCAAAAGCAGGTCCATCACGCCTGACCTGGGTCGCAAAACGACCCAGGTCAGTAAGCTATTCAAATATTTATTTATGTTTCAAATTGCTATTTCACTTATATATTTACATTTATAATAATTTTAAATTGTTTTGTTTTTAGGGACTCCAAGGACTATGAACCCCAGCGAGCTTCTAGGCGGCGCTTGTGAGTGTATGCTTAATAAATTACAATTAAAATTATGTAGTTACCTAAATAATTTGAATTATGTTCACCTTTTTTCAGAATCGTTTCTTCCAAGGAATCACACCGTCCTCTTGGAGATGATGACATTTTAAATTATGGTAGGTCTTATTTAGGAGTTGGTGTCTTATCTTTCGTACATAAAAACGATGCAATAACCAAATTTTTTTTATCCAGGTAGTGATGAGGACTCGGATGATGAAGAAAGTGACGAAACGGAGTCTATCCCCGTCTTGATACCGAGAGTTGCGCGGATATACTTCGGGGACGAGGATGAGATCAATGACGACAATGAAGTGCCATCTGATGCGGTATTGTCATTTCAGTGGCCACCTCAGCCTTTGCACTCCGAGCCGACACAAGAACTCGAACAATTACCGGAATCTGAACCCACACTCAGACCTGAGCCGTTACCAGAACTTGAAGCCATACTCGAGCCTCAGCATACACCGGAATCCGAACACACAATCGAGCTCGAATCCTCGCCCCGCCCTGAGTTCGAACCAACGTCGAAATTTAATTTTAACTGGAGAGCCTTTCCACTATCTCAAATTTCACCGGAATTAAGAAGAGAACCTTTCTCCAACATTAATTGTGGTGCCACTATTCCATTAGCGAGTCCATACGAAGCATTTACTGCAATATGGAACAGAGAAATAATGGAACATATTGTTTTAGAGACCAATAGGTATGCTCAACAGCTGGCAACGGAAATGATAGAGAGTGGCTCCTTATACCCCAACAGCCGAATTACCAAGTGGAGACCTACCGACATCGATGAACTATACGTTTATTTCAGTATACTTCTAGCTACCGGAATTTTAGTGAAAACACGTCTCGAGGAATACTGGAATAAAGCGGAGAATATTTTTGGTACTCCAGGGTTCTCGGTGTCGATGAGGTATGACCGTTTCCTACTGTTGAGCAGATGTCTACATTTTCAAAATAACGCCGAATGCTCTTTTGAAACAATGACTCGGGCGGAAGCTAAATTGATCAAAATACAACCCATTTTAAACCATCTCAATACAAAATTTCCATCTCTATACCAAATGTCCCAAAATATCGCTCTCGACGAAGGTTTAACAATGTGGAAGGGGTGGCTGGACATCAATCAATTCATCCACAACAAAGCAGCCACCGTCGGAATAAAAACTTATGAAATTTGTGAATCCAAGACTGGCTACTTGTGGAGATTTGAGGTCCACGCCGGCCATGAAAACACATCCAATCCAGAAGAGGGGCCGCTTTCTGGAATTATCCCTTCCCTTGTGCTCAGACTCCTCAACGGTCTTGAGCACAAAGGTCACACGCGGCACAGTTTTGCGAGAGGCGCCGCCATTATAACTATATCTATTGCTAATTAATGTTTTTAAAATAGTAAATGAGCTCGGATTTCGTTAAATTTTTCACAGTTTAATGTTAAAACTATAAACATTGTGCTACACTTATTATATTTAGCTAATATTGTTTAGTGTATGAGTAAAACCTTATTTCACTACCTCGAAAAGTTAACGGTTATTGTGATTTTCAATGAAAGTTGACTCACGGAGTTAAAGGAGGTAAGTGTGATTTTTGTACAAAACTTGGTTTAAAAGTAGTTATTTTCACGGTCTATTACATAGTTATGCAGATTTAAGTTAACTTGAATAGAATCTGCAATTTGGTAACTTTATTTCAACGTTTTTATTTTTCTATCACGGAATTAAGTGAGTAGTTTTTTTTCCTGTTTATAGTAGATATACAAATGTTAACAATTATATTATGATTGTTTATAGCTAAAATGGAGAGCGAAGGCAACGTAACAAGAAAGAACAGAAAATATACAGAAGCAACTTTAAGGTCTGCCATCGACAACGTGCTACAATCAAATATGACTGTTTACAGAGCATTAAAAGAATTCGGTATTCCATGGTCCACGCTTAAAGATTCAGTTCGTCGTGTGAAGGCAAACGACAAAGGAATTGCTCAATTCTCAATGCCTAAAATCGGAAAACCGTTCTCGCTTTCAGCTGAATTAGAGCAAAAATGAGTTGCATATATAATTGAAATGCAGGAGCTTGGGTTTGGCCTGACAGTGAATCAAATAAGACAATTAGCTTTTACTTTAGCCAAAGCGAAAAACCCTAACCACTCATTTAGTTCCAATAAAGGTTATGCTGGTTGGAATTGGTGGGTTGCCTTTAAACAACGCTACGGTTTATCCTTACGAACTCCCGAAAATTTGTCTGCTGGACGAGCTGCCTTTGCTAATCCTACTGTTCTAGCAGATTTTTAAGAAAAATTAGAGAGGACTATGGTTGATCAAAATTTATTAGAATCTCCAGATAGAATATGGAATTGTGATGAAACAGGACTAATGTATGTCAATAAATCTTCAAAAATAGTTTCAAAGGTCGGCAAAAAGTATGTGTACAACCGTACATATGCTGAAAAGGGCACAACTACTACAGTGTTAGCTTGCATTAATGCAGCGGGACATTTTCTTTCACCGATGACAATTTTTAAAGGTGTACGTAACATACCAGAGTTGAGCAATAACAGTCTACCTAATAGTATGACACGACTATCCCCCAAGGGCTGGATTAACGCAGATCTGTTTTTGGAATGGTTAAAATTTTTTGCCGAAAATATTCCCCCAGCCAGGCCAGTCTTGTTAATTATGGATTCCCATGCCAGTCACATTGGCCCAAAAGTTTTGGAGTTTGCAAGGTCTACGCAGATTATATTATTTACAATGCCTGCACATACAAGCCACATCTTGCAGCCTCAAGCGGCTGTTGGGGTTTTTCGATCATTCAAAGTGGCTTGGCGTACCGAACTGCAGATGTATAAAACAAATCATCCTAGTTCCATACCATCGCGTTATGACTTTCATAAGTTTATGACACCAGCATATCAAAAAAGTTTCACCCCGGCGAATATAAGAGCAAGATTTGAAAAAACTGGCATTTATCCCTTAAACAAAAATGCAGTATGTCCAGAACTAATCGCGCCCAGCCGATTCACAGATAAACCTCTTTCCGAAGAACCTTTGCAACTGGAAGAAATTTCGATTGAAGAAGATTTTGAGGTTTCAACACCTCACACAGATATTTCGAAGAACAGTGACCCCCTCAATGATATCGTTACAACAATCAGTTACCCCGGAAATAATGGGGTTAAACCGTTGTCAGATGCTTTTATTTGCCCTTCTGATGAAAATAGAGATTTACCTGCATCAAACTCTGCATCTCAATCTCAGAAAAATATTCTCATAGTACCAAAGTGGACACCTAAAACAACTGAGAAGCGATCTAAAAGATCAGTTCCTAAAGCTGTTTGCTTGACACCGATACATCTAACAACAACAAAACTTGTAATTACAAAACTACCAACTCAAAAAGCAGTAACGAAAGATACAAGTGCAGATAACCAAAGCTCACTGCGAAAAGTATCAAAAAAAACGCTTCAAAGCAAAGCCACTACTAAAACTGACCAAAAATTAGCACATTCCGAGGACGATTGGGTTTGCCACACATGCAACAGTTTGTATTCCAATAATGTGACCTCTAAAAATGGAGCTGAATGGATAACATGTTCGTTTTGCACATACCCATATCATACTCACTGTCAAAGCCAAGAAGTGTGTGATGCACAAGCAATTTTCATGTGTGATGAATGTACGATCAAGCCAGCGATGATGATTTTTGCTAGCACGATACTTTGCAGTTACTATTTGATTTTTTTGTTGAAACCTTAGAAGTTTATTCATTTTTATTTTTATTTCATAATTATTATCTGTATTTTTCTTATTTTGTGATAAAAAAAAAGAAATACCTAAGTATGTATCACGGACTTAAGGTGGTTACCACGGAATTAGCCAAGTAGACTAAGTTCAAATTAATACTTATAACTCAAAAAATACTTGCCGAAATAAAAAAAAATCTTTGAAAAATATAAATAAAAGAGTGATTAATGTTCCTAACTAATAAATGTGAAATAATTTGCAGTCATTCAGGTGTTTTATTGCATAATTGTGTTTTATCACGAAAATAGATGAGTTAACCCTACAGAAAAGCACAAAGTTTGGGACTGATGAATCACGACGAAACATCGCTGTATGTGAAGCTGTGTGCTAGCCTAGCATTTCTCCCTGAAGCAGATATAGAAGATGGCTGGTTAGCTGTGATAGCAAACAGGTAAAAAAATATTTCATAAAATGTTTCATAAACTAAAAAAGCAAGCTAATAATAACACCATGATTAATTTAAAAAAAATTGATTACAGTTCGATTCGTGATGGATTTCCAGGAGCAAGGTATGTTCTTGATGAAGACACAGTCATTATGTTATAGATATGTGTTTTTATTATGAAATTTAGATTTAAAACTGATAGTAATTAAATTCCTTAAAATTTTAAAACTTGATAAACACTTATATCCTTATTAATAAAAGTGGAATAACGTTGGAGGAGGTTTACTACGTTTTGTCTCTGTCTGTCAACTTTGAAAGCTCTTGTCACGGAAAAAGACAAAGCATGTTATTCCTTCTCCGATCCTACTCCACGTTTATTAATAAGGCTATTAAAGTATTAAGAAGGTTCTAAGCCTTATTTATATCTAAATTTTAGCTTAAAGCGTCCACCAATTATCGGAGAATAAATCCCAATTGCAAGTTACCGCCGAAATGCGCCTATTTATTTAAAAAAAAACATGTCTAAATAAAAAAAAAATAACCATATTGCATTTCGACATTTATTCATATACATTGACTAATAATCATGGTTGAATTTATTTTTAGGTGCATCCACAATGAAAACTATAACACGATATTTATTCATTAAAGGAAGGAGCAACCATAGATAAAAAACTAAATAATATGCATGGAACATAAGTTGCTATGTCTTTACGAAGATGATATAACAAAAAATGATGTCAAACATAAATTATCTATGTTTAAATATCAATTTAAGAAGAGATGGCAAGCCGCTCATAAAACACGAGCCGTTTTTGAAAAGAACAATAAGGATTGGCTAAATGGTACTTTAATGTTACCCGTCGCGGTTACCAGCCCTAATAAAACCGGTTATATACCTGATGATTCTATTAGTTCTGAAGGTAATATAAGTGGAAATTATTTCAATTTGTATTACTAACAACTTTTTATGGTTGAGTATAATATTATTTTGAATATTATTTTCTTTTTAGGTATACTTTTTTTTCAGAAATTACTCCTCAAAAGCGCGGGCGTCCTCAAAAAATATTTACCCAATCGAGCGAGAGAACAAAGCGACGCAAAACAAAGGACCTTCGCTCAAATGAATTAGCTGAACTGGAAAGCTACCGCGGTTCTTTCGACGGAATCGGGATCGGATTCATTTGACAGTTGACAGCCGAATTTCGAACCGCGAAAATTTCAAATCGGCGCGTCGATTACTCATATCAATGCCGAAGCCAAATTAAATGAATGCAACACAGCCAAAATTGAATTGAATTGAAGATTTTGAAAGAAAATCTTCAAATCGACGGCTGACGGCCATGGATGCGCGGTTTTAAAATTGAAAACTCCGCTATCAGAGATGTCAAACTACTGCGCCGGGATCGAGTTGCTGTCAACGGAAGAACCGCGGTAGCTTTCCTGACATATGCCACACAGATGAAGTTACGAGAGTCTGGAAAAGCTGTGGCTTCTAATGTCTTAAAGGATCTACAAAAGAGTCCAACTCGAGCGAAGAAATATAAAGCAGCTTATAAAAGAAGCTCCGAACAACCGCCACGTCAATTGTCTGCCTTAAAAGCATTATCAATGATTGCCGATGCGGGTTTGTCAAGAGAGCAATATGAAATTGTTCGAAAAACTAATAAAAGCCCCTGTAATACAATATTGCAAAAAGCTAAAAAGGAAATATATCCACCTCAAGAGGCCTACCGAGTAACCGCAACATATGCTGAGGTTGAATTGCAACACCTGTTAGGCGGCCCCTAGATGATCAATTATATTGTGCAATATTACGAATTGTGCAATATAATTGACCGATTAGGCTAAATATTGAAGATTGCGCAATGATTGAACAAAAGTTTGAGCGAGTTTAATTTTTATTGTACCATTTTTTTCATTACATCGTGTAGGGTCAGTATTGCGCAATATTTTTTAGTCTGTGTTTCATCTTGACGTGGAGTGCACGCGCGCTGAGTGGCGAGAAAAGAAGATCTAAAAATTAAGGAGAGAGTGTTTATCTTCGAATGCATCCAATTATACAGAGAATTACCGTGTTTGTGGAAAGTCAAGAGCAAAGAATATCATGACCGTGATAAAAAAAATGCTGCTTACGAAACATTGTTGTCTATACAAAGAGATGTTTCCACAGGCAAGCAAAGATGATGTGAAGAAAAGATTCAATTCTCTGAGAACTAACTACCGGAAGGAGCTGAAGAAACACAACGATTCGATGAAATCCGGATCTAGTGCAGACGACATATACCAACCTACTTTATGGTATTATGATGAAATGTTTTTTTAGAAGATCAAGAATCTATAGCTGATTCACAGTCTAGTATGGATACTCAGTCTACTATAGGAAATCCGGGTGGAGAGAGTGAACGTTCTAGTGTGGACAATAATTATTCACAGGTAATTTCAATTTATCGCTCGCCCGTGACGACATAGTGTGGGGACCGCCGTTTTCGCGCCATAATCTAAGGTACGTAATTACAAAGTTCGATTGTTTGACGGCAAAACTTTGTTTTATTGTTTCGATTACTGATTCATAGTAAAAAGTATGAATCTAACTATGAAAAATAATTTGGTTTTTAACGATAATGTGACCCATATTTTGTAAAACACACTTTTTAATTACCGTTGCTATGGGGCTAATCGGATCATGACCTACGGGGCGATTTGGATCAGTAAATAAAACCTATGTTACTTACTTCATATTTATTATTTTTGATTGTTCTAGATGGTTAGGACGTACGGAAGAAAAACTGGCCAGGGTCGGTGGTCATATGTTAGCATGCAGGAAGCAGCTGAGAAAGTATTGCTAAAACAACTATCCATACGTCAGGCCGCTGAGAAATATAAGGTGCCGTATACAAGTTTGCAGAGAAGAGTAACTTTGTCTAGGGGAGAAGTCAAGCGCAGAGGTGATCAACAATTTGTTGAACAAAGAAACTGAAAAGAAGTTTGCTGATCGATTGTTACATTTGGCAAGTCGCGGTTTCGGTATAACCCCAAAAAATGTTCGTAAATATGCTTTCCAATATGTTCAAAGTCAAAACTTAAACATAAATTCAACATTAATTCTGGTATGGCTGGTGAAGATTGGTTTCACCGATTTATGGCGAGAAACCCACACATAAGTATCCGCAAGCCAGAGGGGATGTCTAAGGCAAGAATGAATGGTATGAAAAAGGAAAAAGTTACAGAATTTTTCAAAACATTAGAAAAGGTGATTGATGATTGAACAAAATTGATTCCCCCTACTTGCTTTCTAAAATACGATTAGGTGTACGTGATACGTGTACCACTTAAGAACTCCCTAAGACGTACACCCTGCCTTGGTGTACCTAAAGGTAATTCAAATTATAGAAATAATTCCTTTGTCCCTAGAGCGGCGAGGGAATTTAATGATATTGAGTCCCAGGACATTGACATCTTCAACACAGCCCCACACAAAGTCAAAAAGTTGCTAACTTCTAACTGGTTGGTTCCTGAATTGTTTTAAGCATAATTCTTTTATATCAGTTTTTTTCCTCTATTTGCTACAAGCAAACAAGCATAATTGTGTAACCATCTGTGAAAACGTCTAAATGGTGTTTTTGTATTAATGTTTAGTAACTAAGTTTGTGTTGTACTGTTTGTTTTCCGAATAAAATAAAATAAAATAAATAAAATAAAATGATAATAATTTGAGAGGAAAACCTGAATGTGTGTACAATGTTGATGAAACTGGAATTCCACTAAACAACCGCCCACCTAATATTATTGCAAAGAAAGGGTCAAGAGATGTGGTTAGTATGACGAGTGTAGAGCGCGGTGAAAATGTCACCGTATTAGCCTGTATGAATGCAGCCGGACAGTACATTCCACCTTTCGTTCTTTTTAAAGGCGTGCTTAAACGAGACGATTTTATGATAGGAATGCCTTCTGGTACTCAAATTGTCATGACGGAAAAAGGCTGGGTTACTGAAGAGGCATTTAAGCAGTGGATTAATCATTTCAATAGATACCGGACCCAAGGAAAAGTCATTTTGATTTTGGACGGACACGCCACTCATACAAGCTTAGAAGTGGTAGATTTATGCGAGTCTCTGGGAATTGAACTGGTCCTGATGCCGCCACACACATTTTTAAGCCTTTAAAAGCTTATTATAACCAACATGCTACTGCTTGGCAACATTGCCATCCGCAAAAGGGAATAACGAAAGTTGTTTTTGGAGGAATCCTCAAACAGGCTTGGAATCAGGCTGCAACAGTTGGGAATGCGGCCAAAGGTTTTGAGAAGACTGGAATATTTCCTCTTAATTCCAATGCGATACCAGATTATAAGTTCATTGGAGACACTTTGGATCATCTCGACACACTCGAAACCAATAACCCAGAACTACCTTCCACAAATGCTCAACAAATTGACGTAGCACAACCCAACAGAATTAAAGAACACGTTGACAATACACAGGGAACGCACATAAGTGAGCCGTCTTGCAGTTTTGCCGTCGAAAACGCCCTCAAAGAACTTATTCCTTCTCCGATGAAGAGTCCAACTGTAACCAAAAAGCCACGAGCATTGACAAACCCAATCTTCCATTTAACATCATTTAAATTCTGAAGAAAAACGAAAAGGTGAGGCTAAGAAAAATATGACTAAGAAGAAGAACAAAGCTACACCTGGACTAAAAGTGAAGAGAAGTGCTCCGACTAGAGATTGGCACTGCATTTATTGCACTGAAAAATTTCTACATCCACCAACGGAGGATTGGATACAGTGCATCAATTGCGAAGAATGGTGCCACGAGAAGTGCACTGATAGAGTAGGTAGAGCTAAGGGACCGTACATTTGCGAATTTTGTCCTTAAGAATCTCATAGATCTCATAATTGTTAATTAGTAGGTAGGTAGTAATACTATTTTTTGACACCAATGATTATTTTGTGTTTTAATATGAGAATTTATGACTAATATTTGTTTGATCCGATTAGCCTCATGATTTGGGGCGAATCGGATATTTTCCATTTTTTAAGTTTTTGTTTACTTCAAAGAAGTTTAAAGTTTTACCAATAATTATTGTTACACAGCGCCGTCTGTGCCGGTTATTACGTACCTACCTAAGTTCGGTTAGCTGGCACAGATGGCGTTACAAAAAAGATCGGTAATCGATTGTTTCGCGCGTCACATCCCTCGCTGCTCCAACCGAGAAGGAACAACACTAAAAAGAAAGTAAAAACTTGCTCTTTCCCAACAGCTCGCACCGCGAGCACACGCATCTTCCCGAATATTGTATTTAACCAAATAAACTGCTTTGTTCTAGTGTGAACTCCTGACTTTATATTTCGCCGTCACCCGATAAAATACATTTGGTGACCCCGACGTGATGAACAAGCAGGGCACATGATTAGATATAAAAGTAATGAAAACCCTGATAGTGTTCAAAATATAAATTATTTACCACATCATGCAATACTCACACCACATAAAACAACTTCTCTAAGGGTTGTCATGGATGCTTCGTCTAAAACAAAGACTAGCTCATCATTAAATGATATCCAGTACACAGGTACCACGAGCCAGGACGATTTGGTCAACATTTTATTGAGATTCCGAGAAGGGAAATGGGTCGTATGCGGGGATATACACCAAATGTACAGATGCATATATTTAAACCCTGCACAGTATAACCTACAATGTATACTATGGAGGGAAAACCCAACACAGAATTTACTTACCTATAACCTAACTACTTTGAGTTTTGGTCTAAGAAGTGCTCCTCACATTGCCACACGATGCCTATTACAGCTAGCCAAAGAAAACAAAGAGCGATTTCCAGAGGCAGCCGACGTCATAGCAACTTCATTCCTAATGGATGACCTACTTCTATCAGGAGATGAGGAAGAAAAGGTAGGAAACACAGCCAAGCAGGTTGCTCAAATACTGAAGACAGCGAACTTCACTCTATCGAAGTGGAAATCTAACTCAGCGGTCATAATGAACGCAGTAAGTACATTAGACCAAAACACACATTCTCAAAACTTAATTAAAACCCAAAGTCAACAAAATATCACAAAGGTTTTAGGTCTAACATGGGATAACCAGACTGACACCTTTACCTTTTCTTTTAAAATTCATCCAATACCTAAAAATGTAACTAAAAGAAATGTTTTATCAATGATAGCTCAAGTATTCGATCCGTTAGGATTAATAACACCAGTTCTAATCACAGGGAAGCTTATCATAAAGTCTTTATGGAAAGTAAAATCACCCTGGGACGACCCAGTACCCATACAAATTAAAAAACAATGGGTAGAATATTATGAAAAATTAAAAAACCTAGAAAATTTAAGAATATCAAGACATGTACTTATGCATAACTATAACACAGTAGAAGTACATATATTTTCTGATAGTTCCAAAAATGCAATGGGCTCAGTGTGCTATATTAGATCAGTAGACAGGCAAGGAAACATTAAGATAAGATTGTTATGTTCCAAATCAAAAATTACAAAGGAACAATCAATCCCTCGATTGGAACTGAGTGCTACAGTGCTATCTGTTGAATTGTACAAACTAACAATAAAATCATTAAGAATAAAGATAAATAAGGTATATTTTTGGACAGATTCAACAATAGCCTTAGCCTGGATAAAATCGGTAAGCAATCTTAATACATATGTAAGTAATAGAGTCAAAAAAAACCAAACGCTACAAATACAAAAGATTGGTACTGGGTACAATCTAAAGACAACCCAGCGGACCTAATAACTAGAGGCATCTCTGTCGAAAAATTAAAGTCAAACCAATTATGGTGGTTAGGACCACCCTTTTTGAAAAAACCGAACTCTGAGTGGGACAAACAACAACGATTACCTAACTCAGAAGATATATTAAACCAAGGAAAGATTGAGAAGGTACGTTGTAATGTAATAAACCAAGATTTAGAAGACCAATTTTATAATAATTTATTTAAAAAATGGTCAAGTTACAAAAAACTAATAAGAATATTTGCATATGTACGTAGGTTCATAAATAACCTCAGGGGAGAACCAAATAAAAAACCACTGAGTGTAGAAGAAATAAAACAGTCAGAAAACGTGTTATTAAAACAAGCACAAATAGAATCGTACCCAACAGAATATGATTTGCTTAGTAAAAATAAAAAAATATTACAAAAATCACCAATATTGAATTTAAACCCATTTATGTACAAAAATATAATAAGAGTAGGTGGGCGTTTAGTTAACT
Source organism: Idaea biselata (assembly GCA_958496205.1). Lineage (NCBI taxonomy): Eukaryota > Metazoa > Arthropoda > Insecta > Lepidoptera > Geometridae > Idaea > Idaea biselata. The sequence goes on from OY292402.1 coordinate 18,147,728, forward strand.
CACTCTATGATTATGATAAAAAACACCCAGTACTACTACATCATAAACACATACTAACAAAACTAATTTTACAAACCGAACACATAAAATTATTACATGGCGGACCACAATTGCTGTTGTCAACGATAAGGCAGCGCTACTGGCCCACAAATGGTAAGTCCCTGGCAACGAAGGTGGTACACCAGTGCATGACATGCTTCAGGAATAGACCACGTATGTACCAACCCATAATGGGATATCTACCAGCAGCAAGAATCACACCATCTCCACCATTCCTGCATACGGGCATTGATTACGCAGGACCATTCACTGTCAGGGGCTGGAGAGGTCGTGGTACCATGACTTATAAGTGCTGGATTGTGTAATGTCATTTTTCATTCCCTTACATGTTATGGCGAAGCAAGCCATTTTGTGCAAATTCGAATTTGGTTCCCGCGCTTTTCTTTCTTTTTTTCATTCATTCGTTGGCAATTGACATTGGAGTGCCGAAAATGATCGCGAATTAAAAAAAAAGAATTTTGACATTTTGAATCAGTTTGTCTTTGGGTCATTTTTGGAAGATGAATTGACGAAAGGCATCGGAATTTTTACGATCTGCTTGAATCGCTGTGAATAATGGGGATTCCGGAGGTTTATAATGTTAGATGGTAGCTGCGATATCGGTGACGCCTGCGGGGCACCACATTTTCATAATTGGGTTAGTATTTTGGTTGGTTTGTTGAGTTTTCGAAACCGCGTTTTTGGAGGTTGTTTTTTACAAGGATTGATCGATTTTGTTACAGATTATTTAGCTTCATTATTGTCAAAGCCGCTTCTTGGAAAAGAAAGCGACTTATCTTGTCTTTGCGGTAAGTTTTTATTTAAATTTTGGGAAATACCACTGTGAAAATTCCGTGAGGTTAATTCGATTTTTTTTTTGTACCTTTACAGCTAAACGCGCTTTTTGTTTGGGAGGCCCTGGTTCTGGATGCCTACTTATAGATGTTTTGTTTTGGAGAGGCCATGCGTCTTCGTTTGGATACATTTTGAAAACTTTAATTGGACGTTCTTGGTTTGGATTTTGAATACTGTTTGGAGGAACGAAGGTCAGCTTTTAGTTTTTTTTGGTTTTAACAAATTTAGACTCTTTTATTGGTATTGAAAAAGCAAAGCTTTGCCCCACCATAATCGAAACCACAAGATTTCTTTATCTTACCACGCTATAATACACAAACAGGCGAATAAATGGGAGTTTTGAATCTGTATAGGGAGTTTTATTTCCTTAGTACGACTTCCAGGCACCCCCCTGCAGATTAAAAGTATCTAATACTCTCCGCTGAAGCTATATTGGTGAGCATCTTTAGTTATCTTATTTTATTTCACCCTACTTATAGGTGATGGCGCCCGAACTTTATTTTATTTGTTGGTTTTGAACCCTTTGTTCACCCAGATTTGTTAACCTGCTCATATTTTGTTAGTTTTTGTTACTAGTTGGCTCGAACCCAACGATAATTTATATTTGGCTTTAAAATCAATTTTCATTACATCTTGTTCACTTAATATCTTTCATTACAATTGTCGCTAGCCGAACCCCAACTAAACTAAATTAAATTATTACAATTTGGCGCTGTGTGTGGCTCCACCCATAATTCATTACAATTGCTATGTTTGTATGTTTTGCCACGAAGGCGGTTCATATAGAGTTGGTTTCAGGTTTAGATTCTCAAGCATTCTTGGCAATGTTGCAACGGTTCATATCAAGGCGTGGTAAGCCGAGAGAACTGGTAAGTGATAATGCTACAACCTTTCATAGGGCCAATAACCAATTAACGGGAATTATTAATTACATAAGAAACTCCAACGAACTTAAAAGCTACTGTACCGATGAGGGAATAGAATGGAAATTTTTACCTATTTATGCACCACACATAGGAGGCCTGCATGAGGCAGCGGTAGGAAGTTGCAAGCACCATCTTAAGAGAATAGTAGGAAACGCATTGTTAACTTACGAAGAATTATACACATTTTTAGTCCAGATAGAGGGAATCCTGAACTCCAGACCACTAGGACCGTTGTCAAGTGATGATACTAGTTTTTCTGTATTGACACCGGCTCATTTCTTGATAGGCAGGCCTATAACTTCCTTACCCGATTACGATTATACGGATGTGCCCTTTCACAGACTGAACCATTATGCGATGCTGCAGCAATTACAACAAAATCTATGGAAGAGGTGGTCCATGGACTACATTGGAAACCTACAACAGCGCACAAAGTGGCGCGCCACCAAGGGTCCCAGCCTTACACCGGGGACGCTGGTGCTAATAAAGGACGACAAAGCGCCACCCTGCCAGTGGCGTCTTGGACGGATCGAGGAAGCGCACGAGGGACGAGACGGCATCGCGAGGATGGCCAGTATCCGGACGGCGGCGGGGAAGGTTCGCCGAGCGTACAACACGATCTGCCCCCTACCGGATTTTGAAGACCGAAATTAGATATTAAAATGTAAACCTAGATATAATTAAAAATAAGAACCATTGTAAACGATAATAAAACATGTTATGCTGTTGGTTTTAATTAGCTACACTCCAAGAGGTAGGTAAGCTAGGGGCCTTCAGCCATAAATTAAGAATTAATATAATATACCTAGAATCAGGCCTTCAGCCATAAACTTGATTAATGAAACCTAGAACTAGACATTCAGTCTAACCCAAAACTAAGATCTGCGAAGATACCTAGATAGGTAGGTAGTCTAATATAATTAAGTTATTATATTGTAAGAGAAGCAAGGGGTGGCCCCAATATGTTGCACAGCGCCATCTGGCAAAGGGTGGCCGCAATATGTTACACAGCGCCGTCTGCCGGTTATTACGTACCTACCTAAGTTCGGTTAGCTGGCACAGATGGCGTTACAAAAAAGATCGGTAATCGATTGTTTCGCGCGTCACATCCCTCGCTGCTCCAACCGAGAAGGAACAACACTAAAAAGAAAGTAAAAACTTGCTCTTTCCCAACAGCTCGCACCGCGAGCACACGCATCTTCCCGAATATTGTATTTAACTAAATAAACTGCTTTGTTCTAGTGTGAACTCCTGACTTTATATTTCGCCGTCACCCGATAAAATACAATTATAAGTTAATTTGTAAAACTATGATAAATACTGATTGTGATACAATAAATAAATATAACCTATCTTATTTACAAGTTGTTTTTTTTTTACCTCAAAGTCGAACTGATCCGATTCGCCTCGGTCTACCCTAACACTAATTTCAAAATCCCCCTACGGTTACAGTTAGCGAAACGTTTAAAGCGAATACTAGGTCCAATAGTGGGCAGGTAGACAAGGATCGAGAAACTAATGTTTAAAAGACACGATCAGGACGTGTAGTACGTTTTCCAACCAGATATAAGGATTCGTAAAAATGTAAGTTACAGTATTAAAATAAGGTGACGACCCTGTAATAGCTATGAGTCGCGACGAGACGTAATTTTATTTAATAACTAATAACATAAAGTAAGAACATCTCAGCGCGTCGCTTAGCATAGCATGTAGTATAGCAAAGTATTAAAATTAAGTAGACACTTACCTGCGCAGTTCAGTGCGCTTTATACGAGCGATTTAAAGTTGCAACACAAATCATGCAGTTTCGTGTTTGCAATTTAAATTTTTTTATGCGTTACCTACTAAACCTACATTTTTTTTTGTGTCATGTATTGACGAATTTGTAAAATGTTCATATAAAAGAGCAAAATTGTCGATAGAAAATTTAGTATAAACCACACAAGTAAGCGCTATAACCGTGCAATTATTTGTTTTTTTTTTGTTACATGGGAAATTACAAAAGTGTAGAAGAAAAGAAAGAGGAGCGAATTGTCATAGCTGAAAACCGGGCGAACGACGCTACTAATTCGCATTGGGAGCAGAAGATAGAAATGTACGGCATAGTGACAATCAGCCTCATTATGATAATGATCATTCTAAGCGTATCGTAATGTACAAACGCTGTAACAGAAGTGTGAAAAAGTGGGCCCGGAAGGAGCTCAGTTCAGTAGTGGTATCACCAAACACGGTCCAACCGCTACCCCAGCCCACTCCAGCTATTCCAGCTGTAGCCGCTTCAGCTCCACAAGTAGTGCAGTTTCAGTAGAATCGTAGCGTGTACTTATGTATATCTAAATGTGTGTAAGAAAGTGTTCTTAACAAAGTGTCTTAGCATAACCGATTTAATTTAAGCTACCCATCTATAGTAGTTTTCTTTGCATTGTATAACTATATACCTACTTAGAGTGTAACAACTTGTTACACTTGTCAGTTAATATTTATTTATTACTTACTTTACCAACTTTGAGTAAGTGAGGTCGTGCGTGGCCTAGTGGTCGAATATTAGTATGGATACGTGTTTTATTTCGTGAAGTAATCGTAACCAATTTATGTTGTTGTAATTGTAGGTTACGTTAACTCCAGCCGAAAACGCTAAAAGACAATTAACATTACAACAAAGTCTACAAGTAAAGGATTATTGGGATTCATCGCATCACAAATCTCAAGAAATGGATCGTACGATTGCTGAAATGATTGCCCTCCAAAACTTACCCTTTTATTTTGTCGAAGGTACAGGATTTCGTAGAGTAATGCAAGCTGCTCTTCCAAAGTACAAGATAAGAGGCCGTGATTTTTTTTCTTCCTATGTGTGCGACAATTTGTACAATAAGTTAGCAAAGAAAACCAAAGATTTACTTGAAGAATTTGACAAGTTATCTTTTACAAGCGACATATGGTCGGAACTTCATTCTGCTGTTTCATTGCTTAGTTTAACTGCTCATGGGATCTCAAAAGATTTTCGCAAAAAGACTATAATTTTGAAATGTGAAGTCATGGATGAACGTCATACGGGCACCATAATATCAACAAAGTTTCAAACGATTCTTGAAGAATGGGGCATTGATCGCCAAAAAGTTCACTGCATGGTTCGTGATCGTGGATCCAACATGGTTAGAGCAATGCAGTTGTCAGGCTTTGAGGATATCAGTTGCGCAATACACCAAATTCAGCTGTGCATACGAGCAGGTGTTGAATCTCAAGAGTGGCTCCTACAACTTATTGCTAAATTGAAAAAAAATGCCACCCATTTCAATCATTCCTTGGTCGCACAGGCAGAGCTTACAAAAATTCAAAAGGAACGCCTTAATCAGTCTCCTCTTTCTGTCATTCAGGATTGTCCTACAAGGTAAATATAAATACCTATTAAATTACTAATAAGCAAATGTTTTTATGAGTTATAGGAGTTTTTTGATTGTACTTATAAATAAATATATTTTTAAGATTAGGTAATTGAATTTGGATTAATATTTGGAGAAGAACTAATATTTTGACATTTAATCTACTATATAAAAATAAGTCGGGTTTTCCTTCCTGACGCTATAACTCCAGAACGCACGAACCGATTTCCACGATTTTGCATTCGTTGGAAAGGTCTCGGGCTCCGTGAGGTTTATAGCAAAGAAAATTCAGGAAAAATTTAATTATCTATAATTTATAAGGCAAAACAACGTTTGCCGGGTCAGCTAGTTTTGTATAAATTTTTGCAAGCCATCATTGGGTGAAATATCTAACATTTTATTTTCTGTGACCATCTATTTATTGATCATATTTCTAGCAAGTAAAATTGAATTGATTTGATTTAATTTCAGATGGAACAGCACATTCTACATGATGGCAAGGTTTTCAAAACTCAAAGATTCGCTTGTCTTGTACCTAAGCGCAAATCCAATCGCGATGATATCCCCCGAAGACTGGATGAATATTCAAAAATTTGTGCAATTGATGCAGCCATTTGAAGAAATAACAAGAAATCTAAGTAGTTCTCAAATCAGTATTTCATCAGTCATACCATTAATTCAAGTTCTTAAGACCACATTACAACAAGAAGAGACGAAACCTAATACTTCAGAACAATTCATAAATTTTATAACAAAATTACGCGATGAATTGAATTCAAGTGTAAGATTTGGAAACCTGGTCGAAGACGACAAATACACTATTGCGACGTATTTGGATCCGCGATACAAATCGCATTTTTTCACCAGCGTCATTGCAGAGCAGGTTGAATCTAAATTACTTAATATGACGATTAACACTATTAGAACCAGACAATCCAATTCCATCCAAGATGATGACTGCGAACCTTCCCCCAAAAGAAGCCGAACTCAAATTGCAATTGAAGACATTGAAGTCCAGCCTTCTACTTCCAAATCATCAGCATCATTGCAAATATTGGAATCGATGTTAAGTGTAAATGAAGACCAGGAGGAGGACTCTTCTACAGCTGACGATGGTGACAATTTACTTTTAAAGATACAGTCACACCTTCGGGAGTACAAGAAAGAAAAAAGGCTACCTCTTCATGAGGATCCCCTTATGTGGTGGAATGGAAATGCGCACAAATATAATAATATTTTGCCAATAGTTCGCCAATACTTATCAGCTCCCCCCAGCAGTGTAGCCAGCGAGCAATTATTTAGCGGAGCTGGTTTAATATATGAAGAACATCGAAATAGGCTGAAAGGTGAAAAAGCGGCCAAGTTACTCTTTATTAAATATAACTTGCCGCTGTTTAATTTTGACTACTAACATAGAAATTTAATAAAAAAAGTTTTAAATGTACAATTGTGCTTTTTTTCATAGTGTTAACGCTTCCGTTTCCGCTTCCGTTTCCGTTTCCGCTTCCGTTAAGATTTACTTTTGACATCTGTTTCCGTTTCTGCTTCCGTTATGCCAGTTCCGTTGCATCACTAGTAACAAGGTCACTGACACGATGACGACATCGACAGGCCAGGCATCGAGCGCGGATTTTGCGCACGCGGCGAATTCCATGCAATGACGCTGTGCCTTCTGCACATTTATTGTTTTATTTAACCGACATTTGAAAAGGAAGTATATTGTTTGTTAATTTTTTATTGTAAGTAAAAATTTTGGGGTGGTGTGGTGTAGGGGTATGCCTACACAGCACTTTGGAACGTAGTTCGGAGTGTTGTGTCGGTAGAGCGGAACCTCAGTTACCCCGCACACGCCGCCCGGTGCATACTAGCGATCGGTTTCCGTAGAGGTTAAGTTCAATTAGTTACTACTTCAATAAGTTAATACTTAAAATAAAAGATAGTTTATTAGCAGTTAGTGATTTTTATTCCGTCAGGAGAACACATTCCAAAACCCCCCCGAAAATAGGTGGAGAGGCATTTGCTGTTGGTGATAGGAAATTAGAAATCAACCCATTTCATGTACTTATGCTTTTAATTTTCTTTTATTTATTATAATTTCTTTTATTTCTTTTGTCTGCAATAATATTCTGTAAATTAAAATGTATTTTAAACAAGGTCGTGCAGCCCCATCAGTGCGTTTGTGGGTCAGCCGTGGACGGGTTTGGTCATCACGGGTTGTCCTGCCAGAGGAGCTCTGGTCGTATTCCTCGCCATTCGGCCCTCAATGACGTCATTCGTCGGGCTCTTGCTTCAGCGAACATTCCGGCTATGTTGGAACCAAACGGCATTGTTCGTTCTGATGGCAAGAGACCCGACGGCGTGACGCTCATTCCCTGGGAACAGGGTAGGTGTTTGGTTTGGGATGCGACTTGCGTTGATACCCTGGCTCCGTCCCATCTGCGAGCCTCTTGTGCGCAGGCTGGTTCCGCTGCCGCTAGTGCGGAATCGTTAAAGGCTCGCAAGTACCAGGATATCCCGGGCTGTTATATTTTCATGCCGTTGGCCTTTGAGACGATTGGGTCGTGGGGTCCCTGTTCAAAGGTTTTTTTTTCAGGGATCTCTCGGCTCGTCTTTGCAAGGCCTCTGGGGACCCCAGGGCAGGTGGTTTCCTCTCTCAGCGGGTCAGTTTGGCGATTCAGAGGGGTAACGCCGCGAGCTTGCTTGGGACTATGGGTCAGGACGCTTTGGGTGATGGTTTGTTTTGTGTGTGATTTTATTTATTTCTTTTTGTGTTTTGTTTTGTTTTTCTTTTATTATTGTTTTACCTAGTTAATTTCTTTTATTATGTAATTTTTATGTACCTACTTATTGTCTGAAATAAATAATATCTTTTAAACCTTTATTTGTGATATATTGATTTATTTTTTTCCGGTTGTTCAAGATGATGCCAATGTCACAACAGACACTAATGCCACTGTCTCGGAGAGTGTATTGCAGGTTTGTATTTATTATTATTTTTACAAGGCACATCCACTGGACTTTTTTCATTGGCCCAGTCACCCTTCGACAAAGGGAAAGTCGTGTCCATACAGTGTGTACATGTAAATGATGCAGAGAGATTAATTTAAATATGTTTATTGTTCATAGGCACATATCGGTGAATCCATGGCAGTGGAGGCAGGAACGGCTGGTTTATTTGAGGAACAGACACTGTCGAATATACCAGTAAGTATTTTTTTTTTAACTTTAGGTTGCATTGTCATCTGGTTCTGAAATATTTCCAAAGTTTCATTTCCAAGGTTTTCATCATTGAACCCATGGCAGTGGAGTCAGGAACTGCTAATCCATTAGGGGAAAGGGGACTTTCAAATATATCAGTGAGTAATATTAAAATATATCTTGTTACATTTAATGTTATCAATTAGGGATCATATCCATTAAGTATTAAATCTCAGGGTTAAATGAAACCCCATTAACTTTTAGGGGCTGAGAAAAAATCACTTTTTAAAATCCTACTAATATTATAAAGCTGAAAGTTTATATGTATGTTTGTTACTAAATCACGCTAAAACCGCTTAACTGATTACCATGAAACTCTGTATGTAGATAGTTGGACAAATAGGCTACTTTTGATTCTGATATACCCACGGGATCTTATGGGATGGAATTTTCGCGGGTGAAACCGCGGGGCGCAACAACTTATTATACCATAGGAAAACCTATTTACAGAACACACAGGCTGCTTCCTCCAGCAGGAATAAGCCACAGCCACCAGGAAGTTATCAAATGGCACAAAGCATCCCTAAAGCTGCACCCACATTATTGCACGCGCGCACTGTACCAGAACCTGCAGCTCCCGTCCCAAGCCCAACATCATGTAAGAATCACCTATCTGTATATACAGGGTGTCCAGAGACCAGTGGATGTCCCGGCACGGGCGGCTGGCGGGGAAGGGTTGACCGCCCAGAATACGTTTTTTTTTTCTATCTCAAACGGTTCGAGCTGTACGTCACTTTTAGTAAAAATTGAAAAATGTCTACTTTTTTGCACGTTTCGGGGTATCACGTCCACAGATTAAGCGATAGCATTGTTTTTTTTCGCCATGTGTTCACTAATATTGATGTTTGTAAATCACTTTAATTTTTTTTTAATACTATAGTTAGTAACTTACAGGATGTCCCCAAAGTTAGATTTAGTTTTATAAACTTTACTTTCTGCTAAGTTTGAGCATCCGTGGTGTAAAAAAAATGTATGAAACCTGTCTGGCCGACTATTGAAAAAAATTGGCTATTTCATAAGGATTCTAAAACAGTATTATACTAACAACTTTTTGTCATAAGTTACTAAGCTACTGCTATGAATGCATGGAATCGAACTATCTTACATGAAAAAATTTCAACAAGTATTTTACAAAAAAGGACACTTAATTAGATTTAATATGTCATAATGTTACAGCAAATGCAAAAATCAAGTAGATTTAGATCAGGCGAACGTGGAGGCAACAATATTGGACCTAATCGGCCAATCCATCTTCTTGGATAACTTTCAGTTAAATAGTTTCTCACTCGCACGGCATAATGTGCAGGACAGACGTCATATTGTATAACTTATTTAAACCTTTCTCTAAATAAATTTAAAATTAAGTACAAAATAAATAAATTAACTCTGAACAGGCTGTATGGATCCTTTTTTTTTTGCCTGCCCTTTGCATGTCACTCTAGCAACAAAAAAAGGATCTGTCAAATGACAATTTTCAAAAAAATGCCTCCATAAATGTTCGAATTATCACTGATTAATAGTTTAACACAAGCGACAATTTTGTTTTCTACTGAAGACCCGATTTGCACTTCGATTGGACTTTGTTTGTTTGGTGATATTTTTGACGACTCTGCATTATACTGGACATTGTTTAGTGCATCTTGACCGAACTGTGTGATGTCACGAACTCGGTATACACCCCAAGAATATGCTAACATGCACTACATTTATGGTGAATGTAGGGGAAACTCTGGTGCCGCCGCAGAACTCTATCGGGAGAGATACCCAAACGCGCGGCATCCCGATTATCGCGTTTTCATCAGAGTGCACAGGTGTTACTCAGAAGGATTAATACCTAGTCACGGTAGTGGTGGTGGACAGATGCGAGACCCTCAGATTGAAGAAACCGTACTTGGTATGATTGATGAAGACCCAAGTATTTCGATGCGAGATATTCAACGACGCACTGGAATAGCAAAAGCAACAGCACACAACATTGTCAAGAAACATAAATTTCATCCATATCATGTAACACGTGTACAGATGGTTCTGCCGAGAGATTACCCAGCGAGAATAGTTTTTTGCCGCGAAATGTTGGCAAGATTAGAAAGAGAACCTGATTTTTTTGACAAAATTCTTTGGAGCGATGAGTCAACGTGCAAAAGAGATGGCTACCTAAACTTGCACAATTTGCACAGCTGGCAGCTAACCAACCCAAGATTAGCCAGGGAAGACCGATCACAGTACCAATTTAAAATTAACTATTGGACCGGTATATTAAATGGCCAAATTATTGGCCCTTTTGAATTGCAAGGTAACCTAAACGGGGCCAACTATTAACACTTTCTCCAAAACGAACTCCCGAGACTACTCGAAGAGGTGCCATTGGCGATCCGGCGAAGAATGTGGCTTCAAAATGACGGCTGTCCTGCACATTATGCCGTGGGAGTGAGAAACTATTTAAATGAAAGTTATCCAAGAAGATGGATTGGCCGATTAGGTCCAATATTGTGGCCTCCACGTTCGCCTGATTTGAATCCACTTGATTTTTTTTTACTGGGGGTGTTTAAAAGAACAATTATACAAAAAAAACATAACCACAATTGAAGACCTGCGTGTACGCGTCCACGAAGCGGCACAACAAATAGGAGAAAAAATTATAATCGTGTCCTTAAGAGATCGTTTATAAAAAGGTTAAGGGCCTGTATAAGGGCAAGAGGAGGACAATTTGAACATTTGCTGTAACAGCCCTGTAAGCACTTACTGTAACCCTGTCTTATGGTTACAGCAAGTGCTTAAATAGTCCTCCTTCTGACCTTATACAGGCCCTTAACTTTTTTTATAAATGATCTCTGAAGGACACTTAGGGATATTGTTTTTCACTTATTTGTTGTGCCGCTTCCCTATTCTATGCCGTGTAGCCCACCATAGAACACCCCAATAGCCCACGGGATAACATATTCTATCCCGTGGGTGTCGTAAAAGGCGACTAAGGGATCTGAGGGAGATTAGCAAACCTTAAGTTCTCCCCTCGCGGAAGAAGATGGAGAAGTTGTGCTGCTTCGTGGACTCGTAGACGCAGTCTTCAATTGTGGTTATGGGTTTTTTGTATACTTGTTCCTTTAAACACCCCCAGTAAAAAAATCAAGTGGATTTAGATCAGGCGAACAGGCCACATTATTAAACCTAATCGGCCAATCCATCTGCTTAGATAACTTACATTTAAATATTTTCTCACCCGCACGGCATAATGTGCAGGACAGCCGTCATTTTGCCATTGCCATGACCAGGCAAGAGAGGAGGAGGAGGATTATTTAAGCACTTGCTGTAAAAATAAGACATATTAAAGTTTAATAAATATATTTTTTTGTACAATACTTGTTGAAATTTTTTCATGTAAGATAGTTCGATTCCATGCATTCATAGCAGTAGCTTAGTAACTAATGACAAAAAGTTGTTAGTATAATACTGTTTTAGAATCCTTATGAAATAGGTAATTTTTTTCAATAGTCGGCCAGACAGGTTTCATACATTTTTTTTACACCACGGATGCTCAAACTTAGCAGAAAGTAAAGTTTATAAAACTAAATCTATCTTTGGGGACATCCTGTAAGTTACTAACTATAGTATTAAAAAAAAATTAAGGTGATTTACAAACATCAATATTAGTGAACACATGGCGAAAAAAAAAACAATGCTATCGCTTAATCTGTGGACGTGATACCCCGAAACGTGCAAAAAAGTAGACATTTTTCAATTTTTACTAACAGTGACGTACAACTCGAACCGTTTGAGATAGAAAAAAAAAACGTATTCTGGGCGGTCAACCCTTCCCCGCCAGCCGCCCGTGCCGGGACATCCACTGGTCTCTGGACGCCCTGTATAGGTACAATTAGCAATTAGCCAAAATTGCGTTTCTATTTTAAATATGGTGTTTTCTTATAGCCCCGCGTCGGCGTCGTTTGGTGCCACGCCGCCGTGCGGCGCATCGATCGCCGCCATCACAAAGACGGACGCAACTGGCCAGCCTTACGGAGCGATTTATTGCGATCGAGGAGCGACGTGTAGAGACAGCGCAGATGCTAGCTCAAAACCAAAGGGAATTGATAGAGGCCGTAAAAAATATGAGCGAAACTTGGTCTAGGCAAAGCCAAGCTATTATAGATTTAGTAAATAAAACAAATACATAAAATCACTTTTTTATTTTATATACTACCCAAAGATCATTCACTAAAAGGTAAACTAGACAAATGTGCACGCCACAACTGATTAATCAGTTGCTCCCTACTCATCCGTTCACTTGCCAAGTTGTCATGCGATGTTTTGGTTTGTCTGAGTGAGCCTAATATTGTATTTTCCTGTTCTCGCTCACTTGCACCTAATGCAGGATGCAGTATTCCAGCACGGTTGCACATGTTGTGGAGTACACAACAAGCTGCAACTATTTTGGATACCATGATTGGATCATAGTGAAGTGTCCTAATGTTTGTTGCGTAAATCGGACCGGAAAGCAGCGCATATTTTTTTCATTCCTTCAGTTCAGTTCAGTTCTTTGTTTATGGCCTTTCTGCCAGCATTTAAGGGCAATTTGTGCCAATATCACGTGTTAGGTGGTATTTAATTTTTGAATGTGGGTAGGCGAGTACAACAAAAATGGTGGTGAATCTTATTGCAACTCCACGTGAGCATCTGTTTGTAACGCGATAATTCCGTGTTCGGCACTATTTATATGTTCACTACACTCGTTATCTTTCACGAAACTAAATTGATTATTTTGCCACCAAAACTAAACAATTTACACGCAATATAACTAGGTTTCACGAAAATAAAAATCAGGACCTCTCGTCCACCATGGCGTCTCAAACAGAACCCTTTCATTCCTTCATGTTCATTCAGTATTGCGATGGCTGTCAAAGTCGGTTGCGCGGTGCCAAAATTGACAGCCCGATGTCAAACTACTGCGTCGACATCGAGTTGGCATCGAGGGGCTACCGCGCTAATACAGTTGGCATCAACTGTATTAGCGCGGTAGCCCCCCTGCATGCATTCTCTTCGTTTTTCACGCCTTCGCCAAAACTAACCAAAATCATAAAATAATACCTGCCGCTCCACAGACGAGATGGAATTATAATACGCGTTCAGTGAAAGTAAGTAATACATGATAATTTGGAGCCACTAAAACAGTGTTTGCAAGCAATAATGGACAGACACAACAGCGACCCCAATACCATAATCAAGCTCAATCACTCTTTTCATACTTAACTAATGATATTTTTTTTGTATTTGCTAAACTTTATGCCGTTCAAACTTTTACAGTCATGATCACTTGACTCGATAAAAATTATGAATGAAGTCAGTAAAATCGAAAAAGCCGTAGATCAGATATGTGATGTTGGTGGCTTCACCTTCGCCGAAGAAAACACGTCGACCTGATAACGTGAATCATTCAGTTATGAGTTTATGAGAAAAGAAGTAGGGGAAGTGGTCACCATTCGTACGCGGGGCTCATTCGTACAGTTAGTATAACAGAAAAACTAAGCGGCACACAACAACAAACGCCAACCTCAGTCTGCGAAAACCGGAAAATACAAGCGCAGCTAGATCGTTCGCCTTCAATAAGACTGCAGTCCAAGAATTCTATAATAATTTGGCTGAAGTGTTACAGCGGCACAATTTTGCAGCCGATATTTAACTTTGACGAGTCCGGCGTGTCTACAGTTTTAGAAACTCCTAAAATTTTGGCTCCTAAATCACAGAAACAAGTGGGATCGTGTCAGCGGAAAGAGGTGAATTGACGACATTTGGTGCAATTATTTCTGCAAGCGGAAATACTATCCCTCCGCTATTTATATTTCCACGTGTACACTACAAAGACCATTTTCTTGAAGGTGCTCCTGAAGGTAGCCTCGAAGCTGCTAGTAGAAGTGGGTGGATAAATGCTGACATATTTGTTTCAGTATTAAAGCACATTCAGAAACACACACTGAGCTCTAAAGAGCATCCGATTTTACTATTATGTGATAATCACGAAAGCCATATCAGCTTACAGGCTATAACATATGCTCGAGATAATGGCATCATTTTTGTGCCTTTTCCCCCGCACACAAGTCATCGGTTGCAACCTTTAGACGTTGGAGTGTTCGGCCCATTCAAGGCAAAGTTGAAGATAGCGTTTAATAATTGGCATATGTCGAATCCTGGAAAAACAATCAACATTTATAATATACCTAAACTGGTTAAACTTGCATATTTCGAATCTTTTACCGCAAAAAATATTACAAGTGGCTTTGAAAAGCCAGGTATATGGCCGTTTAATGAAATGGCTTTCAGTGATGAAGATTTCGCTCCCATTGACGTATATGCTTCAAATAATTCAGTAAATGTGACACCAATTCCGGAAACAAGCACTGTCGCTCTAGAACCACAACCTTCCACCAGCGTGTCATCAACTGATATGATTGAGGCAGATATCCGTGAGCAGTCGCCTTCTTTGCTCCAAAATCCTCAAGACATTTTTACCGGAACTGGTGAACCTTCCACTTCTGCGGCTGAGACACAATCTGAACCGAGTGCCTATCTTCCCATAACACCAGAAGTCATAAGACCTTATCCTACAGCTGTTAGAAACAGAAAGACCAATAAAGGAAGAAAACCGGGTAAATCCCGTATATATACAGATACACCTGAAAAAACTGAACTAGAAGAGAGACATAGACAGAAGGAATTGAAAAAAATAGAACAGGAAAGGAAAGTCAGAGCCAAGGCAGTGAAACGTAATTTAAAGGAACTTGATTCAAGACAAAAGAAAAAGAAAGTTAAGCAAATAGAAAGAGATGAAGATTCCGAGGAATCTGAAGGATCCCAATTTAGCTTGCGGGAGAGTTCAACATCTCCAATCGATTTCGAAACGGACGAAGAGACTGGTGATCGTAGTATCAACAATAATTTAAATGTGACACCAGAGAAAATCAAAGACAATTGTTTTCTTTTGGTAAAGTTTGAAAAAAAGACTTCTGTTGTTTATTTCGTCGGAAAAGTTCTCAGTCATTATTCGAGTACAGAGCTGAAAATATCTTATCTTCGGAAGAAACCGGGATCATCATGGTCATTCGTTTTCCCTGATGTAGAAGACATACACACAGTGTACATCAGCGATGTCGCCATGATCCTTCCTGATCCACAACCACGAGCGGCCTGTACAGCTAGAATGGCTAGACTTTATAATTTTGCAGTTAATTTAAATAATTATAATGTGCAATAACTTCCAAAGTAACAACCAAATGTATGATTACCTACTTTAAGCTTTAATTGTTAAAGATTGTACAACAATCACATAGAAAATGATTGTAAAGATCTCATTTAGACTGATTGTAGAGCTTAGAATCATCAATAAGTAAACTAAGGATAGACGATTTAATTTTTTGTTATTTTTCTTAAGAAAGATTTATCGACTATGAGTCAAGTCATATATAACAAAGTTAGTTCATTGATAAACAAGTATTTTTGTAATAATTAATAAAAAATTAATGACTATAATAGGCTTTTTAATTACCGTGTATGAATCTACCCCATGGTGTATGAAAGTACCCCACCTACTGTACGAACGTACCCCGTACGTGGGGTACGTTCGTACAAATATCTTATCGTAGAAAAATGAGTATAACTCTTTAAATTTTAAACATAATCATTTCGGACCTTTTTGTAACAAACTACAATATATTTGTAACACTTGGGTACATAAACTAGATAAATTCGACAATTAGTCATAAATCTATGGAATAAAATCTAAAAAGCGTACGAAGGGTAACCACTTTCCCCTAAGTATGTGAGGTATTGGAGTGCAGTTTAAAGACAGACACGGACCATTTATTGGCGTCTTAATTGTTCTCCACAGATAAATTTGCGGACTACAATAAGAACTTTCCAGAGTATGATTAAAAAAAGTCGTAAATACATACAATTATCTAGAGAAAAATAACTCAAAAATGAGTTATCATTTATAGAAGAGATGATTTTCACAATGCAGGCGCCATTGCATTACTTCATGAATGAATGAATTGAATTCAACATTTTATGGAATTTCCATTAGAATCAGTATTCGCTGAAAGTACGATACTTTTGAATATTGTTTGTGTACTATTCCTATGTCCTCAGTTGAAAGGGAGCGCTGTTTTTCGACTTTAAATAAAGTCAAAACATTCACGCGTAATACTATGACTCAAGTTCGTCTTAATGCCCTATTAGTACCAGATCCGGCTGCAGAATCAGCGACCCATCGAGTGTTTGCTTAAAACCAATTGTATACGAATATTTATGATTAGGATAAAATATATCTACCAGGTTGCCTATCAAAATAGGGCCGGCCGCTAGGTACTTTTCATTATTTTTTATTTCGGAAAAAAATTAATACACTTGTTTTTTAAATAACATATCGTCTACTTCACGGCAATATATATAAGGACTGAAAAATCACGGTTGCCATTGCGCACTTCGCCGAATGAGTTTTATATGTCCAAAAGTTCTTTAATTTCAACAACTGGACATGAGAACCTCTCTCAAATGACTCCTCAACAAATAACAGTTGAACTACCAACTTAACTTAGTGTTGCCCCGCAGGTGTAAACCGTAAGCGCTGTAGGAACATCTCTTAAAAACTTGTTCTATCCTAAAACAAGAGAGCAGGTCTAGCCTAAAAGAAGTAAGACCAATCCTTATCCCAAGAAACGTAAACCTACCTATTAAAACTACGTATTAGTAGTGCCCACGATTTGTGTCATCAGAGTGCTAGGTCTCTTCAAGCTTCGGGGGGGTATTGCCGATTTTTCATAACCAATGAGCATTATTTGAAATAAACAACAATGCTATCCAAGTTTTTGTAATATAACAAATAATATATCAATATATTAAAATGTAATATATCAAGGCAACCTGTCTGTACAACAATTAGCCTTTCCTTTGTATGTGCTTAGGTTTATGTGGTCGTTTCAGGTGAAGAGTCCAGTGACTCTTCATTCTCCTGCTGATCGGACGAAAATCTGCCCATGAGTGTAGGAAGGAATGCTGTGTCTTTTTAGGCGCCGGTACTCCGTGCTCCCTGAACCACACAGCTGAGCCGGCAGTTTATTCACGTGGCTTGACAGTCTCGCTTGGTATTTTTTGATATACATTGTGATTTCTTCGCCTACGGTTTTCATATTCAGATCCGCGTGAATGTATTTATTGCTGATGTAATAGGGAATACCGAACATACACCACAACATGGTAGAACCATATTCGGTATTTCCTATTGTAACATAACTAGCTATTTTTCAAACCCGCGTGCATAATTTGAAGTGAAACGAGTGTGCTACTATTATACAAGCTTGATAGGTACCCAATCGCATGCTTTAAGCAACAAGCACACATATTTAACTAGTACGCTAGCATACTGCCTACGTATCAACGAAACCTAGATATCCCAGGGCATCTAAACTATTCTAGAACCCAGATAATAGGTACAAAGAGATATGCGGACCGTTTTCAGCGGCCTACGAAGTGAGGTGAACAGCGGCATCGTGTCGTTGCTGGTCGCGGTTCCTACGTTCGACGACTACTGGCAGGGTCTGCTGGCAGAGCAGCGGGCTCGGCGAGAGCTG
The DNA here is from genome assembly GCA_958496205.1 of Idaea biselata. NCBI lineage: Eukaryota > Metazoa > Arthropoda > Insecta > Lepidoptera > Geometridae > Idaea > Idaea biselata. Next base: position 18,165,800 of record OY292402.1, read on the forward strand.
TCATCGCGACTCGTTTGGATCACTTAGTAAAGCTTCCTACTATTAACTTACCATCGTTTGACGGCAACAACTGAACTGGCTAGAATTTAAAGAAACTTTTGAGTCCGTTATTGATAAAAATGTTAATATTTCTCCGATTGCAAAGTTTCACTATAAGCGTTCGTCTATTAGAGGTAGGGCATTCGTTGTCATTAAAAGTGTAGTAGTTAGTGGCGACCACTATAAAGTAGCATGGGATTTACTATGTCAACCATTTGATAGCAAAAACTTACTTGTAGAGAAGCACCTCAAAGCTTTATTTTCAATTGAACCGTTACAAAGAGAGTCCTATAAGGATTTAAGTTTTATTGTTGATCATATTTCAAACCACCTAGGTTCTCTCAAGTCCCTAGAATCGCTATGAGAACTTGCCGGGCTGGGCCTATGACCTAGAGGATCGCGGTTTATGAGCGATTGGTAGGCCAAGTCGCAGGATTGAGGGCAACCCACAGGGAAGTCCTGGGGTGCATGCATTAGTGAATTGTTTCCTATGTTCTGTGTGTTAAAAATAGATGAAATATATTTTCGGTTTTAAGGTATCTACCCATTACACCGTATCATACCATGACCGTGCTATGAACGTGTCAGGCAAAAAAGTATTGTTTGTATTGAAAAGTATGGGACTATGCTCACTAGACCGTTCCGTCACCAACCAACAACGTCGAGGATTTTTAATCTCTGCATGAGAGCGGGACACTTTCCGGTGATATGGAAGAAGGCTAGGATTAAGATCATCCCAAAGCCCGGAAAGGCAGACTATACCAGCCCTAAATCATACCGGCCGATCGGCCTCCTTCCGGTTCTGGGCAAGGTCTTCGAGAAAATGATTGCGTCTAGGGTCAACTGGCAACTCAGAACATCAGGAAAAGTTAGCCCTAGACAGTACGGTTTTACTGCTCAGATCGTGACGGAGGACGCTCTGTACGACGCAATGGCACTCATCAGGCAGGGCATTGGGAGGAAGCGCATCGTGGCCGTGGTGTCCTTGGACATAGAGGGCGCCTTTGATAACTGTTGGTGGCCGGCGATAACAACTACATGAAAAAGGAACCAGTCGGACTTTGATGAGGGTTATTGGCCTATCGAACAGGGAGATAGACCTGGTGTACATGCAGGAGAGGGTGGCACAGAGTACGAACAAGGGATGTGTCCAGGGGTCCATATGCGGGCCCCTCTTCTGGAATGTGCAACTGGACTCCCTGCTCCAGGAAGTTGAGGGCCTGGAGGCCCATGTACAGGCCTTCGCCGATGACATCCTAGTCATTGCCGAGGTAGATACTACCGGCAAACTAGAGGAGATCGTGGACGAGGCATTGGGGAAAATTGCCAGCTGGGGAGAAGCTTATAAAATGAGGTTCGCAGCCCACAAAACCCAGGCGATGGTGGTAACAAGAAGGCTGAAGTACGACATGCCAGTGTTCCATTTAAATGGACATATCTTGGAACTGAGCGACAGTGTGAGAGTGCTGGGGCTGACTATCGACCGAGCACTTACCTTTAAACCACACATGGAACACACTTACAGGAAGATAGCATCAACAAGTCTCTCACTAGAGCAGTCAGAACGCAGTGGGGCCTCCATCCGGAGGTGGTAAGGCTGCTATATCTTGTGACGGTGGAGCCGGTTATGCTGTATGCAGCGAGCTCATGGGCAAGTGTATGCGACAGGAAGTACGTGCGAAATCGACTGGACCAAATAACTAGACTCTTCGCCCTGAAGATAACAAGAGCGCACCGGACAACGTCCATAATTTCTAGCGTGCTCTTGGCGCGTATTCTGCCGCTGGCAGTGCGGGCCAGGGGGCAGCAGGAAATTTATGAGGCAAAGAGAGGCAAGCCATTAGACCAGTTACCAGGGAGGGAACTTCAAAAACGCGTCGGTCCAAGCTCTTTGCCTCATCCGGCGATGAGGAGGGGCATTACCTTTGGGCAAATATGCACTCAGGAGGAATGCGATGCCATAGAGGGGTGGCAAAAGATATACACTGACGGCAGCAAAATTGAAGGCAAGGTGGGAGCAGCCGTTTCTTGCTGGAGGGAGGGGCGAGAGCGTCGAGCGATGAAGGTAGGATTGGCCAGTTACTGCTCGGTTTACCAGGCGGAGCTAGCGGCCATATTAAGGGCCATGGAGTATCTGAAGCAGACTCGGACATCTGGGGTCATCATCAGTGACTCTAGATCGGCTTTGGAGGCGTTATCGGACCCAGATGCGACGAACCCGATAGCTGCTGAGATCCAACGGAGCCTGGAAGAGCTGGAACGGCAAAGTGAGGACGTCGGATTCTTTTGGGTAAAGGCACACGCAGGAATTGAAGGCAATGAACGGGCAGACGTTCTAGCTAAGGAAGCAGCATTAAAACTTAAGACAGCACCTGCTTATGACGGAGTACCGCTATCATTTGCTAAGAGGACAATAAGGGATGCCAGCATCGAGGAATGGCAGCGAATCTACGGTGGCTCGGACAAGGGGGTCCTCACAAAAATGTTCTTCCCAAATGTAAAAGAGGCGTATAAGATCCTGGCCAAGATCGGCATAACTGCTGTGAGGACCCAACTGTTTAGTGCCCACTGTGGAGTCAAAGCCTACCTCTTTCGCTTTGAGTTGGTAAATGACCCTTTTTGTATGTGCGACGGCGTGACGGAGGAGACCATCCCTCACATTTTATTTGAGTGCCCAAGGTTTTCGTACCAGAGGCTTGCTTGCTAGGCGATAATGAATGGTACTTTGAATGCAAACACGATTCAGGATCTAATTAGGGACAACAAATGCCCAGAGGCGTTAATGACCTTCGCAGAGGCGACCCTTAGATCCGCTGCGAGGGCCAACGGCGCAACAAAAATTTAGGGCGGTCCTGCTTGCGCCGGGCTGCGGACTCGGGCGGAGGACAGAACGGCGGTCGTGGGGGTGAGTGGCCGAACCCAGTGTGGGAACGCCTCGCTCCCCTCGTAGTCGGGACCTCCGCTGGGGTCCGCGTCTCGGCGGCGGCTGGCCTGTCATCGCGGTAGTTGTTGTATTTGATATGATTATTTAATTTGATTTTATTTATTGTAATTTGATTTGGTTTTATTTTTATTTGATTTTAATTAAGTTTGATTATTTGGTGAATTGCGGTGATTGTTCTGTTTTAATTAATGTATTCAATTCGATTTAATTTGTAATTTTATTTGGATTTATTTTATTTAAGTAGTTTTAGTTAATTATTTAGTGATTTTTCTGTTTCTTAATGTATTTTTGATGACGACAACCTCCGTTGCTCTACCGTTTATTTCTTTCTATAGTTCTAGACATTTAATTTTCTTTTGATTTGGTTTGATTTAATTTAATTGAGTTAATTAAGGCAATAATAAGGTGTTAATAAACCTTACTGCATAGATATTAACTATTATGGAGGTAACGCTGACATTATCCTAGACTGTACATGTTGTAGGGCAGTTAAATAACATAAATATTATTTTAATAAATTACCCTTTTTTATAGCTGCAGCTTGTAAGCAGAGATGGCAAGGGTTAAGAGATACATACAGAAGAGCATTAAACAAGAAAAAAGGCAAAAGTGGACAGGCAGCCAAGAAAATTAAGAAGTGGAAGTACGAGGATGAAATGTCGTTTGTAGCTTCGTTTTTCGTTGATAAGAAAACTTTAGAGTCCCTCGAGCTGACAATTCTTATGCGACACCTGAAGTCCAGAACCCAGACCTCAACAATGATACCAACAACAATGATGCTGTGGATGTGGCTTCTTTTCACGACACGGAAGTGCGGGACCATGAGACTATCAAGCAAAAAACACCACAAAAAAAATCTTTTAAAAAAGGTAAAAAAGCTCCATTACAGACAGCATCAGCTGTGTTGATGAGTCGACTATTAAACGAGCAGAATACTGTTCCACAACAAAAGCACGATGAACTTGATCGCTTCTTTTTGAATATATCAGAAACTCTTCTTCTTCTTCTTCTTTTTCAAACTTTTCCTTAGTTGATAGACATTCTCTTAAATTTAAAGCATATATTTACATAGGTAGGTATATATAAGATAAAACTAAAGAATACTAAAACTAAAACTAAAGAATATAAAACTAAAGAATCAAAATAATAACTTACATTAAAATAGCCCACCCCGAATTGTACCCGGCGCATAGGTACCCATAACGCTGGCAGCATTGCCGCGTTGAATGGCAATAGCTAACCTTTGCACCAGGTACGAGCCGGAGTGAGGGTCACCTGTCCTCTCCCGCAATCTACGACCTAACTCTCCTATCAATTCTCTTAAATTAGTGTTTCTTCTCAAAATGTCATTGTGAATGTTTTTCAATAACATATTGAATTGGAATTGAGACATTCGGAAATACTGGAAAAACTTTTCTTCATCATCAACTAAATGCCTAAATAATGTCCAATATTCCCCTTTGGTTTTTCGTTCTTTTATAGAATCGTGGATCCAGTAGCGTCGAGTTCTTATTGTACGTTCTTCTTCATCCAATATTATGGCATTGCCAACTGTCTAGCGGTTCTTCTAATAGCCATACTTATTTAGTGACATAAAAGCACACGTCCGCTACAGTCTGATATGCACATGAGAATGACGGATTCCGAATCAACTACGTTACACACGGACATCGTACGGGTTGTATGCGGTCATCATACGCGTTACAAACGGGTACAGAACGCCGTCGATCCGTACAATGGGCAAGGTAGACCGTGTCGTATTATTTTCATGTCTGACACGTTCATAGCAAGGTCATGGTATGATACGGTGTAATGGGTAGTGTAGGTAGGTGTAACCTTTATGTGTTCTTTCGGAAATTGCTTAATTGCATCTAAATTGTTAAATAGTAAAAATACTTCTAATATCTTGTATTCTTGTATATTATCTACTGTTTTATAGTTTATGTATCTGTTTATTTGATCTTCTACTCAAGTATTTATCATGCATAACCTACCGTTTCAAGCCAAACCGTTCATCTCCGTCCTAAGGTTGCCTGGAAGAAATCGTGTTTTTGTGTTTCTATACTTAATGTATTGTAATATGACTGTATTATATTTTAAGTTATGCAAATAAAGCGTTCATCTATCTATCTATCTATCTATTCTTGTGTATTGTGTTTTACTTGTATTTCGTTGCGATAATAGTAGAAAACTAAAATCTGGCTGGGTTTTGTATCTATTGCTTCTTCTAATTTGGGTATTCCGCTAGACTCTAAGTTTTGCACTGAATGTACGGTATCTATGGTGGAATTATCGGATCGTACTGGGTACTGAGATTTCTCATCGTCGTCGGAGATGAAAATAGTTTTTTCGTCATCTAATATAGTTAATGTTTCTTCCCAACTTTACCCTCGTTGCCAGCCATCACAAGACAAACACGTAAACGAAAAAATATTGACTTCTTCTTCTTTTCGTATAGTGGTGTGGCTCACCTAGTGTTAGATTTTTTAGATCGCCCTAAGGCCTCTACCTTGACCTAACGACTGTTATCAGAGATAACAACCGGGACCAACTGCTTAACGTGCCTTCCGAAGCACGGAGGAGCTCGAGAAAATGATAATTTGCCTTACAAATATTCAGTCACCCATCCAAGAAATGACCGCGCCAAGCGTTGACTTAGAAGCATTTCTCGATATCGAGTGCGAAAAAATGAAAATTCTTCGCAAAGATGAACCAGATAATACTGACGACGACCTTCTTTGGTTCAAATCAATTTTACCTTATATGAAACAATTGCCGTTATTAAACAAATTGCAGTTTAGAACGCAGATGCAAGAGCTTCTAACGGAATTATCAAAGTTAACTAAATCCCGATTTTGAACATGGATTGTGGTGACCTTCAGTCAACACCTTTATTATAAGTAAATATACTTAATACGTTAAAATATTAGAAAAATGCGCAAGCGTGGGTTCAGAAGTTGTTATTGTGGAGAAAACCCTACTATGGATTTGGTTGCTCATCAATCTCTTGCTCATAGTGACGTTTGCTCATTCATTGCTCATTCTGACGACCTCGGTGGCGCGCCGTGCGAAAGCGCGACTGCAATGCAGGAGGTTGCGGGTTCGATTCCCGCCGGGTGCAAGTATTTATGCTTAAAAAATAAATATTTGTGTCTGGTCTGGGTGTCCCTCTATGTACCTATAATATGTATGTATTTACAAAAAAAAAAAATATAAGTATTATATCCGTTGTCTAGTCACCGTAACACAAGCTTAGTCGCTTACCACGGGGCTAGATGGCGCTGTGTGTTGTTCGGAGAAATTATTTATTTATTATAATTTTTTAATTATTTATAGTTCTAAAGACATAGAGGTTCTAATGAAATAATTTTCGATGAAATATATCTTAAGGTGAATGTAATGACTTAGTCACTGGTTTCGTCACGAATGGCAAAGAAACACACCCTGAGTTCGCGAATCACCCAAGTATTTATGATAAGAAGGTTAATTAAAAATTATAAACAACCAGTGTCATATACTTTCTTCCAAGCTGCCACAAAGGGACCTGAATTGGCAGCTTAATCGAAAGAAGTCATCTCAAACTTGCAAGAGGCAGGTATGACAATAATAGCAACGGTATGCGATCAAGGTACTAACAATACACAATGCATTAAACTTTTATAATAAGAAATGCGTACAAGTTATTTAAGAAGAGGAGAAGGAAAAAATAATGTGTTTTTGATGAATAACAAAGAGACTATACCTGTTTATGATCCATCACACCTAATAAAATGTAAGTATAAGAACTAATTTCATTACAAAAAATCTAAAATGTGAAACAAAAACTACAAAATGGTCTCATAAGACAAGTTTACAGAATGAGAATCCTAGGTACGGAGGTAATACGTACGGTTGGTGCCAAAGTTAAAGGGAACGATGGTCCACGTGGCGCTATATACCGGTGCTCAAAGAACGGTTGGATAAACGAAGACGTATTTGTAGATTGGTTAAAACATTTCGCAAACCGAACCTATTCTGCTCATATTAGACAATCACAATAGTCACATCTCACTAAGAGCTTTTAAGTTTTGGAAAACGAACAACATAAAGATGCTTTCTTTGCCACACGGATCACATCGAATCCAGAATCCACATCGTTTCTATTTATGCTCCGTTTAAAGCTGCATATAAACAGGAGTGCAATCTTCTGATTTGTGATTCTGATGAAAACTGAATTAGGGCGAAAGATCACTCAAAATGATATTGCCTCGCTTTTCAGAAAAGCTTTCCAAAAAATTGCCACCATACTATTGTGTTACACAACAGCCATTTTTAACAACCTTTATACTATAGTTTCACAAAATATAATAACATTTCAGAATGTAATCGAGCAGCATTAACATGGCTATCTAATAACAGAGAACCGTGGGATGAAGTGGAAATCAAATGGAGGGAGACCTTTGCCTTAAGACCGACTACGAAAGTATTTACCATTTTTTAAAAGAATGAAAAATACTAAATGATCAACGTGGTGATTTGTTGGTATGTTTTATTTCTTAACTAGCTGCGCCCCGCAGTTTCACCCGCGTAAGTCCAGATTCTGCGGGAATATCGGGATGAAAAGTAGCCAATGAGTTATTCTAGGTCTCCATCTATCTATGTTGGATCCATATTTCAATTGGAGGGGAAACTCACTAGATTGATTTATTGATCTCAGAATATTGTCTGTGTTTATTGATCACCATGTCGAATTATTCCACTTAGCACTGAAATGTTCACTTTAACAATTAACAGAATAATCACGTTTTAAAGACAAACTCAGTGGCATGTTTTGATTTTAAATACTACCTTCAAAATTAAAACATGATCGGATTATCGAATGTTGGTCAATTAACTTTCTTCGTAGTAATATTGTTTTAAATTAATTGTTTTAAATATTGTTTTATGTTTAGACAACTTCTAATTTCTTAAACTAATGTTTGATGTGACGATTTGTAATTTATCAGTTGAACACGAAACATGATCACAAAAAAGTAAACCCTCATGAGTTTCTTGTAGTTTCTTCTCATCAGAGGGCGCGTTCCGAAACTACACTTCATAACTAGCTGTAAGTCGTTTTTGTAAATATTTAAAATAATAATAATAATTGAGATTTGAATATTTAAAAATAAAAAGTTGTTGAACTTAATTTTACGTCACTTTGCCAAGTTGTTTACGCCCCTGTATAAAAAGGGGTGTGAACCAGGAACTCAGTGTGAAAATTATTGTCGACGAGTCAACATCAACTTGAAGTTTCATTTGGAAGATCCTACAATTAAGAAGTACCTGACAACAAGAAAGAAATTAAATACAACTAAATAAAGAATCATCCTGACTAAATTAATAATTATCTAACTAAATAATCAAGTAATGTTACTCAAAAGACTGGGACTTACTTGGACTAAGAATAATCTACCACTAAAAGAGTTTAGATCTAACATCAGAAGTGGGATAATGTATCAGAGCAACAGCTCGACCCCCTCCCCCCCCCCCCCCCCCAACTCAGGAAGCTTCAACTCAACAACAGAAGAAGGACCTCGAGGTAAAGGCGCAAAGCAGCGTGAGTAGTTATTAATTGGTTGAGCTAGATCAGATCTGGAGCATCTAACTTCCTTCGGAAGTATACTCCAGATCTGATCTACCTCAACCAATTAATAACTCATTCATTCATTCATCCATTCATCGAATTCAAACATTGAAAGTCATCTATTCATATGTCTTAGCTGCCTCAGAAGCTCCCTCAAACTCATCCATTCTTCGAATTCAAACATTGAAAGTCTAATATATTCAAGTAAAACTAACCTCAAACCGTATTGATGCAACTACCTGATTTATTTCATCTGTTCAAGCGTTAAAACCAACAACTGGTCGGATACACCCTCAACTGATACCACTCATTGTTTTAACTGGGTGATTTATTTGCTCTGTTCAAGCATTAAAACCTACAACTGCTTGAATCTGTCTCATTCTGTTTAGCAGATAGATCATCATACATTCAACTCAATCCTACCTGATTCATCAGTTACTCCACTTAATCTTATAGGAAGTTTAAATAAAACATAAGAATTCGGTTAACATACAATTTTATTATCAATACACCACTTCTTCAAATAAATTACATTCTTTAAAGCACAAATATTCTTATGATAGATACATGCATAGACATCATTACATTCAGTGTAAAGATCATACAAAGTATAGAAATTAGGACAATCAAAAAGTTCTATATTAACTACATTACAATTATCAAACATTTTTCTTATCCACTTAGCTTTTTCTTCGCCTTTAACATAAATAAATTTATCATTTAGAAGAGGTGCGATACAATATTTATATTTTGAAAAAGAAATGTATCCTTCCTTCCAATAAATATTTCTATTTCTCTCAATCCAGTCAACCTGTTTCTTTTCTTTTGTAGTTAAATCATAAAACGGAAACGGTGGTCGTATTAAAAAGCTTTGTATCCCTTTGCCATCTAGAATAGCTATTTCTTTAGGTATAAACTGATTTAGTTCAGTTTTGAAACCTTGAACATCAACTATTAATTTCATGATATTTTGCGAACTGTGCTGCTGAGAGGTTTATATTCTATAATTCTATCGTTGATTATGAGGCAATACGCGCTCGTTTTGTCAGGAAAATCTTTATTGCTTTCTATTTCGAGCCTGACATCAACTGGTCCACTTTTTAATGTTTCATTTTGTCTTGAACAGTCTATTATAAACAAAGGTGCTTTTTCTTTAAAGTCTATGATATTAAGCAACGGGTCAACTGGAGTGTTATAGTAAGACTGACGGAATCTGATGTACATCTCGTATAATATGCGATATTTATCATTATCAAAATTGAGTTTAAGTGAATCATATGGATATGCTTGCGAATTTAATAATAATGTAACATTAGTTAAATTACAATGATCAAACAGTGAACAATTTTTATCTATAAAATTTTTCTTAGCCGTTTGAAGGCCTAATATTACATATCTAGGCTTCTCAACTTGGGAGGTAGTTTTAATGGACCATGAATGCTTTTTCGTTTTAGGTAAAAGTGGATATTCATATGTGTCCCAGTTTCGAAATGCTATTTGTATCGCCTTATCTTTTTCTAATTGTTTTAAAAGCAGCAATCTTTCACGATCGGACACTTTAATGTGAGGTACACGCCATTGAATTCTTTCAATATTAACTGACACATGATCATTATTATCAAGTATGAGAGCATCCACATTGGATTTACATCTTGTTAATATTAATTCATGTTTGCAGTTTAATACAATCTTGTTATAGTCTTCAGCAAATCCTAACATTTTACTAAGCGGTAATATTACATTAAAAAAACCATTTACAGATTTTGTTCCATTCAAGTTCCACCCCCACAAAGCAGCCTGTTTACTTTCCCCCTCATTCATTGAAGCATAAGATTTGATTGTGGAAGTAATACCAGCATGTCTAATACGATCAATTTCAACCCCATTTATCTCATATCTTATATCATGAAAAAGAAACGGTATAGGGTTATTGTTAAAATGACACTCCTTCTTTACATATTTTCCGGCAGCATCCTTTGTAAATACTTCTATACATCCTTCAATTGAAATTGAACTGGCTGAAGGTAATACATAAATGTCTTGTTGATTAATTGGTATTCGAATTTCATCATTTTCTTTGAAGCTATTGGTGTACGGAGTATAGGAATGCACTTCATAACCCTCGATAGAGTTGTCGAAATGTGGTGCTTCATTAATTTGCAAGATACTCATAGTTGAAATCCCAAATTCCTTAAAAACTCTTTGTTAATCTCACTGAGAGCTGGTACAACACGTGTGTGCTTATCAAAGTCGTGATTTGAACTATTCGTTTTCGATCGCTTACCATCACTTTTCTTACTTTTTTTAATATTGAAATCGATCATATTTACAATGAATATTTATCAAATGCTGGTTATTTATTCAACGTACAAACTAACACTGATCTATTTATCCCCAAACATACAATTTATTTAAAATTTAATTAAGGAATACTATTTTCAAGAAATTTAAGGCATAAATGACCGCAGTTAAACGGATGACTACCCTGATAATTGATATAGTTATACTGAATGTTGTCACCCACATATTTAATAAATTCTGTCGGTGGTTTTAGATCACCATAACTATCAAAGTATTCAATATAGTTATTGTTCTTAACATAAGCTACCCAATGCGTACCTTGATTTTCAGAGTTATCCAAATTGATTATACCACATTCGATTTTGCGAGGGTATTTAGGTAATTGATCTCTCATAAACACTCCACGAAAATATGGAATATGTTTTGAATATTTCATTATATCAATATTGGTAAGAGGACGATTAGGTAGCTGGTTACTCAGTTTTTTGACGAAGCGTAAATACCTAAACCACCTTTATACGGTTTGAGTTGTAATCCACTACCTACACATACTGGTTCAAAATTCTGATTAAGTCTTTTCACTTTGTTCCATGTTTTCTGAGCAGTCTGAAAAGTTTTTACCATTTTTGCTATCACCGATGATTTATTTACAAGAGCGCCGGCTGCAGATAATCCGCTAACTAACGCTACCAAAGGCAAGAAACCTCCTGTTTTCGGAAGTGGTATCACACGCGGGATTTCTACTCCGGAATCAGATACAAGATCTTTAATAGCAGCAAAAGCTAAATCGATAGCCATCTTTTTACATTTTGGTTTTGCTTTACGAATATTTTTTTTCGCATAGGCAACAACATTTTTAAAACTTTTTTTAAGTCCTGATCCATTTGAAACTTTCATTAACATTGCGTTTTTAACAATTTTTGCTGCCATTTTTTCTCCCCTACTGGCTCGGGATGATGATGCTCTTTTATTCGCCATTTTCATTAAAATCTTATCTGCTTCGTGTCTGGCTCGTAAGTTCTCTGTTTTCATATATGCAATATCGTGTTGTTTACAATACTCATCAAGTTGATTCACACCTTTATCACCTCTGCTAAGTCTCTCACGTAATCTTGTTCCTGGTCCACAGTAGTTATAGCCGGGGAGATGTAACTCGAATGGTAGATGATTTATAATACTATTGACAAGACCTTTCCCTTTCATAAGTAAACGAAGAATGAACACAATTTAGGCTTACAGTTTATAATATATTAGTGTTGCTTATCCAACTATTTTCATGAGATGGTAATCCTAACCACTTAACAAATACTTTATTTCCCTTTTTCTTAAGAACTTTTTCTACTAAATACACGTCAGGATTTTTAGTTTTCTGAAGCTCTTGCGCATAAAACGATCCTAGAATTTTATTTTTTCTTGAGTCTTCTAGCAAATAGGTTGGTGGAGCAGTATTCTGAACAACGATTACTTTAAATAGCTCAGTAGACCAATTCGGCGTGTAACCTTTCTCAAAATTTGCTTTATGCTTACTTATACGTACTACATCACCAACAACAAAAGGACGTTTTCTCTTAATTTTCTGTTTGTTAAGAATATTGTATCCTTTCATCACAATATGTTTTGTATGTTTATTGACTTTTGCAGGACACATCTGAATAGTTCTATGTTTAGTGTGATTGTAATTATTCACAACTTTTTCTAAGGCTCCATCAATCCATTTGAAGTTACCCTTCAAACTAAACGTTTTATACAGTTTACCTTTTATAGTGCGTATTACTCGTTCAACTATCGAAGCCTTTTTAGTTGAATATGTAGAGTAATGGTTTATTGAATGTGCTTGCATCACCTTCTGGAAACTTTTATTGTAGAATTCCTTGCCGAAGTCTGTCTGTAAGTTTACGGGAATTCTCCCATCATCGCACAAAATTGATTGAAACGCTTTCGTCGTCGAATCTTTAGTTTTATTTTTTAGCGGTCTGACCCAAACATATTTCGAAAAACAGTCAATTACGATAAGTATAAAATTATAATTTGAATTAATATTCGATATTTTTTGCACATCAATCAGATCAGCTTGCCATAGATCGTCTATGCCTCTGAGTACAACACATCTGCGAGGATAATTCACTCTTGCATTTTTATGTATTTCGTTCACCACATCTTCTTTACTCATTTTGGGTTCTATAAACCTCAACAACCATTTAACAACTAAACAAATCTTTATTAAGACTGTGTTATTTATGATTTTATTATACCCGCTTCTGTCAGTTCTTCTATTATTGATATAATTTCATTGTCTTGATTGGTATTTCCAGCTTGTTTGGATGCAATAAGAAGCTTCAATCTTTCAACCAACTCATTAGGATCATCCCAATAGATGAAGTCAGTATGTTTTCTATATCTCTTTAAAACGTTTATGCTACCACCAACTTTTTTATCATTATCAATTGCCGATGTAATGAACATAGGTTTTATAATTACTCGATATTTTTCACCTTTGTCCCCCTTTAACTGACCATTATTATCATAATCACGCTTATGAGCATTTGTTTTTATTAAAATGTTTTTATAAGCCATTTTGTCATTTTCAGTAACTAATTCTAGATTCGGTTTTTTATGTAATAATACAGCCTTTAACCCATCAGTCAATTGATATTCATCATTATCGATCTTGATTCGACATGGTTCCTGGTCACCATCACGTGAAGAAAGTATTTTAACCACAGAGTTACCCATCATTAACTGATCATCTACTTTCCGGACTCCGAAAGGGATATTTATATCATATAGACTACTCAGATATTTCTTCGGTATAGATACATCTTTGTTATTGGTATTATCCAAATCAGTATAATATTCAGCAACCGAATCAAAATTCTCATCTTCATCCGATGATTCTTTAAGTACTCTTGATGGTGTAGAGGTTATTACGTTGTCTAATTTGACTGGTACTCTTATAGTACTTACATTAAAGTCGCATTTCACCTTATTTTGATTCGATTTCAACATTTGTGTTAGAGGTTCAGTAACAGGTTTGAATATTTTATTGAGTTCATGGTTGTTTTGATCCTCCATGTCTCTCAACTGCTTAAGTTTATTTTTTATGTTTTCCGATGAGGTTATTATCTTTTCTTTAACATTAAAACTCATTTTTTGTCTTTTCACTCTCACTTATCTATTACAAATGATAATATTTCATTTTAGGATAAGTATATAAAGGTGTCTAAATTTTTTCTATATCTACCTTTATTTAATTCAGAGTCTTTATTAATAGTTAAAAAACTATGCCTCTCCTCCCAAACATTATGACACATATCTTTAAATGTATTCCATGACATATCTGAATTCACGTGCTCATTGTAAACATGCTTCAAATTAATTTCATCTTGTTTGAAGAGTAATAATAAGTTTGTGTTGTCACGAATCAACTGTTTCGGTACCTTTGAATATGTTTGTGACAGATAAAAGCAATCGATTTCATTGTGTCTTCCCATGGTGAAATAATTACGAATGTTGCTCTGATTTTCACAAACCACATCATCAAATATTATAACTGTGTTTGGTAGTACATCATTTGGATGCATAACTTCACAATCATCCCTCAAAGCATAGTATTTGATCTGAGGAACGTTTATAAGCACTTGTTTAAGAAAAGAATATTTACCTTGAAATGGGGTTTTTGTGTATAAATATAAATTTTTAAATTTAAGACCGTTTTTATGCAATAATAAAGTAACCATCACATTAGTTTTACCACAGTTAGATGGTCCACAAATCAGGCAACGGATACTATTAGGTAACAACGCACTATGCTTCACGAGCTGTGATTTCACTTCTACATCTATAGGACTAACGTCCAAGCTTATCGGTTGTTTTTTAAACTTCATTATTACACAAATGCTGATTATTTGTTTTATGAATGGTGATATCGCTTCTAAATCAATAGGGCTAACGTCCAAGCTTAGCAGTTGTTTTTTAAACTTCATTACTAAGTAAATGATAATTACTGCTTCTTGACTATCATTTTATAGATATTGTGGACTCCCCCACTCAAGACTATGTGAATAAGATCTTATGAGGTATGAGGTAACGAGCGAAACACTGTAATTAATAAGTAAACACATTTTATTAGATAATCATTACTATTACATATTATTAACATATAAGCATTAAGACAAATTATAAAATAATGGGGGTGAAAGAACAAACTTTAGACATTATAAATTGTAGTGTGAATGAGCTACACCTCTGTATTCACCAGTAATTTTAATTTAACAAATGTTAGCGCAATGCCCCCACGCCAAGGTGTCTATTTGATTGGCTTTAACCTGCCTCTTATCGTCGGTTCTATTTAAAATTTCTTTGTTAATCTCTTGCGAGTATAATACATGTTTAAGTGATTTTATGACATTCATCTTACCTTTGACTTTGATATTGTCAAATAATACATTTTTGTAGTTTAATAATTTCAAACTTTTAGTAATTGGTTTGGTAACACCTTTAGCCTTCATAATTCGTGTATTTAATGATTCAATGCAGTAAAGTTTTGCTCTAAGTCCTACAAATTCTGTAATAACGTCCCCTCCTAATTCATCTTTAAATAATCCTGGAACTTTTTCATTTAACTGAGGCATAGAGTAACAATTATTGTCAGAAAAATTACTAGTATCGAATTTTGCGATGTTATCACGTATATCTTTATACACATCATGTGTTTCTATTAAGTATAATAAACTATCAGTATCTGTGTAACACAATTTTACCTTATCTTCATATTTATTTTTAATAAAATTGTAATGATAATTATAGATGTGTTGTTTAGAATATTCGAGTACAGTAAATCCTATATAAATCGGTCTATCTAAAATAATTTTATCTGGGCTAAGTTCAACTGCAATTAAATTTTCATTAAAAATAGTAACACTTTTTAAGTTAGGTCTCCCTATCAATTTTTCAGCACATAAAGTTTTGTTTGTCTTATTTTTACTATCATTCCATTTAGATACTAATTTAACATTTACCTGTTTTCTTTTATTTTCAATCGTTTTTCCAAATATTGAGTTATTTAAAAGCTTAAAGAAATCTTTTTCAAAGTTAGTGGATGCTAATTGACGTAGTCTAGTATTTAGGTTTATATATTTTTCCAAATAACTTTCTTGACGAAATTCAAGTATCCTATTAATTTTTTTCAAGACGAGTCCATTTCGTATACATTCTTTCAAATAAGTGTAGTGAATGATGTAGTTATATTTATCATATAAATTTGCAATTAATTTAGGTGTTTTTCCTCCAATGGGTATAAACTTTTCTGGTGCAAAAGGCAGATCATTATGCAAATCATGCAAATCATCCGGATAGCACATGTCAACATCCAGAATGTAACCATAATCAGAATCATCAGATATTTTAAACACATCAAAATTTTCGATTGCTGCATTAGTTAAAAATTTAAAATTTGTAATAGGTAACTTTTTCATCATAGCATAACCATATAAATTATTACAATCAAGGTATATTAAATATGATGTTGGTGATGAACTATCATAATTGGGTATGTAGGGATTATTAGCTTTGGCATATCTATGCGAGCATTGAGCTAATCCCCCTCGAATACCTTTCTCTAACATTTGATAAATTTCTAAATCACTAATTAAATCTAATTTAACACCTGTGTAAAGAAGCATGGCATCCCAACTTAAGCCAGGTGAAGTAACATAATATGCAGGATCAAGATTATAATGCCTCAAACATAATGTTCTAAAATTTTCAAAAACGTCACATAGTAATAGCACATCACTCTTTAAATATAAATCTGTATATTCACCGATAGAATTAATATTAAAACATTCCCAAACGGTTTGTGCATGATTATATTCATTGTCAGATATATGTTTCATTTGTAAGCTATTATAAAAACTTGTTTTTACTGGAAGTTTATTTTGATTGTATATATCCCACGAACTAATAAATTCGTATGGATAAATACCTTTCTTCCGTAATAAATTAAACTCCTCACTATTTGGATAATGGTATCTTAAATGAACAAATTCTTCATCGGATAAGCTTTTACTAAGTGTATCAAGACTTGTATTTAAAAATTGAAAAGAATCTATAAATTTCATTTGTAAAGGTTTTTTATCTCTTGCCATATGTATATATTTCGTTATGGTCAAATATTTTTCTTTGGTTTTAGGAATAATCCTTATATCACCTTCATATTTCGCCAATTCCGTTACAAATATGTGAGAGTCATAACCAGACAAATTATGAAAAACAATAGGAATGAAAGAACAAACTCTATACATTAAATTGCAGTGTGAATGAGCAGCACCTCTGTATTCACCAGTAACATGGTCATGATCGATCACTTTATCATCGAATAATAAATTCTTACAGATATGACATATACTTGCACTATTATGACTGTTAATTTGTTCTGGAATCATGACATTTAACGGGTTTTTTAACAATAATAAATCATGAATTTGCTTACAATCTCTTATCAATCTTTTAATGAATTCTTGCACGCAATCTTTTCCTCTGTATGTAACAAATTTATTCAAACTACTGTCATGTGAACAACAAACATAATACGCGAAACAAGATGGCTGATGCAACTTATTTCGTATCGTATTTTTCTCGCAAGCATCTTTTTCATCAAAATCTAGTAGCAAACTTTCAAAATCTGCATATATGATAAAGTTTATTTTCTGTTGTCTCTCATAATTTTTGAATTGTAATGTGCTATTTTCATCAGGTAACATTGTTTTAATCTCAGAACAAAAGTGTGTATTGTACTTGGTTGCACTACAAAAAAAATGTAAACAATTTTCACACAAATACATTGATCCATTATGTTTCGTTATTTGTCGTTTAACTAAGCGTAAAAGATTTTTTATTAAACAAAAATGTGCCTTACCATTTTTTTCAACATATAATAAATTTATATGTTTATCTTTCTTACAGTTCGTCTTATAAAGAGGTCCAGTTACAGCATTATATTTATCTAACCCGTAAACATTTATACTCAACTCGGAATTGTTATACTCGAATATCCTAATATCTTTATATGTTAATGGAAATGATAGCCCTCGGATATTTAATACTGATTCAAAATGCGGATAAGATAAAGTCCTGCAAACATTTTGTTTAGCTGGATATAAAGCCGCGACAATGCACCATAAGAAACAAAAGTCATCATTATTTTGTATGTTCAAACAACTCTTCGTATTTTTAATAACAATCGGTAGTTCAATATAAGAGCCACCTCGCATGGGAGAGTATTTATTTATATTCAATTCCAAATGACTTATTGAAACAAACGACCACCCAGACTCACGGTGTTCAAATTCATGCATTTTATTTTTTAAAATTTCACATATAGTATTGTAAATGTCATTGAATTCTGTGCTCTTATAAACAATTTCAAATTTAGTATTAAATGACTTAAGTTCTCGCTTATTTTCTTCCCTCGGTTTAGGTAAACTGAAGTAAGCAAAGAACTCAAAGTTTACTTTTATACAAGTATGCCTAGATAAATGCAATTCAATAATTTTTAAAACATAACTTCTTTTATCATTCAAAAATTCCTCAGGTAAAAGTAACTCTTTGTCTATGGATGGGTTCAAACGATATGTCATAATTCTATTTCGAAATGCGGTTGCTATAACATCAATATTTTCAAACTGCGATTTTATTAAACAATTAGATTTATGGATATTCGTTCTGTTATGATATTTATATATATGTTTTGGAATATTAAGTTTACATATGGAGCAATAAATATTTTTCGTTAAAATGTTCGTATCTAATCTATCTATCTCATGTTCTAGGATATCTAGGTTCTGTGATGTCTGGGATACATAATTATCTTGGATATTATCATCATTGTCTTTCAAAATATCGGAATTTACTGACGCACCGTCGTTGGATTGAACAACTGGAAATAAAAACATATACTGAATATGTACTGATATTAGTTTATTATATTTACTTATTTAAGATTACATAGATTAAACAATGAAAAATATTGATTAAACAAAACTTATAATAATAATAATAATACAAAGGTTCGGGGCTCCATAGCCCTAAGATATGGAGGTGTATTACAAACAATAATAATATGATGTGTATTTACATAACACATTAATATAATATAGGTACGTATAACATCCAAAAATAAAATAAAATAAATTATTGGTAAGAACCTACAAATGTAGGCGGGCACTTCTCGAACTCCTTTCTGGTGCTCTTTATAAATTTATTTAGTAGTTGCCAGGACTCTGTACCCTCATCAGTTTTATTTTTTATAGATAAAATTGAATGTCGCCATCTATTTATTGGTTGGACCCGCTCTATTTCATTAAACTTATACACTTTTAATTCTAGATAGAACGCACCTTTCTTATTTTCATCCATCTGCCTCGAAAATCCATTCGCAAGCCTTCTCGTCACGTACGAATATAATGGAGGAGGTGCCTTTTGCTCTTTGACTTGTAAGGCCTCCTCTTCACTGTCGCTCCCGAATAGGTCTCGAGCCGTAGCCTTGTTCATTTGAACGGGAGCTATTTTTGGTTTCTTGCTGGCCTTGCTAGAGCCAGCCTCCACCTGGGAACTGCGCGATGATGTTGCCCGCTTTTTGCTCTCCTTAGACTTGGCCTTGACCATCAACTTTTCCTCCGACGACGATTCATCATCAGAGAGGAATAAATCATCAGCCAAAGTCTTGGACCTAGAAAATAAAACAAAAAAGTCGTATAAGTAATTAAGTATAAAACATCATAATTGAAGTGTGTGTGTGTGTGTGTGTGTGTGTGTGTGTGTGTGTGTGTATGTGTGTGTGTGGTAGGTAAGTATATGAAAATATTCAATTAATTGGCTGTATTCCATGATTTCACCCACCTAAGTCCCAATGCCTTAAAAATATAGGGATAAAAATATATGTGATTACAGAACTTAAGCTGTCCATATTCTAAATTTCATCACAATCGGTTCAGTAGTTTTAGTTTAAAGAGTAACAACCATCACTTACACGGATTCCTTACAAGCTTCCATCTTTATATGATCTAATAGCCCTATTAATAAACGTGGAGTAAGGTCGGAATAATTTTACCTTTTTTGTTTCTATCTGTCAACTTTGAAAGTTCTTGTCACGGAAAAAGACAAAGCACGTTCTCACTACCCCGACCTTACTCCACGTTTGTTAATAAGGCTATTAGATGTTTGCATGAATTGCAGACAAAATACGAGATTGAGGAAATGAAATAAAAAAATTAAACTTACATTTTTGTAGATTGAATTTTTCGGATATAAGTTGAAGGTAAAATATTGAAGTGGAGCTACGATTGCTTCAGGGTGAAGAAATGATGTGATCTAACCTGACACACACATTCGCTTTAAATATCACTGAATCAAACGTCATCACCCCATTTAAGGAATAGGGCTAAAGTAACTAAAATGCTTTGTCAAATCCAGGGGCGTCTCTAGGACGTGTGCAGGGTGTGCACACGGCGCTGCGGTCTCAGGGGCGCCGAGGCGACGCGAAGACGCGCCCACACCTAGCCCCCATATCAGAATCTCCGGCTTGCATATACCTATATTTTCATCGCATTTCGGAAACTATGGGGTTTATTTTATTTCATATTTAATTTTAAACCTCGCCGGTCTTTCGACCTCGTCTCTGTCGCGAAAAACAATCCCTCTTCGAGATGAAATGGTAACAGTCGCCACGTTCTTAATAGATGCCCATACAATTTTATATTTTTTATATCTTCCAAAAACAGACACCGCTGATTTTATTATGTATATTATGTGTATAGATTCTATATCTATATACATAATATAACTATCTAGGTTGAAAGTACTCATCACTCTTACTAGAGGGTGCCAAGGATATATTTGCACACGGGCGCTACATGAGCTAGAGACGCCCCTGGTCAAATCACCAAAACATACATAAAATCGTTTAGGTTGCAGAATACCTACCCATGAATGAAATCACAAATTATGTTATCCGTTTTTTCACACCACCTTTTTTATTTTTTTAAACCTATTTCTAATTGATAGACACGGTTATAATTTATTATTATTAGATAGGTATGTTCATAAAATTTAAATGTGCAGTGAAAAAAACATATGTCATCGGTTAAACTTTAGCTAATTCAATTAAGTGAGCTGTGCTGGCTTTGTGGGAGTAACCGCGACTTTCAGTCCGACGGTCGCGGGTTCGAATCCCGAAGCTGGTAGAGCGCCACTGGATTTTTGTTCATGAAAAATATGTGTGTAATAAACACATGCTCACACGATCCTGAGAAAACCGACATAGTTTGGAAATCACCATGGTTCGAAGGCATGGGACATTCGCCAATCCGGAGTAGAAACCCATGCTATCTTACTACCTAAACCCTCCTAGGAGGGTTTAGGTAGGGTTCCCCAACTAGTGGGTCATTATTAACGGGCTAAATTTGACTTTAAATAAGATAGCTTTAGACATAATTAATTTACACCTACATACATATTATCACACTCGGGTTTATTTAAGTTTTTAAAATTATAAAGTGTAAAGTATAAGTATGTATATGTACTAATATCA
Organism: Idaea biselata; assembly: GCA_958496205.1. Classification (NCBI taxonomy): domain Eukaryota; kingdom Metazoa; phylum Arthropoda; class Insecta; order Lepidoptera; family Geometridae; genus Idaea; species Idaea biselata. The sequence continues at coordinate 18,187,277 of OY292402.1, forward strand.
GTTGTGTTAGCTCCCATAGTACAAGCTGTAGCTTAGTTTGGGGCTAACGCACCACGTGTAGAATGTGTTCTGATATATTATGTATATATTTGTTTAGATTTTTATGCTTTTGCAGACTCATAAAACTCACCTAGTTTCATAATTACTCAATGAATTGTTTAGGTATTGAGGACAAATATACATTTTTTTAAATTCATATACCTAGATGAAACATTTAAAGTAGGTAGGTACATATGAGTCCCTACAAACAACAAACTTTTTATCTACCTACATTTTGAAGGGAGCAATTCCAACACCATCGACTTAACAATTTGCTGTGTACACGTGTGGTAAAAGCATAATTAAAAGTAGGTAGACCGATTAGTTTACATAATCGGTAATCAAACTTATTTGTCGCCGATAATAAATCGGTGGTTTGTAGAGCTCACAATAACAGTTCGATGTAGGTACTTTAGGTGCAATATAGACGGAAGCTGCATTCCATCGGCCGGGCGTCGCTATGTCGCGAATGGATATAGAATTACTCTTACACGTTTTGATAAGTACTTCATCATAATTTCGTTTCAAATTTGAACTTTATGCTCATCCGTAAAAATAATGTATGAAAGTATATAAATAATGGGAGAAAAATATAATATTCTTCAATTCAATTATAACATCGAGAGAAAACGATCAACCATTGTAAATATGTCGGTGAGATAAATTATGATTTCTTTATATTCATCTCCATATATTTATATTTATATTATATATATATATATATATATATATATATAATATAATTAATTAATTAACTTTAAACATTGTTTAATTGTAGGACTCCGAAAGCGACCTATTTAACTTCGTTCCTATGCATGCGGTGATGGATCAATCTAAGGAAAAACAGCTGCATCTCGACCTTCCCGATGGCAAAAGAAAAAGACCTTCTTCGACGACTGCATTTACCTGCGTTAAAAAACTTACACGTGGTGCTAAAGTGATAAGAATCGAGGTGTATAATGTAGAAGACTTTCCCGATCAAGCAAGTACGCTATGTCAATGTAATGCTGAACTATGTGTGCAGCATGTGGTTAAAAATGCATACTTGGATGATATTTATAGATCTGTCAAAGAAATTGTTGTAAAAGTTATAGAATTATCAAAATAAACTACATTTAACAGATGAAAAGATTTTTTATTAAACTTCATTGTATGTCAATTTAAGATAGGTTAAGATACCTACCTTATTTACATTTATAATCTTCATTCACCGCGATCTACTTAAAGCATCGTGCACTGTAAGTAGGTAGGTAGGTAAGACTTGAAGATGAGAGCACCTAGGTCGCATTCCTGACTGTAAGTAGGTATGTGACATGCTATTTAATATAATGAATAAGTATGATTTGTTTATTTAAACTCGAGACAGTGATAATAGTGAATAGATAGCTTTCAATGTTTGAATTCGATGAATGGATGAATGAATGAATGAGTTATTAATTGGTTGAGGTAGATCAGACCTGGAGTATACTTCCGAAGGAAGTTAGATGCTCCAGATCTGATCTAGCTCAACCAATTAATAACTACTAGCGTGCAACCGATGCGTTCGTGCACAACTCAAACGCAAAGTTCATGCAGCAACATCGTGAAGCAGCCAACGTAGACTTGGTGTATTCAACCAAGATACAGCACGACTGGAGCAAAGCTTAAGAGGATAGTCTCCATTCTCTTTCTCCATACAAACGTAGTTTAAATTTTCCTCCCTGAATAAAGACATTAGAGCAAATATGTTTATGCCATAAAACCTATATCTGTCATGACAATGCATCTATTTACCTTTTTATTTATTTTTATTTTCTAACAAAATACTAAATTAATAATAAAAAATAAAAAAATAATAAAATAAAAAGGTAGATGCATAGTCATGACAGATATAAGTTTTATGGCATAAGGGAGGAAATTTTAAACTACGTTTGTATGGAAAAAGAGAATGGAGACTATCCTCTTAAAATCGATGATGGTAACCGTCCAACCACGCGCAATTCCTCTCCCTGTCGCAACCCGCGGCATTGGTTTTACTACCGTTGCAGAGTACAGCCGATTGATTAGTGCCTGGAATCAGGATGTGGTTGTATCAATTTGCACAATCTACCAATATTATCGTGTATAACTTTTTAATATCATTCAAAGTATACCACGCTAGATATGTGCAGCATCGAAAAGAATCGTTCCCGCTATCGACTAGATTCGTCTTGAACAAGGAGTACCGACAAGTGTTACAGTACAGATTAAAGTTAATTAAAAGTCTAATAAAGTGTTTCAATAAATAAATATAAAATAAGAACCCACAATAACAAAAGATGGTGTCAGTGGGATTCCACAAGTGAAAAGGAAAAAAAATTGCCGATAAAACCGAAGATTACAAGAGATTGAAAAGATTAATGACTGAACAAAAATGTCTACGAAAAAAAATTTCTTAAGCAACTTAAAGCCGTTGAAGATTGAAACCGGCGACAACGCAGCCGAAAAATGGGCTTCTTGGAAGCAAATGTTTGATATATTTTGCGATGCGAATGAAATAGATAAGCTGCCGGAATGTAAAAAATCCGCCATTTTCCTCAACGCTATTGGTGACGAAGGCATTGAAATATTTAACAGTTTCGCAATTGATCATAAAACTGCAAAATTGGAAGAAATCGTAAAGAAATTCGATAAAAAGTTTAGCCCGAATTTAAACATCGCTATTGAGCGCTAAAACTTTTTTACAAGATTTCAAAAGTCCGATGAAACGTTAGATGAATATGTTACTATCCTCAACAATCTTGCATCATCATGCAAATTCGAAACATTAAAAGATTCATTAATAAAAGAAATGTTAGTAATCGGTATTATTAACGTCAAAGTCAAAGAACGACTCTTGCAAGAAGAAAATTTAACTGTCGAGATTGCTCTAAAGGTAGCAAAAAGCATGCAACTGTCGCAGCAAAGGTCAACCATACTTGTCAAAAACCCAGACAATACTAACTCCGTACAAGTAATAACCAGAGCTCGCACTCCATTAAGATTTCAGAGAAACCGTCAAACAAGTCAGACAAGACAGTACCAACCTAATAGAAATGCTTCGAGTAATAATTATCGTGATCAGAGTAAGTTACCAGCTCGCAACACGAATTACTACAACAGGACATGTCAAAGATGTGGTCAGATACATATTTTCCAATGCCCAGCTGAAGGAGGAAAAATATGCAGTAGGGTGGTCCAAATTTTTTTTTTTATTTTTTTTTATTCGGCCATCCTGTGAATTTGTTACATGTATTCATAGTAATAACATAGTAAGATTTCAGTGGGATAGCTCAACTAGAAAGGGGTGCAAAATCAAGTGCTGTTTTCCATTGTTTTAGGGTAAAATTCTTCATTTATTTTTTTTGTTACAGATCAGTTTTGTATATTAAACTAAAAAATATATTTAAAAATACATTATTAAAGAGTGTTATAGACCAATTTGAACAGTTTTAATTCTTATTTAGCAGACTGTGAAGTGAATCAGTGTAATAAAATGTGTTCATCTACTCGAAAAAAAGACGAAATTTTTCTACTTGGGGTTCGAGATGTTGAGCCACTGATGAGGCTTATCCAACTCCCTACTCTTCGGCAAGTTTTACTCCGCTATCACCACATATTACATGAATCAAAAAATGTGAAACGTTCCGCGCATCTACTTATCGAAGAACTTATAGAAGTATGGAGCAAATCTGGTATTCCGACTAGACAACAAAATCATTGCGTTGAAAAACTGATTAAGTTTCATAAGGACTGGCTGCTTTTGAAGAAAAATAAAGGAAGAAATTCCGAAGCCCAAAGAAAAAGAGAGTTATTATTTACAAAAGACCTTGACCAACTTTTTGACATAGCCCATGCAAGCGCTATGAATTTAATTAAGATTGCAGAAGATAGAGCGTTTCTCATTGATCAAAGAGGAGACCGTAAGATGATTATGACTTCAATCGACCAGAAACTAGAAAAGGCCAAAGAACGTTCTCTAAAACGAAAACAAAGATCTGAAGAATTGAGAGATATAGCTTCTAAAAGTAATGCTTTATCTTCGGTGGTGTCGAGTCAAGAATTAGAACTTGACTGCAGCTTCAGTAGCACTTCTAGTAAAGCTAGCACACAGGATAAGTCCAAGGATGACTTTGTAGTGGCTGTACCAAAAAAGATCAAGAGTGCTTCTAGTTCCTGTGACGTTGAGCCATCCACTAGTAGTATATTTACACAACACGTTACCAGTGCACTTGATCGTAACAAGATCACCGATCGAGAAGCAATGCGACTGTTTATTCCATTGTCTGCTGCTCTCGGTTGCAATCCTGCTTCACTCCCTATCTCTCGCAGCAGTATTCGACGCGCAAGAACAAAAGCGAGAGCCATATATAACTCCAATATAAAAGAAACATTTGATATTGAGCCTCCATTAGTAATTCACTGGGACGGCAAACTAATGCCCGACATAACTGGCAATAAAAAAGTAGAGCGCCTTCCGATTCTTGTCTCTGGTAATGGTTGTGAGAAACTATTAGGAGTACCCAAACTTAGTGCAGGAACGGGGGAACAAATATGGGCTGCTGTTTTTGACACAATGCAGCAGTGGAATGTCACAAATAATGTCCGGGCTATGAGTTTTGACACTACTGCTTCTAACACCGGTGCCAAAAAAGGAGCTTGCAGTCTGTTAGAAGAAAATACTGGCCGTGATCTTTTGTGGCTTGCTTGTCGTCATCACTTATTTGAGATAATGCTATCAAAAATATTTACTCTGTGTTTTGGGCCATCAAGCTCTCCTCAAATTCCACTTTTCAAACGATTCAGGGATATTTGGGAAACATTATCAAAGGAGCACTACAATTGTCTTGACCTCGATGAGAACACAAAACAGCTTGTTGAAAATACTCTCGAGAGTCTTACAACCGCTCTATCTGGAGAGAAACAAGTTCGTGATGATTACAAAGAGCTAATAGAGCTCACTATGATTGTTTTGAACAAACCACCTACGAAAATACATTGGCGCGCTCCAGTTCCAATTCATCATGCTCGTTGGATGGCGAAATTGCTGTATGCTTTAAAGATTTTTCTTTTTAGAAATAATTTACAAGCATTTAAACTTACCAAGAGAGAAGCAAAACAACTTGTTCGATTTGTGAATTTCGGTGTGCTCATCTACTCTAAAATTTGGATCGAAGCACCTTTGGCAGCTGATGCACCAGTTAATGACTTACTACTTTGGAAGAACTTAAAATTGTACGAAGCCATTGATTCAGAAATCAGTACAGCAGCTAGGAGTGTCTTAGAGCGTCACTTATGGTATTTGTCAGATGAACTAGTTGCATTTTCCTTGTTTTCTGACAAGTTGTCTGATGATGAGAAACGGGCTATTATTCAGAAACTAGATTCTGACGGCGGTAATCGTTTAGTACGAGGTGATTCTAGTAAGCTTTCCTCAGAGGTAACACTAGAAGCTTTTGTTACAAAAAGAACGTTGAAAACGCTCGCAGTTCTAAATATTAAGGACTCTTTCTTGCAATTACCTGTTGAGACTTGGAATGACAATGTTGATTACCTTAAAGGCAAAAACTGCGTCAAAAACTTGCGTGTTGTTAATGATACAGCGGAGAGGGGTGTTAAACTATTTGAAGATTACAACACTATACTCACTAAGAACGAGGAAGAAAAGCAATTTTTACTACACGTCGCGACGTGTAGTAAAAATCGTCGTTGAACAAAACAGAAAAATTGTTTCCACTGCAACATCTAAAGCAGAAATAACAAATATAGTTTTGAAAGATTGTGACTAACAATGTATTAATTATTGCTTTGTTAACATTTTTTTTTTCATTTAAATACTTTTTTATAATTATTTCATTAAAATACTTGTAATACGTTAAATTATGTGTTTTACTGATTTTTTACATTTGGTCAGGATTTTCTAATGCAGGTTTAGGTACAGTACAAATTTAGGTACAGTCATGCTAAATTGCATATTTGAAAATGCCACATCTGCAAAATTGTATTTTATTGTCGTGGTATGTAACTGTAATACTATTATTGGATGGAAAACATGTGAAAAACTTGGTATTGTCAAAAGAATATTCGGAATTCAAGATGAAATTAGTCAAAGGTCAAAAAATTGTTTCTAGGTATTCAAATACATTTGAAGGTTTATGTTGTCTACCATATAAAGCTCGTTTAGAATTAGATCCTAATGTTACTCTTAAAGTTTGCCCGTTACGTAGAATTCCTTATTCCTTAGAAAAAAGTCTGAAAGAAGAATTACAAGATATGGACAAACTAAAGGTCATTGAGAAAGTTGAAAAACCAACAAAATGGGTTAGTTCTAATATCTTAGTTGAAAAATCTAAAAGAAAATTAAGAATTTGTCTTGATATTAAATATTTATAATATAAGTTACCTACCTAGTAATAAAGTATAAAATACATAGCATAATATAGCATACAAATAATTATATAAGTTATAATAAGCTAAATTAATAGGTTGAATATTGTCAATGCACAAGTGGACGTTCGCACAGCTTTTATTATTAGAGAGTTACGAGTCGCTCGCCGCTCTTCATTGTCCTGTGCTCAGGTGCAATGAGGGGCGCGGCAAGCGGGGCGCGGAGAGGCTAGCGCGGCGTCCGACGAGCGAAATGCATCGCTCGCCAGTCCACTGCAGCGCGTCCGCTCGTACCTACACAAGTTTGAGACATATTCTATGCGAACATCTCACTTGCACGATAGCTAGCTAGGTTCAACTCTGTTTTACTCCTTCTAACAAATAAACCCGAAGAAACAATTACGAGTTTAATTGATAGGCGTGATAGGTTCCTACATTCCTACAGATTCAATATGCCACCAAAAAAGCAATTCTTTCGGTACAGTGAGGACGATATGTATCAAGCCCTTGAAGAAATACAGTCGGGAAATAAAATCAAAGAAACGTGCCGCAAATATAACATCCCCCATTCTACAATGATGAATAAAATAAAAATGAGACATCCCATTTCACGAAAAATGGGCTCGCCAACAATTTTGAGACCTGAAGAGGAACGATTGCTATGTCGGTGGATAAATGCAATGGCTAAAAAGGGAATCCCTATTTAAAAAAAGCAGTTACTAGAGACAGTCACTAATATAATCAAAACCGACAATCGCCCAACTCCATTTATGGAAGGAATTCCAGGACGGAAATGGTTCGATAATTTCATGAAGAGAAATCCAGATATTTCTAAGCGATACGCCGAAGCTATAAACTCTGCAAGAAGTGCAGTAACCGAGGAAGGGATAAGAAAATGGCATTCAGAATTGTAAGAATTTCAAAAGACTGAAAACGCACATGATATTGTAGACGATCCTGATAGGATTTTAAATGCTGACGAATCGGGTTTTCAGGTATGTCCTTCTTCGGGCATTGTACTGGGACCTAGAGGCATGGAACTTTACGAACCAGCGCTGTCAAGCGCTGGTAAGCGCTTATAAGTTTCCAGCTTTCTTTCCGAATACGCCCTTAAATTTGAACGCCATAGTGACAGTTCATTCGGCCATTCGCAGGCAGTCTTGTACCAGCAGTCAGTGAGTGAACACCATGTACCTAAGTAGGTACGATTGCATATTGTTATTTTATTTGTGATTTTGTGAGGATAATTTAATTGAATAATAATATTTAATTTACAACCTTAGTGATTGTTTTAATTCTATTTTATTTCGTCGATATTCTATGACTATAACACTTATGAAAACAGCGACGAGCAGACACTCTATTTTAGACTTTGAAAACATTGAGAACATGGACACCAACGAAGTACACGCTCACCAGGGTCTAAGTAGAGAACATTTTCATGAGATATTGGAGCAAACGCCTTCTCTATCTGGATCACAAGTGAAAACAACTCTAGCTATTTATTTAGTGAAGTTACGGGGTGGTGAAAGCAACGAAAGTCTTGCGACTCTCTTTTAGATGAGCAGGAGAACGCTCGAGAGGCACTTAAAAAATGCAAGAAACTGCTTAAGTGCGGATTTCGTGCCAAGGCACCTGGATTTTGACCATATTGACCGAAGAATTGTTACTGAACGCAACCTACTTATACCAAAAGCTTTGTTTGGAAACCCTGACTCAACAATGGAAGAGAGAAAAGCTATCACAATCACGGACGGCACATATATTTATATTCAAAAAGTTCTAACTTTTCATTTCAAAGAGAGAGTTATAGTTTGCACAAATTCACAAATCTTTGAAAACCCTTTATGGGTAAGCGGTGGACAAACAGGTATTTGCACAATCTACGCGGCCAAAAATCCCATTATCAAAATAACAATAACTTTCATAAAAATGAGTTCCGCGAACAAAGTACGTTCCCAGGAACTATACCCTTTTTTTTCTTCCTGCTACCACGCGCCCCGCACCCATAACGGCAGTCGGAATCAGACCGTTGCACCTAGTGTTCGTATCTGTTCTCGGCACGCTATTCTAAACTATAAGTTTTTGAGTGAAATTTTATGCTATCAAGTTCTTCTTACAAATTAAAAGTGATGGAGTCTGTTGGACAAGGTAAGAAACTTATAAACTACATTAATAAAATTATGATCAACTATTAAACAACAACATATTTTTTATAATGAAAAAAGACACTTTCATACCGTGATTTCCTTCAATATTTTATCTCTATCGGTATTTTTGTTTATATATCGGAGTAGATCGGGCGGTGATCACTAATATACTTTATAGTTTGATCCTTTTTCTTGGAACTACTATTAGAATCATTTCCGGAAACGTCCGGATAAATACAGTTTTACATCCATGACAAGGATACGGTGTTGGGCAGTGAGACTCTCACCGGGTATGACTTTGCAGTTGGCCACGTTGCCGATATGGTGTCTCCTAGTGATTAGAAAATCGATTTGGGTAGCGCGCCCCCCGCTCCTGTAGGTGATCAAGTGGTCGGGCTTCTTTTTGAAATAATATGTGTTCACGAGTGCCGGATCGGCAGTGGCACTCGTACGCAGAATTTTTCTCCTTCCGCATTCCGACTGCCATACCTGTAGCCTCCATGAACAACACGTCCAAATTCCGCTCCCATCTCACCCACATGACCGTTCAGATCACCACCCAAAACGATTCCCTTTGACAACGGGATAGCCCCAAGGACCTCGCCGAGTTTATCCCAAAACGACCTCTTATCAGCGTCGCTACAACCGACCTGTGGCGCGTAAGCACTTACTAAGTGGGTAGGAACCCCCCCAATAAGCACCTTCACGCACATAAGTCGGTCGCTAAAGCGATTCACCTCCAAGATATCGTCATGTAACCTCTCAGCGAGAACCACAGCCACTATATAAATAAATATTAAATAGTAAATATTATACAGCCAATAAATAGTCAATCAATAATACAAAAACGAAACGCAACACTGATTTATGCATAAAAGTCTTTTATTATTTTATCATAAGCAACAAATGTCACTTACGATAATGTTGCTTACGATAATTTTTAAGTTCAGATTTCTAAACTTTTGCTTTTGTTGTTTACGATAAAATTTATTTTCCGTTATAGTTTTGTCATTTATTCAAATATGAACTTATGGGTCTTCGCAATAGGTGTCAAATAATTTTAGTTACACGTTACGATAAAAAAGTGAAATTACGAAATTCTGTCGGTTACGATGTTCTTCCATAACAACACGCTCGATATATTTTTACTTATTTCAGCAAAATAACTTACGAGGAATATAACGTTCTTGCAGCGAAGATATTAACACTGTTTCCAACCGAATCAATCGCTATATATTTCACAAAACCAATACCAAAAGGTCAATCAGTGACTGGCAGGCCGGTGCCAGCCAGAGGAAAATTAGTAGTAGACAAAGTCCGTAATCTTATTTTTAAATATGGGGATCGCAAAAGAAAATCCGGTGCATCTGATGATGAAGTATTAAGCAAGAGAACCCAACCTTCTACATCATCCAATGAAGATCTGGGTATGTATTTTACTGATGTTTTATTAGGGTTATCATAAATGTCATAAATAATACCTTTATGGAATCACTCACTTGTCCGTCTGTCTGTCTGTCATGCATGACCCTTTATCTCTTCGAGTGTATGGTCCCTAGAATCGTTTTTTTTAAGGCCCTATGTGTGACAATATCCTCTGATCCCGTTAGGAACAGACAATATTGCCACGCTTGTGTTGTATGTAATGTAAGTGTACAGAACCCTCGGCCAGCGAATCTGACTTGCACTTGACTGGTTTATGTTTGAATCAATTTAATTTTCGATAAATAAATTTCAGGCTTAACCAATTTTGACATTTTATGGCTCAAAACAAACGTAGAACCATTTGATGAAGTGGTAAATAAGTGGAGGGCTACTTTTCAGTTAAGAAAAGCTGCAAAATATCAAAATGTCCATAGTTTTTTTGTTGACTGGCCCATATTAAATGACCCAAGAAGTCACTCTTTAGTAAGTATAAAGATAAAAAAAAAATTATATTACCTGTATTATTAAGACCCTTTGTATTTCAGTCAACATGTTAATGGCTAAACTTTGGTTTAGGTATGAGTTTTATATAGTTTTAATTTACTAAATATCTACTAATTTAAATGAACATTATTCGTTTGTTACAGATACATATCGATTTTGACCTACAATACCCTGCCAGCGGAATATTCTTCATAAATTTTGATACATGTTTTAATAAAATATTAAGTTAAAGGAAAACTCAAAACGAAGCCTTGCTCAACATTGTGGGGCAGGCCTTGAGTGATCTAGACGAAGATAGTATCTATATTATATAAAATCAAATGTCCTTTCTGATTGACTGACGACTCACCTATATTTAATTTGGCAGTTAGTGTTCCTAAGTGGCACGACCGGTTTCGAAATTACGCGGATGACACCGCGGGACGATGCTAGTTTTATTATAAAAAAAGCTTCTCCTACCCATTTTTAAGTATTTATTTTATTTTTGACTCATTTACTTTATTACAGAAAAAATACCTGGCCAAATTAATGTGCTGACTCATTTAATACCACCAAAAGGAAGACTTAATAAATATACAAAATTTTCATCGCAGGAGGCAGTAGACTCCATATTTATTTTGGTTACGGTATGTTAATTTATTAGTTTACCATCTTTCATATTTTTTTAGGGTTCGGCATCTGAGACCCTATTATTAGGGTTCCATACCCAAAGGGTAAAACGGGACCCTATTACTGAGACTCCGCTGTCTGTCTGTGTCCGTCTGTCATCAGGTTGTATCTCATGAACAATAGGACAGTAAAGTAGGTCAGTAAAACAGGGAATTAATATAGGACAGTGAGCTGGGATAGCAAGATAAGACAGGAGGTGAAGATTGTATGGCGGTGTCAGTACTGATTGTTTGTATGCTGAGGTCCTACCTTATGGGAACACCACACTTCGCATAAACTTTTTTGTCATAATTTCATAAGGCATAACTCAATTGGCATAATTTCGTAAAGCATAATATTCAGTTGTCATAATTTAAAATGGCATAATATTTTTTAGCATAATGGTTATATGGCATAATTACATTAAGCATAATAGTCCATTGGCATAATTCAATATGGCATAATATTGTTTAGCATAATGATCTTTTGGCATAATTACATTAGGCATAATAGTCAATTGACATAATTTAATATGGTATAATATAGTTTAGCATAATGATCTTTTGGCATAATTACATTAGGCATAATAGTCAATTGACATAATTTAAAATGGCATTATATTTTTAACATAATGGACTAATGGCAAACTACATTTAATTGAAGTTCATGGCCTTATCATGATACAATTTTCTTACCTATTCCTAAACGTTGGTATACCTAAGAGGAAAATAATAGGTGTAGGTTAGGTTAGGTTAGATATTGTGATTAAGCACACGCGAGCGAAGCGAGCGATTTCCTTTCGGTCTCATCATTTTCCATACCAGAAAAGTACATTGTAATAAGGTGTGTTTTAATAATATATTTATGGTAAAAACTTTATGCCAAAAGAAGATTATGCGAAAAATATTTAATCGAAAAGTAGAAGACCCACCAGATAGGTACACCACCAATTGTGTACCTATCTGAATAATAACTAACCCAGTAGGATAGGTTTAGGTTAGGTTAGATGTTTTGATAATCGATCTAAAGCACAAACTGGTATTTCTGTAATTATTTGTGAATTGTGAAAAAGTTACCCTCATTTAGTTTATAATAATGTTTTTGAATGCGCCTGAGTCTTTAATTTAAGCAAAGCTTTAGTTTGATAATTGTATTAGTTGTTGTGCTAGGAGTTTTCCTTTATGGGTTTTATGAACATTTAAATGAGTTTTGAATATTAGTATGTTATACTTACTTTTCGTATGTTATGCGTTTTGTAGGTTATGGTATTTGATGTTAGGCTTTTAGAATATTATGCGTTCTAATGTTATGCCTTTTGTAGGTTATGGTATTTGATGTTAGGCTTTTAGAATATTATGCGTTCTAATGTTATGCGTTTCGTATGCTTTGTGAGTATTAGGAATTATTTGTTTGTGCCTTCTGTATGTTATGCCAATTGAAATTATGCCAAAAGAGTTTATGCTGTTTTAGTTTATGCCATATGAATATTATGCGTTTTGTAATTATGCCTTATATTTTCGGCCTTTTGTGTTTAGGACAAAAAAAGTTATGCGTTAAGGACGGTACCCCCTACCTTATGCTTGTTTTAAGCATTTTAGTAACCTACGAAGCACAGTCACGTTTTTAGTTTTTATTTATTTGCGTTTAACTATAAACTTTAGGTAACTATAAACTATCTTAACGAAAGGTGACCAATAATTGATGGGATTTGAGCCCAGTGATACACTTTCTATAGTTTATTTGAGTTTATTTAATGAAATAAGCAGAGATTAGCACAGCACGTGTAGCCGGTAAAAAGGAGAAGCGAGCAAGCGCAACAAACTCATGTGGGAAGGAGAAAGCTGACATTTATTATCACTTTGTGATTTTACGTCACTGTCACATATGACAGTGGCTACAATAGGACCTCAACACTCCCACCAAATGTCAACTTTCTTTACACAATGTAAACCTTAGTAACCTTCCTAAGTGCATACTCATTAACATACGTTCCTACGAAATTACATAAAAAAAAACTGAACCTACTTATACTACTACTTATTTATAATAACATAGGCAGACTAACTGAACCAACATTTATAATAACATAGGCAGACTAACTGAACCAACATTTATAATAACATACCTAACTGTGAATACAAGAACAAGAGTAAAAGGCAGACTAACTGAACCTATTTACTTATAGTAAGAAGAATAGTTAAATGCACCCCTATTATACCTCTGCACATGATAATGCAGAGGCAAAAGGAAGATTTAACTGAACTTACTAATAAATATTCTAGTATACGGTATACAGTACTATAGGTATACTATAACAAAAAGAATATCATGTAAGAACTAATACATTGAAATTATGTTGCCTATATAATTCAAAGGATTACATAGACTCCTAACTACACGGCTAATCTCTTTTTACACACATCCTAGTCTATCTCTAAGGAACACAAACTGAAACTTAGGTATAGGTTTAGTAAATATATCAGCTAACTGATCTTTAGTGTTTACATAACACCATTTATGGTTTTATCATTAAACTTATCTCTAACATAATGCAACTTGATATCAAAGTGCTTGCTTCTCTTATGTAAAGTTTCATTCTTAATTACTTTAATAGCACTTTGATTATCAATTAGCAATTGAATAGTTTTATCAAAACCACACAAAGTATTTAATAAAAACTTAAGCCATACAATCTCTTTAGTTGCATTGCAAGCTGAAATGTATTCAGCTTCACAGGTGGACAACGCTACACAGCTTTGCCTTTGACTTGCCCATGTGACAATACTATCATTGATCATAGTCAGGTAGCCACTTGTGGACCTTCGAGTGTCCAAATCAGACCCATAGTCCGAGTCGCTATATGACTTTACAATAAACTGGTTATTATAGGAGTACATGATGCCTACCTCTTTAGTGCCCTTTAGGTATTTTAGTATTCTAATAACAGCATTGTAATGCATATTATTGTGATGCTCCAAGTATCTACTAACATAATTGACTGAAAATGCAATATCAGGTCTACAAACGATAGCTATAAACAATAAACAACCTACTATTTCTCTGAAATATTTGAAATGAATGCAATTGTCAGGTTTTTCTAATTTAACATTGGGATCAAATGGTACTGATACCGGATTACAGTTTTCTAATCTAAATCTTTTTAGTATTGACTCTATATACTTTGTCTGATGAATAAAAATATATCTATTTCTTACTTCAATTTGCATGCCAACAAAACATTTAACATTATCTGTTATTACAATCTGAAATTTATTCTTAAACTCATCTAGGAATTTCCTAGAGACCATCGTCTACATACAATAATAGGTACATAATACTATTATACTTTCTGGAAATAAAGGCACATTTATCAAATTGATTCTGTATGAAACCAAATTCACTTAAGGTGTTAGTAATAGTTTCATTCCAACATCTAGGTGCTTGCTTAAGGCCATACAATGATTTGTTTAGTTTACAAACTTTATTTTCTGAATTGGTTAAGCCTGGAGGAGGCCACATATATAATTCTTCAGAGATTTTACCATACAGAAATGCAGTCTTTACATCAAATTGTTTGATTTTAAGTTTAGAATGTACAGACAGAGCTAACATTATTCTTATTGTATCATATCTAACAGTGGGAGAAAATGTCTCAGAGTAATCAATACCTTTTGTTTGAGAGAATCCTTTGGCACAAAGTCTAGATTTGTACCTGACAGTACCATCTGCATTTTCTTTTATCCGGAACACCCATTTGCAGCCGATAGGCCTCTTGTTTACCGGTAGACTGACCAGGTCCCATGTGCTATTTTCTGAATGAGAGTTCAGCTCCTCCTGAATTGCCTCGGTCCATTGTTTTGCATCTGGTGCTTTCAAGGCATCTTCATATGTAACTGGAATGTCACAGGCTACTGTCAGAGCTTCTGCTATGAAACCATCAGCATCCTCGAAGCTATCATCTGTATGCAGGAACCTTTCCTGCTGCTGGTCACTATAAGTGGAAGGAGACTTACTTCTGTCTTCCTGTTGCTGAACACGGTGTGGGAGCGGACGCAATGCTCTGACCTCACCTTGTTTTGAGCCCTCTGGTGTCGACGTAACGTGCCTGTCCATGGGAACACACCCATCCTGCAACCTCGCTGGCGGAGACTCAATCTCGACACCAACATCCACCGGACTGACCGGTAGTTGAGATGAGGTCTTCAGGCTCGGCTTCTTTTCTTTGTCCTCAGTGTACAATGGCAGGGGACACACCTCACTGTCATCATAATCGTCATCTGTGGGAAAAAGAATTAGAATGTCTGTGTCTTCTTTGCAGTTCGAAGAAACCATCTCATCTTCGTTGAAAACTGCATCTCTGGACACTTCCACCTTCATGGTCTTTAGATCTATTAGTCTGTAATTGTCGGAATCACTCTCATAGCCAATGAACGTCCTTTTCTGACTTTTTGCTTGCAACTTGTTACGTTTTTTTTTAGCGATCCGGACCATTATGTACAAGTCCTGTATAAATCCAAGTTAATTTAATATCAAATTCCCATTTCATACAATTTCGTTTTCATACTGTTCCCGTTTCACAAAAAATCAGTTTCATACAAATTTTGTTTTATCAAACTCTCGTTGAATAGGTACTTAAAATAAAACCTCTTTACTGCTATAAATAATCTAAGCACTTGTCTATGAAAGATATGTGTTGACAATGTCAGGTGCATTTAAATTATGATTATCTATTTGCTTGGTTGTTCTTGTTAATATTGCTACTATTAGTAGTCGTAAATAAAAAAAAGAATTAAAAAATGGAGTTCAAATTCACAAAAACGAAAAGGAATCGAGACTCATTATTAAAAGATCCATATCGGTTTAATTTACATACAATAAATAAGTCTGGGTCAAGTATTTGGGTGTGTGTAGATGAAGACTGCAGTGCGTCTATAACACTAGACATAACTAGAACTAAAATTCTACGTGAGAATAAAGTACACTCCTGTGTTACCCCCGCAGACTCTTGCGAAAATAAAATAAAAGAAATAATAGAGAAATGCAAAAAAGATGTTTGTGAAAAATTCATTCCCGTTCAACAAAATTTTGAAAGAAACTTCGAAAATTTTTTATGTGCTGAACACAACCCAGTATTTGAAACGTACAAGAGTATGTTGTACAGAGAGCGAAAACGTTTTTTAGAATGTGACCTCAAATTTAAAAGTGTTTCGGATGTATGCGTACCCAATGTGCTTGGCGATAAATTTCTTCTCATAGATGACGGCAATGAAGAGAAAATTTTGATTTTCGTTACAAAGTTTGCTAGGAAGCAAATTAGAGATAAAAGTCTTGCTTATTTCGGAGATGGCACGTTCAAGTGTGTACCGCCGCCATTTTCGCAAATGTATACCTTGCATATCGATTGTGGTTCGAACAAAATGGCAACCCACGTTCAACCAGTGATATTTTGTCTCTTGCCCAATAAAACACACGCAACATATACTCGTCTTTTCTCACTTTTAAAAGACCGTTTAAATATAAACATGAACTCCTTTAAAGCGGATTATGAATTAGCTGCACTGAATTCTGTAAAAACAGTTTTTCCCGATGCTAAAATTTCAGGCTGCTATCACCATTATAATGACGCCATCTGGCGTAAAGCTAGAGAGCTACATATTACTGAAGGTCAATCCGGTAGAACGTTGACAAGATTATGTGCCTCATTACCACTACTGCCAGCCAATGTTATCGGCGATACCTGGCAAAAAATAACTGAGGACATAGATGAAGCTGACAATGAATTGAGCGCATTTGTTACATACGTGACAAAGCAATGGATAAATTCGATAACAGCTGAAGTCATCAGTGTAGCCTTTGAACGACATCGAACCACTAACAGCTTAGAAGGCTGGCATCACCGTATAAATGCAAGAATACCCCGGAAGCCGAATTTCCATTTATTTTTGCACAAACTGCGTAAAGAGGCAAATCATGCTGATGCTAAAACTAAACGTAGCTTATTTGTTGGGCCTAAGAAAAATAGAAAAATGTGCGATGTGGAGTTCGATCACAAGTATAAACGTATACTAAAAAGACTTCAAAGACAAAAAATTGATCCATTGGCAGCATTGCAAAAAATAGTATACTTGAGACTATCTTAATATTATAGTATAGTAATTTAAGTATAAAAGAAACATTAATCATAGAATTTTTGTTTAAGTTATAAAACAATCAGAGGATTGTGTTTTAAAAGTTTAATTACCTAAAGAGTACCTATTTATAAGTAATATATTTTTTGTTTAAATTGTAAAACAATCAGAGGATTGTGTTTTAAGTTTAGTTACCTAAAGAGTACCTATATAAATATGATTAATAAAAGGTTCTGATCACTGATCTCATATTTTCCTATTTTTTTATTTCCCCTCAACTTAAAACAATTGATGAGACAAATCAATAATGAAATGTATGTAGTGACAATTGGACGAATCGGGGAAAGCATGAAACGGACTTTGGATATAAACAGAATTGTACGTATTGACAATTGGATGAATTGGGAAAAGCATGAAACGGACTTTGGATGTAAAAAAAATTGTACGTAGTGAACCGGTTCGTTCTTTAGGTACATGTACATAGGCTATACAGCCAAACCGTCGTAGATGAGAAAGATTGGGTTTTCGGCCGGTCCACTTTTCAAATGGAGTTACACCATCTCTTTCCTTTCTATTGTACAGGTAGGCCGCTGTGTTCACAGCTTCTGCCCATAGATTGGTTGGTAGCTTACTGTCAAAGAGCATAGAGCGAGCAGACTCCATCAATGTCCTATTCATTCTCTCACTACATCCATTTTGTTGTGGAGTGTAGGGAGCTGTACGACACAATACTATACCATTGTCCGCTTTGACTACTGGTATATTCACAGCCATTATCTGAATGTAGTGCTGCAATTCTTATACCTTTGCTTAACATCATCTTGTAGTATTCTTTGAAATAGTTTAGAACTTCACTCTTTGACTGCAAAAAGTATACTTTACAGTATCTGGAGGCTTGATCAATAAACGTAAGAAAGTATCTTTTTCACTTACTGACTTGACAGGTAACGGACCACATATGTCATATACCTTGGCTCCGACACAATCAGTGTTTCCTTGCGATGACCTGAAGGGAAGACGGTGGTGTTTTCCAAATAAACATGGCTCACAGAGAAAACTGGTCAATTCTTCTGTTTTCAAGCCTGGTATCAACCCACTACGCACCATCTCTCTCATTGTTTTCAAATTTGCGTGTCCTAGTCTTTTATGCCAAAGTGTGGATACATTACCACTCACTGTATTTGCTTCTAATTGGATTTTTGTTTGAAATGCTAACTCGTACAAGTTGTTTTGTGGACTTTTGTTTGCAACTCCCACCAGCTCACCACTTTTGTTGTATATTTTGGCATTTGATTTTTCTTTTACAACTTTGTAGCCTTTTGAGGTGACGACGCCTTCTGAAAACAGGTTTCTACACAACTCAGGAACATAGTAAACATCATTTATAGTTGCTTCAAACCAGCATCCTTCAATCGATTTGTGAATCAACACAGTTCCTATTCCGTGTACTTTTAGTTCAGTTCCATTTCCAACCGTTGACTGAAAAGGAGATAGAGTGACGAAGCATTCTCTGTAACATGACATATGAGTTGAAGCACCACTGTCGAGCGTCCATGTATACTTGCGATTTTCACTAAGGTTCGCCTCGACTGTATTTTCACTTACAAATGCTGATCTCGACTTGTTCATCTGTTCGGTGGGAAACTGAGACTTATTCCTGCAGTCGCGAGCGAAGTGCCCTCGCTTGCCGCACTTAAAACATTTGTAATTTCGTGGCTTTTTCATCGTTTTCGACTGTGATACTAAGGCAGAACTTTCTTCGACGAAACTGGCTTCTTCTTCGAGGAGTCTAGTCGTTAGGTTATTGACTGTTTGCTTCTTCTCGTCCAATGACAACCATGCCTGACGTAGACTACGATACCGATCTGGCAAGGATCCTAATATTTTTGTAATTACGCACAGATCAGATATATTTTCACCTGCGTCTCGAAGTTGTTTTGCTAAGCTCTCTATTTTGGAAATGTGCGTTGCCACATTATCGTTAGCGGCCATCTTGAGTGTATGAAACTTTTCGTGCAACAGCATTTTGGTATTTTCACTTCTTTGATCATAAATAGATTCTAATTTGTCCATAATTTGCTTTGCAGTTTCGGATGTTTCTATGAGACTTATTTGGCCATAATCCATTGAGTTAGTGATTAGCATCATGGCTTGCGCGTCTGCTTGCCGCCATTTCTCTTCTTTGTCCGCGTTCTCTTTATCTACGTGATGTAGAAGATTTTTGGCTCTCAGTGCACACCGTACTGTGAATCGCCATTGTCGAAAGTCACTGCCGTTAAAACGACGACACGTAGATGCACCTGGAACTACTTCCATCTTCTTTCATGCAAGTATGCACTTAGGGAGGAACACACTGTGCCCTTTGCACCGAGCAACCACGCCACGCCGCGAGCGTAGATATTTTGAGTAAACGAGAAATAACACCTTTTTCACCTGCACTACTTGCGTACTGGGCCCATAACCTGATGGGATTTGAGCCCAGTGAAACACTTTCTATAGTTTATTTGAGTTTATTTAATAAAATAAGCAGAGATTAGCACAGCACGTGTAGCCGGTAAAAAGGAGAAGCGAGCAAGCGCAACAAACTCATGTGGGAAGGAGAAAGCTGACATTTATTATCACTTTGTGATTTTACGTCACTGTCACATATGACAGTGGCTACAATAGGACCTCAACAATAATATTATTTTCAGAATGATGCAATTATTGAAAAGCAGAAAAAGCAAGGTATTGCAAGTAAATCTCCTGTTCAACCTTATATTATCCTACAAGGAACCATTGCTGGACTGTTCAGCACCGCTGTTAGTGATTGACAACATCAAATATACCTTTAATACCATATCTCAAGCATTCGACACACTTTTTAAGGCTTTTCATGTTTTTGATGCATCTTACCCACGAGCCTCAAATCACATTCATCTCATTATACAAAAACGTGGCCTCGTCGAAGTTTATAGCGGTTAACTTTCGAAAAAACACTTTCGTCACTATGGATAATGACGAAATAAAACTATGTGTAGAACGCAGCAGCCGTCACTTCTTCTGCAACTCAAATCTCCCTGTGCAGAGCTTGGAGAAAACAAGTATACCTTGTGAAGCTAAACTTTTAAGCCACTAAGATATAACATCGTCGTGCTTCATGAAAGGAACGCGGTGCGAATCGAAATGGATCGAGTTACATGCATCAAACAGCTGGCTTACAATATGTTGTGACTCATGTACTATACGTACTGTATGCAGTGACGTTATTCAAACTCACTTACTTAACAGCTCATCCATAGTCACTCTGAAACAAGGGTGCTTATTGCGAAGAAATAATTATTGCAATTGTTGATCTTATGATACACTCTCGCAACAACTACAACAGTGATGTGAACTTAGGGCTTTGCCACACTAGACGGAAATTCCGTCGCCGAACTTCCGCGGCGGTCAATCCGTTCTATACGGTACCAGCCACACTGAATATTCAGTGGCAGATCATCAGTCGGCTGCCTGCGCTTATACGGTGTGGTCGTGAATTCGTGATGGATCCGATAGAAGTGATAGCTATTTATGAGGCATTAGAAGAAGAAACAAGAAGAAAGCGTAAATATTGGGTTTATCCCTTAAATACTCTTCGACTAGAAATTGTCCAATTTCATACCCTGTATATGCAACTAAGACTTAATCCAGATAAAGCATTCGAATATTATCGTATGTCCATACAATCATTTGATGTATTGCTAAATTTAACTAAGGACTATACTACCAAGCAAAATACAAAACTTAGAACAGCAATACCTCCCGAAGAAAGGCTGTGTGAAAATAAAACATCCTGTGCATGCGTCGTCACTGCGAGTTATCCGCTGAATGTGGCACGATGCATACAAATACCTGTAATGCGACGTTGCCGATCTTACGCTGACGGAAGATCGGTGCGCGGACGACCGAGCAGACGCGAGCGATGAGCGGTCCGCACCGAGCGACGGATCGTCCGCGACGGAACGACCGATTTTCCGCGTAGTATTCCCGCTATTTGTATTTCATATGCAATAACATATATTGGCGTTCCGCCGCGGAAGTTCGGCGACGGAATTTCCGTCTAGTGTGGCAAAGGCCTTAAGCTACGACTTCCAGATTCCGTCACTCGATAACACCATCAACGCCATTGTCAGCACTCAACGATCTCTGAGACTAGAAATTACTGACAATGAAGAAGAATTAACACTGGCGAAGAGACAACTACAACAACTAAAAGAAGAAGAAATTATTCCGACGCCAGTAACTATTCATGACGTGCACCAGTACGTCATATGTTACACATTACTAAGCGCCGCTGCTCTAGGCTTAGTCTACTGGATTGCCAGAAAACGAGGGTGGTGTGCTAGACGAGCAAATGCAAATATCAACATTGAACTAAAGTCTCATCAACCAACAAGGAAACTACGTCGATCGCAGTCAGAGCGAGGAGGCCCACGAGTACCTGTCGCTGCTCTCCGTGCCGTGGACCACTCTCTCCGCGCGACCCCGCCTCACCCCGCGGATATCAAATTCGACTTTAAATAATTATTATATTATTGTTTACTTTTTTATTATTTACTTGAATTATTTTTACTTTGTAACTTTTTACTTTTGTACTTTAGAGGCGAATCTCCTGTGACGTCGCATAACTAACTTAACTATCATCTATTTTCTGATCTTTTCGGGTTAAGAGTATGTACGGTTCCACATCATACATGTTTTACTATTCAGCAATATCCATCATTTACCTACTTATTACTTCAGTG
Source organism: Idaea biselata (assembly GCA_958496205.1). Lineage (NCBI taxonomy): Eukaryota > Metazoa > Arthropoda > Insecta > Lepidoptera > Geometridae > Idaea > Idaea biselata. The sequence goes on from OY292402.1 coordinate 18,209,321, forward strand.
CAAAATTATACCGCGAACACGTTAAAATAAATAACTTTCCTTGTATAAAAATGTCGTCATTGTCGGGCAAGAGGTGGAAGTGGAGACACAGCCCACCCAGTCCACTGCTCCATACAGGACTAGTATTAGTAAGAATTGCATAATCATTGCGTATTGATTTTGTTATTTATTCTTAACTGGAAAAATATCGTAGTCGTCTCGACCTACGTAGTTACAAGCTGTTATTTAGTTACACTTTTTGTTACAGATATGGATGACAGACAATTTGAAACGACAATTGACGCCTGAATGCTAAATGACGACAGTGACATTGACTTGGACGACTTAGACGACGACGTTTGTCCTCTTCCAGTTATGCGAAACGCAGCGTCTGAACCCGCAACTGACATTGACCTGACCGCGCTTGACCGCTCTTGTACTACAGACTGAGGACGACTTCAATGACAGACATTTACGCGACGTGGTGCCGTCTGACGATTATTATAATTTTGACTGGAATAAGGAGCGGACGATGTTTACTGGACGACGTGAAACTTTTACAGGGACATTAGGACCAACTTTTGATTTGACAGACAAGAATCCTGTCCTGCCTGTTTTTCGAAAAATGTTCGATAGTGAGTTCATTGACATGATGTGTACGGAAACCAATCGCTATGCAGAACAGAAGATAGTGAAACACTAGGTTTAGGCCTAGGTTCATAATAAGGTTTTAGAAAGTAGGGTAGCCTACCTACTTTAAGTAATAAATTAAAGAGGCTTTTACAATATACAAATTTAATAACCCAAATGAATTTAAACAATTAAAAAGAAAATAAATAAGTATGTTGAGCAGTTATATTGAAGACAATTAATAATTTACAAAGTATGGGTATTACAATTAAACGTTTAAAAGGGAGACGGTAGTTCTCAGGGTCGTGGAGTAACAATAAAAAGACGAGTAATTCTTGCACTTAAGAGGGAGGACTAGGACTTAGCTTGGAGCCGGAGCGGAAACGTTTGAGCCGCCAGAATGGTCAGACGCCCAAGGATGCGCGGCTCGCTGCTACTGGAACGCCGAACGGTGCCGGTGCTCGCGCTGCAGGTGAAGACGCAGTGCAGGTGTAAGTAGGTAGGTGCAAGCGGTAGGTGCAAGGGGTAGGTGCAAGTGGTAGGTGCAAGTGGTAGGTGCAAGTGGTAGGTGCAAGTGGTAGGTGCAAGTGGTAGGTGCAAGTGGTAGGTGCAAGTGCCCGTTAACAACGGGCACTGATTTTACTAATTATAAGAAAATACGGGAGAAAGTTATCTCCTATAAATATTGTACTGAGGTTAAGGATCTCAAGAAGAAAAGGCCGGGACCGCATGAGCAACCGTTTATATATGAATGTCCCCTCTTTGGAGGTCCATTCTAACCGGCAAGTGCCCAAGAAAATATTTTGTAAATAAAACTGGTTACGGAATAATTTGGAACTAAAAGTCCGTATTAGAATTCCGTTCCCTATGTTTACATTTCATAATAGAAGCCTATAAGTACTTACAGTATGAATGGATTGATCAAATCTTTGAAACGTATGCCTAGGTAGGTGCCTTGCTTATGTTGTCTAGACAGGAATAGGTGTTCTAAGTTAGTAAACCCGCGATACTAGCGCCGCGGCTGGGTAATAATTCTCTATATGAAGTTACCAGACTATTGAACTACCCGCTCTCGAACGAAACAAAATTAAGTTCATAGACTATGGTAGAAAACCATAGACATGAAGCAATTCTAGCAAACAGAATTATGATTAGAAATTATTAAATTAAGTATTATTTAAACATGAAGGATTTATAAAAACATTAAGTTAAGTTAACAATTGGCTAATTTGATCTGTTATGATTTATTTCACATCGGAAAACAAAAATAAATTCCTTCGGTTGGTTCATAGACTAAACAATCAAACAGAAAATTATCCATAGACAAAATAACGTTTGATTGATTTTTAAGAAAAACAAAGCTGTCAGTTGTAATTTAGTAAACAAAACGGAATGAATATCCAATATAATATTAAATAAGTTCTTAATTACGTTATAATAGTAATTTAAAAGATTTTAAGTTAAGTGGAAAAGGACAATTGTTACAATAGCTTCGTTAAAAGCGGAAAACAAGCTTCTTCCAACATCACGTCTGCATAGATGGACTCCGACTAATCACGACGAAATGGTGACCTTTTTAGCAATATTGATACTGCAAGGGTTGTATCCATTACCGGACGAAGAAAAATATTTTTCTTTTAATGGATTTGGCACCATGCCATATTTTTCAAGAATCATGTCTTACAACAGGTTCTTATTGCTAAAATCGTCATATCATTTCGTGAACAACCAGACTTTGACTGACAGGACAAAACTGTGTAAAATCCAACCTGTACTTGACTATTTTAATGAAAAATTTTCGTCATTATACATGCCATCTCAAGAGATAGCGATTGATGAGTCTCTTTTAAAATGGCACGGGCGATTGAGCTTTGCTCAAAAAATTGCCACCAAAGCCGCCCAAGTGGGCGTGAAGACATATGAGCTTTGCGAGTCTAGCACTGGCTATCTCTGGAGATTCATTGTATATGTCGGGAAAAACACCGAGACTGCACGAACCAATGACAGACCTGCCAATGAAGAGACGAGTGACCGACACATTACTGACTTACTTGACCGACGACCTTGAGACGTTTGACCGACCCGACACTGAGACGTAAGACCGACTTGACACTGAGACAGTAGACAGAATGGACAATAGCTTGGCACGTCCGACCAACGCTACTGCCAAAATAGTATTTGAGTTGGCGGAGCCGCTACTTCACCGAGGACACACAATAATAATGGTCAATTTTTACAATAGTCCGTTATTATTGCGATGTCTTAAATGACTAAAGACTGACTGTTACGGAACATTACGTTTGAATCGGGAATTCGTTTCTGATTCACTCAAGATTTTGACAAAGACTGACCTACGTCAGGGTGAAGTAGTGGCGAGCTACAGTTCCGATTTGTCGGTGATGGTATGGCGAGATGCCAATTTGGTAAGCATGATCTCGACATTCCATCATCTACAAGTTGGGACTCAAAACAAGTACAATAAAATTACTTACAAGCCCAAAATTGTTCTTGACTACATAAAATTTGGTACAAGAAGGTTTTCTGCAGATTGCTCAGCACAGCAGTGTTCAATTATTTTATTATTTTTTCAACTAAAAACCTAAAGATTTCACTTAGGGATTTCCGGGTAGTTTTGGCAGAAAACCTTCTGAAAATACATCGAAGCATTGACTTGACCACAGAACCTCGACTTTTTACTAATAAAACTGGACAGATGACGATACGGACAAGCTACCAACCGATGACAACTGACCATGATCACTTTCCAGCGAGATCAAACATCAAAAAAGCTCGTTGCAAGATGTGTACACGCCGAAAACAGGACATAAGGACTATTTGGAAATGCATCCAATGCGATGTTACTTTATGCATTGAAAATTGTTTTAGGGAGTATCATAAAACTAATGTTACACTGGCAACGACGACGGCACCATAGAAAACGATTGTGTGGACACCCAGCTATCAATAGATGGCACTACGAGTATGACACTGTTGATTGACTGACTGACTAAATTTACATACTTCTATACTATAACTACTATACTACATATAAAATTTTATGTACCTTATAATTTTGTTTTATGTTACAATGTTACAACGATTTCATGCAAATTCTAAGATTCAAAATAAAAAGAAAAATTGTATTTTATTGTTATTTTCGGCGTAACCATAGATTTTTGTTCTGTTTTTTGTTTATGATCATTAAATAATAGCTATTTTTCGAACTTAAAAAATTAAATTTTATTTAGATAAGTGCTAAAATATGATTTTTTTATAGTGATGTAAGTATATTTAATATTAAAATATATCAATATAAAAAAATAGGTAATAATATTAAAATAACAATTGATACGCATTACTTGTGTTTCATTAAGAAAAAAAAAACAAAAGTTGAGCGCCGCGTGTCGCGTCGTGTGGGCAGATCCTTAGCGGGCGGCCATCTTGTCGAAATTTTGTGCCGCTCTAGACTATCCAAGTTCGTGAGGAGTACGTATATTAAATTAATTAATTTTAATGGAAAGCAAAATATTTTTAATACGTCATTAAAACCGTTTGAACGGGTAGATATTATACTTTTTTATGATCAAAACACTGTAATTTTTTTTGTAAGACACGAAATAGAAAAAATATTAAGGATTTTTTATTAAAACTCTTGAATTGAAGGCTTTTTTACCCTTTTTACATTCGTTGCATAATTAGCTAGTCATATAGCTTTTCGTTAGTATTTTTTGTTTTGATATAGCTCTAGTAGTTTTTTAGCTGTAATCTGTGTTGTCGCGAAGGTCGAGGCGGGGCGGTAAAAAGTTAGCCACGCTTTGCACCTGGACGGGTGAGGCGAGAGTCGCTGGCGCACTTGGACGTGCCAGTGGTTAGTGGAGCTATTTGGTATACCAGAAATTACTTCTGTAGAAGAAACTATTGAATACGAGTCGGAATTTTCATTGAGGGATATTCTAGAAAAAGATAGTTCAACTTATGGGACGAAAGAACATGGACACGTAGAGAATGTTACTCAAAGTGAAGAAATGGCACAGACAATAAGTGAATATTTGAACCTACAAGAAGAACATGAACAGGTAGAGAATGTTACTCGAAGAGAAGAAATGGCACAGACAATAAGTGAACATTTGGAAATGTTCACAAAGTTTTTTTCCAGAATATATAGTGCAAGTTATTGCAGAACAAACCAATAAATATGCAAGACAGCGAAATAGCAAAAAATATACAGACATAACAGCAGAAGAGTTGAAAGCATATCTTGGTATATTAATAATGATGGGTTTAAATCCCTTGCCTGACATGGATCTATATTGGTCTACTGATACATTCTATAATAATGGTGAAATATCAAAAGTATTGTGTATAAAAAGATTTATAAAATAACTGAAAACTTACACATTAATGACAACGAACTTGAACCGATAAGGGACTCCCCTGATTTTGACAAGTTATACAAATTAAGACCAATGATAAGTGAACTCAACAAAGTCTTCCAACAGGAAGTAGCCAACTCTAGCCAGCAATCAATAGATGAATGCATGGTTAAGTTTAAGAGGAGATCGAGTTTAAAACAGTACATGCCAAAGAAACCCATTAAAAGGGGATTTAAGGTAATACATTTTCAAATTAAATTATATTTATCGATAAAGCTGCCTAATTAGGTACTTTTTTATTAGTAACTAGTTTTATAATGTCTATGATAAATTGTGAAAAAATGCTTTTTTCCAGGTCTGGGCCCGTTGCGATTCAAAAACAGGATACCTGTATACCAGTTTGAAGTTTATACTGGTAAAGGTACCAATATGGAAGACGAAGGTTTAGGCTATAACGTGGTGATGAAGCTTTCTGCTGACCTTCCTGAAAACGCACTTTTGGCATTTGACAACTTCTTTACGAGTTGCAATTTGATGAGTGCCTTATTTGAAAGAAAGATTTTTGCTGTTGGCACTGTAAAAACAAATAGAAAAGATTTACCTGATATGGTAAAAAGATTGCAACCAAAAAATCTGAGGCTGGACAAGCATCAATTTGCATCACTAACCGCTAAGCCTATTACAGCAATCAAATAGGTCGACACAAGGGATGTTACTGTTCTTACAACCAACTGAAACAATGTTTATAAAGAGAACTCAAAAAGATGGCACAAGGAAAGATATCCTCTGCCCCAAAGCGATTGCTAGTTACACGCTAGTCATGGGAGGTGTCGATCATTTCGACCATTTCAGATCATCATATCCCATCAATAGAAAATGCAGGAAGTTCTGGATGCGATTGTTTTTATTTATGTTCGATGCATCCATTTATCAATAGCTTCATTGCGTACCACACTAAACATGTGTAGGGCTTACAATCCGGATAACGGATATCCATATTATCCGGATATCCGTCGAAATTAATATCCGGATTTAGTTGACTTTTTTATCCGGATAATTCGGATTTTTCGGATAATTACTTTGCATGTACAAACAAATACAAACTAGTAGTTCTGTGCACAGTAGACCTCGCGAGCACTTTATTAGGAGTACTTACATTGGTTTTACAAAGACACCTTAAAATAACAAGTGATAGAAGATGAAAATATGGAGAGTTTGTGATGAAAAAGTAGTACCAGGAGCGACTTCTATGTAGTACCTTGTTGTTCTTGTGGATAAAGGGTTTATTCTAGAGGTAGAAGTTGATAAGTGAGCAATCTATTGTATTTGGATGAGCTCCTATCCTGTTCATCATTCCGATCCTAATTAGAAATTCATAAAAAAAATTCTGGGACTAATTTTAAGGGCTATAAATAAAATACCTTATAAATGAACAGAATCTGTGAAAACGCATCTCATAGTGGGGACTTGAAGCAGAGACGCTTTGCTCGCTCACAGACATAGCAAGAATAATCCAAAGTTGACAATTATTGCAATTCATTAGTATCTTAGTTTTTAGTTATTTTATCGGTGTCGTGTATCCATTTGTTTCGAAAATCCACTTGAATATATCCATTCTTCTTCTTCTTCTGGTGCCACCCCACAACTGGAGATTGGCCGTCAGCTCAGCGAATTTGTTCCGGTCTTGTGCCAAGCGAAAAAGTTGTTCCACGCTCGAAAAGTTCGTCCACTCTCGGATGTTTCTCAACCACGACTTCTTTCTTCGTCCAACGGGTCTCTTGCCTGCGACTTTGCCCATCATTATTATTTGGCGAAGCTGGTATTTCTCGTGTCGCAAAACTTGACCCAAGTATGCCACTCGCGTCTATTGCCGACACGTTGGAGTACCCGCACGTTGGAGACTTTCTGTGTCCAGCTAACACGTAGCATTCTACGGTAGCACCACATCTCGAAAGCTTCAAGAACCCTTGTGTCGCAGTCCAGGCTTCACTACCGTAGATTACTACTGGCCACACATAACACTGGCGTAGTGATGTGCCGAGTATGGCTTGACTCGAGTCAGACTCGATTCTTTCGGTGGACTCGCTTACTCGAAATTTATTAAGTCCAAATTTATTTTGACTCGAGTCCGCAGACTCGAGTCCGGGACTCGAGTCCGGCGTACTCGAGTACCGGACTCGATTCTGGGACTCGAGTCCGGGACTCGATTCCGTACTGCTTACTCGATTCTATTATGCGATTCCAACTGACTTGAGTAAGTTGACTCGCTCGTTCTCGATCTCTGTTCCACTCACTCCACGCAATGTTGCGTTTTCCATAGATACATACATTTACTTGGAAAAAATAGCTCCCGCCAAACCGTCAAACTTCGACTGTCCGTCCGTACGAATGACGCGGTATTTTTTATTCAAGAATAATATTGTCAGTGGTAGTCCAATCAATCAATATTATTGTTTGTGGCAGTTCAATTCAGTTAAACTTTGAATAAAACCATAAATGTTGTAAAACAATAATAAATCTTGGGGATTAAGGAATAACAGTCGCTTGACACACATTCGAGTCCGGGATTCGAGTCCGGACTCGAGTCTGGGATTCGAGCCCGGACTCGAGTCTGGACTCGAGTCTGGGATTCGAGTCCGGACTCGAGTCTGGGATTCGAGTCCGGACTCGAGTCTGGGATTCGAGCCCGGACTCGAGTCCGGACTCGAGTCCGTATAAACCGACTCGAGTCGACTCGAGTCACAAAAACAGCGACTCGGCACATCACTACGGCGTATTCTAACTCTGAGCTTTATGGATAGTTGGCGACTGCATAAAACATTACCCATTTACTTTAGGGTGGCTTGGGCAATTTCAATCCGAGTACGAATTTCTTGTTCGCTACCCTATTTTACATTAACCCATGCAAAAGTATAAATACCTTTGATGTAACCTTTGGAACCCGCACTATATCTGAACTTGCTGCGACAGTGATTCTGGGATTGAAGTAATTCCTTGTTACTACCAGAAATTTAGTCTTAGACACGTTCATACTAAACCCTGCTTTCAATCTGCACTCATCAACTCTGTCTAATAACATCTGTAGGTCCAGCTCTGACGAGGCTACAAGTGAAGTTTCATCGGCATATCTTAAATTGTTCACGATTTTTATGTTTACTTTAACATCGACCTCATATTCTTCTAAGACAATACCTTATTGACTTTCCGACTAGAAACGGTTGAACCGATAGCAGTACCCAAAACATTTGTCAAATAGATACAGAATTTCTTACAACCTGGTAACTGGCTTGTACAAATTAGATCTGGCTCAAGAATAGGTCAACGTGAATGTAAATTAATTAATAGTTTAAATTGTCAGATTTAGAAGTTTCGAATTACTTTTTTCTACTATTGCTTGTGCTCCAAGATTCTTTAGCATGATTAATTTTCTCACCCAAAAAACTATAACACACATTATGTAAGGGTCATTATATCGACTTTCTTTTGACGATCCTAAGCAGGAGCATATGCACATATACAATAAATACTGCAAAAATTGGCTGCACTTCAAATATTTTTAAAGAATAACACGAACTACGTACGTAGGTTTTTTTTAAAGATTTATGTAATATTGAGGGTTCCTACAAGAATCACACTGAGTTCTCGAGAGAAGCTTCAGCAGCTTCGATACAGCGCAGAGGAAAGCATTTATTTTTCGAGAATTACAGCAACTGCTTTAACAGTTTAAATCGAAATAAAAATCAAAATTGCCCACAAAAATCTCGAGAAAACTTATGAAACTATATGCGTATATATCTATTAAAGGCCTTTGTTTTTATTAATTAAAACTTTGTAGTAATGCTTTTTTGCTTAATTTTATTAAATTTCAAAAATTATCCGAATTATCCGAATTATCCGGATATCCGGATAGTGTAATTTTAATATCCGGATTATCCGGATAGCCAAAAGTTAACGGATAATGCAAGCCCTAAACACGTGGTAACAAACCATTCCCATAGAGCAGGGGTTCCCTAACTTATTTGAGTCGCGCCCCCTTTCGACCATAAAAAAAAATCCGCGCCCCCCCGTCCTTCAGTCCAGATTATCAGGTCAGGATAAAAAAGTGTTCAAAATAAGTATTTTTACTGCACATAAAATTTTTCATACAAAAGGTATTTGGTAAGTTGTACCATATACCTTTGATAGCGCCCGTGAGGTGACCGCTAGGCCAGTCTAGAGGCTGATATTGGCCGACTGAGGAAACAATATTATGTTCTTCACAGGCGTCAATTTCAAATAATTTCATTGGTCGTATCGAGCCTTATTATTAGCCAGTATTAACTGCACAAATGGCCCGCGCCCCCCTTGAAATACCTCTGCGCCCCCCCTGGGGGGCGCGCCCCCCAGTTAGGGAATCCCTGCCATAGAGATTTCAGGTTACGATTAGCTCGTGAGCTGATTTCACATTACACAAGCAAGAAAAATCGACCAGTCGTGTTCAAAAATAAGAAGGGGTCTAACTTCGGTGTACCAGATGAGATACGTCTCCTTAATGTCGGCATCCATTTGCCAGATGAAGGTAATACATACAAAAGGTGTCGTTTCTGCAGCACAAAGAAGGAAGAGAAGAGGACAAAAATACAATGCTGCACCTGTGGAGTTGCATTGTGTGCTAAGAAATGTTTTAAAGCATTTCATGAGGCACCGAGTCAGGAATAAGTTTTAATTTTAGTTTTTTCATACCTACTTATAAAAATAAATAAATAAACGTACAATTTCCTAATTACTCACCGTTTTTAATTTGTGACATATATAGACATTATATTATTATAAATGATTGATTGATTGATCAAATAAAAAAAATGCAATCGAAGTCAGGGTAAAATACTTGTATTGCAATGTCAACAAAAGTACGTTACAAATGCATAACATAAACAGGCAAAGGGAATTAATTATATTCCCACTTTGATATAACTTGACCAGACTTAATCAGGCAAGGGGAAATTATTTCCCACCCAAAAAAGTGGCACTTCCCCCCATCCCCACCCGTTTTAGATAGATTATATGAAATATATGAAATTTTTCTTTTTTTGATTGTAACTTTTTACCTGTAAGACTTACAGAATTGACATGTATGGACAGAATGTAAGAGTTTTTGACTTCTACATACTGTTCTTAGACACTTTTGTCATACGACTTATTATCGAGACACTATGTGCAAAAAGCATATTAAACTTAAAAAATATCGGACATACCCCGTCGTGCCCCAAGGTCAAGAAATTGAATTTATATCAAGCTAACTTAGCTAAATAACATAAAATCATAAAATTTTTGTTACACCACCTTTTGTAATGTGATTTCCCTGCTGCTTGGCCTACTAAGCTTGCATCAAGATGATCGACAACCTACAGTTGAAATACTAATATTTCTTGGTGGAAGATGAATTGTCTTCATTCAAGATACTTTCAAATGTCATTTTAAGATATTTTTTTTCTATATGTAAGAAAATATTAGTTTCAATATATATGAAATACCCATATTCTTGATTTAATGCATTTTGCTTTGAAACAAGTTTTTTTTGCTTATTTTGAGAAAACCTTTTTTTCTGTGTACGTTCCCAGAAACTATACCCTTTTTCTACCTGCTATCACGCACCCCGCACCCATAACGGCAGTCGGAATCAGACCGTTGCACCTAGAGTTCGTATCTGTTCTCGGCACGCTATTCTAAACTATAAGTTTTTGAGTGAAATTTTATGCTATCAAGTTCTTCTTACAAATTAAAAGTGATGGAGTCTGTTGGACAAGGTAAGAAACTTATAAACTACATTAATAAAATTATGATCAACTATTAAACAACAACATATTTTTTATAATGAAAAAAAGACACTTTCATACCGTGATTTCCTTCAATATTTTATCTCTATCGGTATTTTTGTTTATATATCGGAGTAGATCGGGCGGTGATCACTAATATACTTTATAGTTTGGTCCTTTTTCTTGGAACTACTATTAGAATCATTTCCGGAAACGTCCGGATAAATACAGTTTTGAAGGTTTAAAGATGTATAGCAAAAATTCATAAAAATGTAAAATGTTTGTTAACGCCTTTTAACAAAGTGTATGTTTGTTTTAGGCTTAGAGGGTACATCAGGAGTAAGGATTGTGACCCGACAATACTTGTTTGACAGAATGAAAAAAGAAAATTTACCCAATTTAGATGCTAAACTAAACTACCTACGAGATCAACTTTTATCATGTGAAGGCTATGATGAACATCAAATTATTGATTTGAAACGTAATTTTGCACATTTTAAATCAGAAATTAAACAAATATGGACCAAAGCTCATTATAAAGAAGATATTTTTATGAAATACAATCAGGCTTGGCTCGAAGGTACTTTCGAAATACCTATAGCTGAGACTACACAAAAACGGCCAGGTCGACCATCCAAGTCGTTCGAAGACTCGAGTGAGAGGAGCAAAAGGCGGAAGACTGAAGAACTGCGTTCCACTTTTGAAAAAGAGGTCATAATACATGCTGCGAAAGTAGAACTGGGAAAATCTGGTAAAAATGATGCATCAAATGTCCTGAAAGATATCACCAGTACTCCGACACGAGCATCTAAATATAAACAGGCACATTATCTCACGAAAGCAAGAAAAGATCATCTCTCTTTGACACCGATGCAAGCTTTGCAAATGTTTGTAGATGCCGGTTTAACGCAAGGACAGTATGAAATTATAAGAAAGACCAATAAGAAGTTTTTTCCGTGCTATAGTGCTTTACAGAAAGCCAAAAAGAAGTGTTACCCACCTCAAGAATCGGTTACGATAACAAGTACCAGTGCCGAAGCTCAGTTACAGCCTTTAATGGATCTTACCGTTAGGCGTCTATCTGAGTACCTAGAAGATACTATAATTAGTAAATGGGGCTGTGATGGCTCCCAACAATCACAGTTTAAACAAAGACAAAACAGTGATACGGATTCGGATTCGAACATTTTCCAAAGCTGCTTCGTCCCAGTTCAGTTAGTTTGTGGAGATAACAATGAAAAAGTTTTATGGAATAATGCAACACCCTCTTCGCCGCGATTTTGTCGGCCCATAAGGTTTCGTTTTATCAAGGAAACTAATGATGTAACTCAAGAAGAAATAAGATTTGTTAAAAGCGCTATAAGCTCTTTAGTCCCAACAGAGGTTGACATTGCTGGAAAAAAATTGCTAATTAAGAATACATTTATAATGACAATGGTAGACGGAAAGGTTTGCAATGCAGCTACAGGCACCAGGTATACAAGTAAATGTTATATATGTGGAGCAACCTCAAAATATTTTAATAAATTGGACAATATAAGAGAAGTGGAATTTGCAGCCCTTGAATTCGGCATATCAGTGTTACACGCCAGGATTAGAATATTTGAAAGTATCATACATTTAGCCTACAAACTTAAAGTAAAAAAATACAGAGATAGAAAATCGAAAGAGGAGAAAGACCTAGAAGATCAAACTAAAAGAGAGATACAAAAAAGATTTCGCAATGAAACAGGTCTAATAATAGATATGCCCAAATCCAATTTTGGGAATACGAATGATGGCAATACGAGCAGAAGGTTCTTTGATAACCCCACATTAGCTTCAGAAATAACTGGTATTAATTATGAGCTAATTTACAGACTAAAAGTTGTATTAGAAGCAATATCAAGCGGATTCGACATTGATCCTGTAAAATATGAAAAATATGCCATGGAAACAGCTCGTCTTTATGTAAGCCTTCATGATTGCCATCCTATGACGCCAACAATGCACAAACTTCTAGTACATGGGGCAGTCATAATCAAAAATGCATTATTGCCTATCGGACAGCTTTCCGAAGAAGCAGCTGAGGCTCGAAATAAGCATTTTAGAAATTATCGCCAAGGTTTCGCAAGGAAATTTTCAAGGGAAAATTGCAACCAAGATATTTTTAACCGTCTCCTGCTTAGTTCTGATCCTCTACTAAGTAGCATGCGAACTGTAAAGAAAAGAAAAATAAAAAACATTTTTGCCTGAAACTTTGGACATGTAGTGATTTTTCAAAGGGGTTAATTTCCAGTTTTGCTAGAAAAAAATGTATGAATGTCATCGTCACTTTTACGTTGAAAACTAGCCTTTGGTTCAAAATCCGATAACAAATAGTACATATTTTCTAAGGAAATCAGCACACGAAAATCGCACTACCATACAAAAGGACACATTTCCATTATTATTTTAAGTATATTTTAAGTCATGGTTAGACGTTAAACGTTTTCAATCAAAAAGACGTATTTCCTGTGGGCTCTTCAAGAACCTTCTATAAGGTCCTTACATATGAAATTGGCGTTTTGTCGTACTGGCCACTTTGATCTCAAATATCTCTTCTTTGGTTAGGGATTCCAATTTCAAATTTATACACCTATTTATTCATACATTTGTATTTCGAAAACCGTAATTCATTTGTTTTGTCCTCGTTTGGTTTTTTCTTTGCGTCACGCAGTTTACAAAATGGAAAACTTGAAATATCGCGTTATTTACGAGTACGAGTTCCACCGTGGTACCAGTGCTGCAGAAACGGCTCGAAGGATTAATGATGTGTATGGCGGCGGTGTCGCAAAAGAAAACACAGTGCGTTTTTGGTTCCAACGTTTTCGTTCTGGAAATTTCGACCTGCAGAACAAGCCCCGTGGACGGCCGGAGACTAAAGTTGCTAATGAAGAATTGAAAGCTATCGTGGAAGCAGATCCATCGCAAACCACGTCCGAGTTAGCTGCAGGCTGCGGTGTTAGTGATAAAACTGTTTTAACTGCTTGAAAGGTGGGTACCTCATGAATTGAGTGCAGCAAACCGACAAACGCGCGTCAACTGCTGCGTTACATTACTCAACCGGCATAATAATGAAGCGATTTTAAATCGGATCATTACCTGTGATGAAAAGTGGATCCTGTACGATAATCGGAAACGCTCATCGCAATGGCTGAATCCTGGCGAACCAGCCAAATCCTGCCCCAAGCGAAAATTGACTCAAAAAAAGTTACTTGTAAGCGTTTGGTGGACTAGTGCCGGTGTCGTTCACTACAGCTTTCTTAAATCTGGCCAGACGATTACAGCAGATATCTATTGTCAGCAACTGCAAACCATGATGGAAAAGCTAGCTGCTAAACAACCGAGGTTGGTCAATCGCTCTAGGCCACTGCTGCTTCAGGACAACGCTAGACCACACACTGCACAACAGACGGCTGCCAAATTAGAGGAGCTTCAATTGGAATGTCTAAGACATCCACCGTACTCCCCGGACCTGGCTCCAACAGATTACCATTTTTTTCGAAATTTGGATAACTTCTGGCAAGGGAAAAAATTCAACTCCGATGGGGCAGTCCAAAGCGCCTTCAAAGATTTCATCGATTCTCGTCCTAATGGTTTTTTTAGTAAAGGGATCAATGAACTAACTATGAGATGGCAAAAGTGCATAGATAGCAATGGTACATACTTTGATTAAATGAATATATTATTATAAAAAAAAAAGACTTTATGTTCCTCCCTTACAAAACGCCAATTTCATATGTAATGACCTAATATTATTTTAAAACAAAGGGTACACATTTCCGCTTTTTTTGAAAGAAAACTTTGTTACCCTCAGAATTGATTATTTCTACATCGACCTGGCAACTTTTTCGCGTTTTTTGTTGGCTAAAGAAGATCGGCGTTTTTCCTTAGCCTGGGGGTTAGAGGTACTTTAATTTTATTTTATGTGCCATCGCAAATTACGAGACATGGATTATTCAATTGATATAGGCGAGCTATTGGGTGTTAAAGTTTCACATTTGGGAATTTCACACAAAACACCACTAGATGTCGTTATTTGTCTTGAATATCCATAAATCTGAATTGGTATACCAATATGGCAGTTAATCAAGTCATCTTTCAGTCAATAAATCTTATTAGTTAAAAATAATTCTTTTCTTTATAAATTCTGGACCGATACGTGGAATTCTGTAGTCATTTATTGGTTTTACAAATTCAGATTTATGGACATTCGAGACAAGTAACGACACCTGGTGGTGTTTTGTGTGAAACTCCCAAAAATGTGAAACTTCACCCAATATGTTTTAACTTATTAAGAATAGGACGAAAATACTAACACCATGGCTCTATGTTTACGTAATCAATCGAATAATCCATATTTCATAACTTGCGATTGAAACAATTTGTTACAACAAATTGTTTGAAGTGTCGAATATGATATCTGTGGAACAAAGCTGGTCCATTTTGAACGGTCTTCCATAGGCAATTTTTTTTAATTACCTACTAAATTTAATTGTCACGTTGGATGTCAATGTCAAAGTGAAAATTCTTTTCATTTTGTTTGCTGTTTTAAGTACGAGAGAATATTAATTGATCGTGTGAAATTCAGCAAATTTATAATTATATTCGACAAATAAATGGCAGAAAAATGGCTGAAAAGACGGTTATTGAAATTGACAGTGGAGGTAGAAAATCTAGAAATCGAAATCCAAGACCCAGGAAACAGTAAGTAATCAATATTTTTTCATGGTAATTTTGTCGTTATATTGATTTATGTAACGTGTTAATCTAATTAGTTTTTTAAATATTTTTAGATACATCGATCAGGATCCTTTGGGATTAAATTTTACAATTCCTTGCCGTCACAAGAGTAAAAAGACAAAGTTTCGAAGATAGCCACGAAAATCATACTTGTAAATTGCAAGAAGTTTTATGAAAGCACTGCAAAAATACAACAAGATTTGTTTTTATCACGGCTAATTTCACCTCCCATTGGCTGCCCCCCCACTACGTCTTGGTGCCAGATAAAAATGTATCTTCCCCAGTGCCCCCGCCGCAAATGTGCTTCATGAAAAACTTAAACCAGGCGCCCTGAACGCGCTATAGCGTCATTAGAGAAGTTCCCATATGCCCGACGACGCGTCTGTGCGTCTTCGTTTTTTTTGTTGAGAACAACTTGAACTGCGGTTTTATTATATGATAGGTACCTAGTTATTAAGTGACGCGCTATCGTCGATAAAATATCGATATTTTTCACTACAGTTAGAGGTATCATCTAAGGTGAAGATAAATAAAGTAGAGTAAACCCACTAGATGGCGCTAGGTGCTCATAATTTCTACTTTCTGGATCGTTGCGTTTTTCAATCACATGACTTAAAAACAATTATACAATAAATTTAACAATGAATTTATTTATATATACAGAGTTACAGAAAAAGTCGTGCTAGATCCGTTGAGGGCGTGGAGTACCCATCATTTCTGACTTATTTCACTATGAAACACCCTACCCTAAACTTAACCCTTTTTGAGATATTCGACTTTTAATTTTTTCATTGAAAATTGCCGATATTTAAGCTACTAAATTTATTTTTGTTTATTTTGTGTGTCTTATTATTATTATTATTGCATTTTGACATGCGTAATAAGATGCTTAAAGACGTCAATCATTAAAATAGTACATTAGTTAATTGAATAGACCGTAGCAGACAAGTGAAAGTTAAGAAATAAAAAAATAAATTAGAAAGTTTATTTTTCTCTAAGGGATATCTAAAAAAAACTATATGGCAATTGTTCGGCAGATGTTTTTTAAAATATCTACGTTTCATCAGCTATCTAACGAGGTATAATAATCAAGTGTTTTATTCAAATACATTATAAAAAAAATTAGTTTCATAGGCGACAGTGGAGAAGAAAATTTATACTTAGCCCTAAAAAATAAAATAAAACAATAGGTAAGCATGAAATGTTATTTATTAAAGCTTTTCACACAACTTTTTCTTGTTTACAGTTCATGTTCAACATGGCCGCCTCTATTTCTGATACATTGTCGCATTCTTCTACGGAGACCAGTCTTCACTACTCCAGTGGTCAATGTGGTCCTCATTTTGTTAGCTGCATCCACAATCCTTTGTCTTAAGTCTTCCACAGACGAAACTGGATTCGGCTCGCTGTATACTAGACTTTTCATGCACCCCCACACATGAAAATCCATGGGGGTAATGTCCGGACTTCTTGCTGGCCATGGCAACGGCCCACCTCGTCCTATCCATTTGTTTGGATAATTTGTGTCCAGCCAGTCTCTGACACTTCTTCTGAAATGGGCAGGGCAGCCATCGTGTTGGAACCACATGTCCCTGATCAGGTTGAGTGGCAGATCATCCAGCAAATCACTCAAGTCTGCTCTCAGGAAATTTTCGTAGCTTTCCCCATTTAAATTATCCGGGAGAAAGTAAGGTCCAATCAAATGATTGGAGATAATGCCCATCCACACATTCACGCTGAATCTACGTTGGGACCCCTTCACTCTTTTCTTATTGGGATTCCTTAGTTCTTTTGGGGCCCAGTAATGGGCGTTGTGATAGTTAGTTATGCCATCTTTATCAAATTTGGACTCATCCGTCCACAAGATATTTCTTAGAAAATCTGGGTCTTCCACATCAGCATTTAGCATAAATCTGCAAAAGTCCATTCTCCTCGCGGGGTCTCCTTCTTCAATAACGTGTACCGGCGTATAATGGTATGGGTATAGGCCAGCAGTGTGCACGGTAAACCACACTCTCCATTGCGAAAGTCCCAGATCACGGGCAACAATATTAGTGGAAGTAGTCGGATCCGCTCGAAAGCGTTGCACTATCTCATTGTCCTGTTCTTCGTCGTCAATTCGTGGTCTTCCCATGTCTGTATTTCGTCTCAAAACAGAGCCAGTTTCACGAAGTCTTCGATAAACTCTGTCAAAAACGGCCACATCCGGCACTCGACGACCGGGGTAGCGAGTTATGTATTCGTTGCGAGCTTGCGCAGACACACAATTGCAGTATCCGTAACAAATAAGCATATCAGCATATTCTTCAGGTGTGTAGGACGTCATCTTCAACACTTCCGTATCGCAGGTACAAATCAGAGTCCGGTTAACAAGCACAGTAGTCACAAATCAGAAGAAACAGTCCAGAATCACAGCCAAGTCGAGAAAAAGAGCAATACAATGTCACATCTACTATGTACGAAGCACAAAAGCAGACTGACTGACAACCAAAACAATACCCCTTGTTGTATTCACAGCCCTAACCGGTCTCTACACATTTTTTCTTTCATTCGCACCTACATAAATCGTCACTTGTCTCGCTCGCACGGTGCGTCTTAACTTGAAGGACAATAGGCGCGGTACCGTTAGATCTACTACTACTACTGGAGCGTCCCTTTTTTCCACGAAATGTAATACAATCCCTAGATTGTTATACGTCGTTAGATAGCTGATGAAACGTAAATATTTTAAAAAACATCTGCCGAACAATTGCCATATAGTTTTTTTTAGATATCCCTTAGAGAAAAATAAACTTTCTAATTTTTTTTTTTATTTCTTAACTTTCACTTGTCTGCTACGGTCAATTCAATTAACTAATGTACTATTTTAATGATTGACGTCTTTAAGCATCTTATTACGCATGTCAAAATGCAATAATAATAATAATAAGACACACAAAATAAACAAAAATAAATTTAGTAGCTTAAATATCGGCAATTTTCAATGAAAAAATTAAAAGTCGAATATCTCAAAAAGGGTTAAGTTTAGGGTTTTTTTTTTTTTTTTTTTTTTTCCGAAGACAACAAATAAATTATCGCCACTTTCAATGATGTAGCGGTTAAACCTATCATAATTAAACTTAAACTATAAACATCTATAAACGCACACAAACAAATAACAAAATAAAACAAGTTAAAAACCACATTAAAACTAACTTATCTATTATTATTATTATTTTTCCTATTATTTTTTTTTCTACTGATTTTTTTTTTTTAACTACTCATTTTTTTTTTTTTAAATATTTTTTTTTTTCCATTTTTTTTTTTTTATTTTTTTTTTATTTTTTATTTTTTTTCCCTTTATTCTTTTTTTTTTTTATTTTTTTTATTTTTTTTATTTTTTTATTTTATTGTTTAAACATTTATATTCTAATTATTATTATTACCTACCCTAAACCGATTTATTTACATTTCATTACATTAACAACACTAAAACAAAATTTACATATAGAAAACTAAAATTATACAACCTAAGATCAATTAAACAACAGCACGAAACACATAATAGTACGATTAAAACACAATACCCATAAAACTACCACTAAATCAGCGTACAGTAGAACCATTCGCCCTGGCAGCTCTCCTAAGAGAATGCTCGGCAAAAGCCAGTAAAACGGGTCGGCGTCGGTCGTCCATCAATAAAGTAGGTAAGTTCCCGATTACTAGTTTTTGATCCATTCTGCACTCACACTCCAGTCTCTGGAGACTATATTTAGGGCAATAAAGTAAAATGTGCTCGATTGTCTCCTCAGTGGAGTCATCGCAAGTGCAGAATGGATCATCTATGAGCTTGAACCTACAAAGGTAGGCCCTAATACCGCAGTGACCACTGAAAAGCTGCGTCCTTAATGCCGAAATACCCATCCTGCTCAATGTCTTATAGGCCTCCAACACCACCGGGAAAAACAATTTTGTTACTGCCCCAGTTGTAGCGGCACTAAAACGCTCCTGCCACCTCCTAACCGTATCCTGCCTAAAAAGTTTCCTAACATAAGAAAGAGGAACAGCATTATAACCAGGGGCAGCGCAAGTACCGACTGCCGCAGCCTTCGCTAATTCATCTGCACGCTCATTCCCAACAATACCCACATGAGCCTTGACCCAGTAGAACCCCACCATGCCTCCCAACCTCATGAGCTCTGCCAAAGCCTGATGAATCTCCAACACAAGGGGATGATCCGGACTAGGATCTGCCAATGACTCCAACGCCGACCGCGAGTCACTAATTATATTCCCACAAGGCGGGTCCAGGAGCAGGAGATATTTGACAGCCTCCAATATTGCGATCATCTCGGCCTGATAGACGGAGCAGTAATCAGCCAGTTTTACCTCGACAGAGTCACACTCACTTCCGTCTCTCCAGCAAGAAAACGCCGCCCCCACCTTACCCTCCAGTTTACTTCCATCAGTGAAGAGTTTTGGCCAAACATCCTCAATCTCATCACACTCCTCCTGATTGTGAATATAATTAAAACTTATACCCACTCTCCCTGACGGATGTGTCAGCTCAAAAGGGCTCAACCGCCTCTCCATTAACACCCCTGGAAGTCCTTCAATGGGTTTGCCTCTTTTTGCCTCATAAAGACCGGCATGCTCACGAACTCTCAGCTCCAGCGGCAGAATTCTAGCAATAAGCACGCTGGAAATGAAAGAGGTTGTTCGATGAGCCCTTGCAATCTTCAAAGCAAACATACGGGTAATGTGGTCGAGTCTCTTCCGTATGTATGCTTTATCACACGCTGCCACCCATACACTCGCTGCGTACACTACCAGAGGCTCAATACACATGAGGTAGAGAAGCCTTGCAATTTCTGGATGCAGTCCCCATTGGGTTCTAACGGCCCTAGATAATACCTGGTAGATGTTGGAAGTCTTCCTATAGACATACTCAAGGTGACTTTTAAACGTCAAAGACTTGTCCAAGGTCAGGCCCAATACTTTGAGCTTTCCACCTATCTCTAAGACATGTCCATTGAATAGGAAGATTGGTGCATCATATTTACGCCTTCTTGTAACAATTACCGCTTGCGTTTTATGAGAGGCAAATCGCATCTTGCAACTAATCCCCCACTCCGCGATTTTCTTGAGAGCCTCATTTACTATAACCTCCAGTTGACTTACCGTATCTGCATGGGCAACTATTAAAATATCGTCCGCAAACGCCTGAACACGTGCAGTCAACCCACTCACCGACTGCAAGAGGGGGTCCAGTTGAATGTTCCAAAACAATGGACCACAGATCGACCCTTGCACACACCCCTTGTTTGTTTCTCTGATTACACCTTCCTTCAGATACTCCAGACTAATGAACCTGTCAGATAGGTAGCTGGCAATCAACCTTAACGTGACCGAGTCCACATCTCTAGCATGCAACGTTTAGGGTAGGGTGTTTCATAGTGAAATAAGTCAGAAATGATGGGTACTCCACGCCCTCAACGGATCTAGCACGACTTTTTCTGTAACCCTGTATATATATATATATATATATATATATACTTACCTATTGTAAATATTGTAATTAAAATATAATAAAATGAATTGATAAGATTATTTGTTCTGAGCGGGGTATTTAGGTTTGAAGCGACATTTATTGGGCATTTTTGTCGCTTTTTTTTCCTATATTATATAGAAAAGATTATGTACGGCAAATAATACCTAATAATATTTTGTATTTTCGCATCATCAACAATTAATCATACCGTTAAAAATTAAATATAATTATGATTATTTGAACATTTCCCATCCCCAATTTTATTATTGTTGTTCAACCATAAACTGCACATAGAAAAAAAAACATAACAACCAAAAAGGAACGAAGAACAGAACAGAAGGAAGGACGACGAAGATTTCTGAGAAACCTACTTATGTAAGTATTCCATGTTATAGTATTCAAAATAGCTTTTCTAAATTAATAAATTTTAATTTACTTTCCAAAAATACCTTCCTAGATTATCTACTTATAAACAACGAGCTGCGAACAACGCGCGTTTACGCGCCTAAGTCCCGATCCCGTAGGAATGTTGGGGTAGCCTATGGTACTCCCAAGGGTCTAATGTATCTTCGTACCAAGTTTCATCAAAATCAGTTCAGTAGATCCAGAGATTAGTCCCTACAACTTTTACTTTTTTATAATGTGGAAGATTTATAAAAACAACATTGTATTAACAGGACTGATGATGAAACAATGCCATGCGACTGGGTTCCACAGGAAGTGGAACCCAACACCAACCAACCCGGCAGCAGCAGCAAGAGTCTGTCAGGGCTGCTGGAAGAGGCGCGAGGCACGGTCCTTATAGTGTCGGTGTCGCCTCATCACAGACCACCAAAAAGACCGTGCCCCATTGACAAAGGAAAGGGTGTTGGGAAAAAATCCAAAAAATAATAAATCTTTTTTCTATATCATCTTGTTTTTATAATCCTACTAGCTTCGCCTTTACCTGCGTCAGCCCCAATCCTGCGGGATTATAGGGTTAAAAACTGTATCTTGTGTTAATCCAGGTCTCTAGGGGTAGTCTCAGCGTTTGAGACGTAAAGACGTGTTTAGAAGTTACATCACGTTTTTAACTCCAAAAATTGAAATTTTGCACAAAATAACAGATCATTGTGTGTGGTAAAGCTAAATACATATAAGTGAAAAAACTGAACCGTATATTTTGGGTGTCT
The DNA here is from genome assembly GCA_958496205.1 of Idaea biselata. Classification (NCBI taxonomy): domain Eukaryota; kingdom Metazoa; phylum Arthropoda; class Insecta; order Lepidoptera; family Geometridae; genus Idaea; species Idaea biselata. The sequence goes on from OY292402.1 coordinate 18,231,564, forward strand.
GTTAGCGTTTTTAAAGTGAATAAACCTAATTTACAAAGAACCGGAGCAAGTGGTTGCAATAGTCCGAGAGGCAGACGTAAAAATGAGTCAGAGAGAATCGACATCTGATAATAATCGTCTCCACGCAAGTGAAAATGTTGCCGGTAGTGGATCTAAATCTAACCTGCCAAATAACAATAATGAAGTACTTTATAATATAAATAAAAACGCAAGTCTAAAAAGAAAAGATCGGGATAACGAATACTGTCTTAAAGATTTTCGGGACGAAATGATGAGTTTCATGAGTGCAACGTCTCAGACTCAAAGTCAAAATATTGCACAGATAACAAATGAGATCAGGGAACTCAAAGAGGAAGTAAAGACCATCAGAGCTACTTCTGAGCATATTGCGTCCGAGTATCACAAAATGCAAGAAATGGTACAAGTAATTACAAATGAACACAAACTAACCTTAGATAAAATTGCTACATTGGAAAACGATATAATCTTACTTAAATCTAATAAACGCGATCATTCTTCAAGTCAATGTAACTTGCCGTCTGAAAATGATTTTATAAATGAAATTCAAGATCGTATGCACCGAGAAAAAAACATAATTATGGCTGGTATACCAGAAACACAAAATGCTGACCCCAACTTACGCAAGAGTCATGACATTGATGAGGCAATAAAAGTTCTAAAAGTAGCATACAATGAATGCCCAGCACCAGTTACAGCCCAGAGACTCGGCAAGTACGATATCTATAAACCACGGCTTTTAAAGATCTCCTTTCAAAATACCGAAACTCCGAAATACCTTCTGAAAAACAAAAACAAATTTCAGTCAACAATTAAAATCTTCTCAGATCAAACTATAGCTCAAAGAAGTTACTTGCAGAACATTCGAGAAGAATTAAAACGTCGTGTTGACAACGGAGAGACAAACCTCAAAATAAAATACACGAGAGGAATTCCTACAATTACCAAGACTGACAACGAGTCAAAAAACTAAACAAATTATCCGGCGTCACCTCAAAAGACAGCAATGTTACTTATCAGATTGTTAAGCAATATCAAGATTTACCTATTAATCCGACAAGCTTAAAGTTTTTCTACGCAAATGTAAGAAGCATTCGTAAGTAGGGCAAGTTTGACGAATTGAAATGTATACTCAAAGCCATACCGTCTACAGTGCAAATAATTATACTAACTGAAACTTGGCTACAATCCGAGGAAGAATCTAAACTCTACACGTTGCCAAACTATGAACACATAAGCAACTTCAGAAATGACACATCGGGGGCGGTGTTTCTATTCACATACATAAAAATGTCAAATTTGAACTAAAAGAATCCCTATACAAGGATAGAAATCATTATGAGTGGATATATTTACCAAAATATGAGTTAAACATTGGCGGTATTTACAAACCGGGTGACACGAACAATAAAAAATTTCTGGACATATACTCCGAGCAACTAGAAAGAAGATCAAGATCTATTGCTTTTGGCGATGTTAATATAGATTTGTTAAAAAACGAAGCCGAAACCTCACAGTACATGCTGGCTCTAGAGGAAGCGGGATACGAATTAATCAACAAGATCGATGAATACTACAGCACTCGACAAACTGATACAACTAACACAATTTTAGACCATGTCGTTACCGACCTAAATGAAAACAAGTTTCATCTGGCAATAATTGAGTCTGCTATGTCGGACCACAAACAAATCTATCTAGAGGTTTCAAACTATAAGCCGGAAACGAAACTGAAAGTAAGATATGAAGTAGTAGACTACGCCAACTTGAAGACAGCTTTAGGCAAAACTGAATACCTTAGTGAAGATAACTCATATGACAATCTAGAACATTTTATTACAACAAACATAAGAAACAGCATGGTAATAAAAACTAAAACGATGAATCTGCCCAAGGAGGACTGGATCAATAAGGAGATTATAAACTTGATCAATGATAGAAACGAATTATGGCGTCAACTAAAACTGGACAATACAAATGAAGACCTACGGAAGAAATTTAAAGAGAAACGGAAAGAAGCAAGTACGAGGATTACGATCGAAAAAAAGAAATACTATCAGAATGCTTTTCAACAATGTCACAATAAACCAAAAAAAATGTGGAATCTAATCAACTCATTCGCACGAAATAAAATAAAATCGAACCCAGCCCCACCTAAACTGATTGTAAATTGTCGTGAAGTGACTGACGGTGCGGAGATATGTGATATTTTTAACGCTTACTTCTCCTCCATTGGTGAGGATTTAGCCAAAAACATCCCCTCGAAATACCACACAAATCCTGGCAACACGCTTATGTACGACAGTAACTACATCCACAATACTACACTTACCCATTTTGAGTCCTGCACATCTTCAGAGATATCTAAAGTAATTGATAGGCTAGATACTAATAGTAGCTCAGGATTAGATGGAATAAACACAAAATCATTTAAATGCATTAAGGAGTATATTGTAATACCATTAACAAACTGTATTAATAAATGTCTCGAAACGGGTGTGTTTCCTGATAAATTAAAAGTAGCCAAAGTTAGTCCAATACATAAAGCGGGAGCCAGAACGGACCCAAATAACTATAGGCCCATCTCGGTGCTTCCTGTGATATCCAAAGTGTTTGAGAGGGTTGTCTCTTCGCGATTAGAAAGATATCTAGCTCTCAAAAACTTTTTCACCGAACAACAATACGGCTTCCGACCAAAGTCAAACACGCTTTCAGCAACATTAGATCTTGTAACAAAAATTAAAACCAATATTGATGAAAAAAACATCTGCTTAGGTATATTCCTTGACCTCAAAAAGGCCTTTGATACGGTCAGCCACTCGAAATTATTAGATAAATTGGAAAACTTGGGTATCTCGGGGACTGCTTTTGATCTTTTGTCATCCTACCTAACAGGCAGAACGCAGATAGTTAAAATTGGGTCTTATGAAAGTACTATCAAAAAAATATCATGTGGAGTACCTCAAGGATCAATTTTGGGTCCATTATTCTTTCTTATTTACGTCAACAATATTGGTAATATAGGACTAACGGGGCATCTTACTCTTTATGCTGATGACACATGTCTATTTTATTTTGGGCCATCAATAAGTGTTTTAATAGATAGAGCTCAAAGAGATCTAAACGTGCTAAACGATTGGTTTGCCCACAATTTGCTTACTATAAATACGTCCAAAACATCATTCATGATACTTGCTGCTAAAAACAAAAAGATTCCAGCACACAGCCCCTTAATTGTAAATGATATTGCTATAAATCAATCTTCTAAAGAAAAATATCTGGGTCTAGTATTGGATGACAAATTAACATGGACACCACATCTAGACCACATAAGATCTAAGTTAACAGCAATAGCCGGCGCACTTCGTAAAATTAAAAAATGCATTCCACCTGTAATAAGAAATACCATCTACAATTCTCTTGTCAAACCTCATTTAGAATATCTGATTGATGTGTGGGGATCAGCTGCTAAGACAAACCTCCAGGTGTTGCAGAGGACACAAAACAAAATAATCAAGAGATTATTCAATCTAAATTATCTTACACCAACGAAATTAGTATATAATAAAACAATTTTTTTAAACTTACACCAACTATATACGTACAAAACGTGTATTATGATTTGGAAAATTATTCACGGAACCATAAAGACTAATCTAATAATGACTAGAAAAGCAAACAAACATAATTTGAGAAATAAATATAAATTAAAAACTCGTCGTCCTAGAACTAAAACCTATGGAATTAATAATATTCTTTTTCAGGGTGTAGAAATATTTAATAGACTACCGAATGACATAAAAGAACTAGGCAACTTCAACAAATATAAACAAGAAGTTAAAAAATATGTTATAGAAAACGTAAATATTTGTTAAGACCCCTATATCAATCTCATCACACGATGATAAATATTATACCCTAAATATTTAAATAAATCTATCTGTTTTTTTTACTAATGATCTAAATTAATAACTTAATATATTAAATATAATATTATTAGTGTAAAAGGAATTCTTATAATTAAATTACTTAAATAAGACTAAAATAATTGCAATTCATATTACAAATAAAACTACAATTAATATTACAAAAAATCTACAATTAATATTTACTAAAAATAATAATAATTAAAATATAATCAATTAATCTTTCGTCACTCACTCACTACTCACTAGTCCTCGCAATTACACGGTAACCTCTCGGACTATCAAAGCTACGCGGCGGCCGGCGTTCAATTTATAGTTTAGGGTAGTTGCGAGTGCTTCGTCAAGATGCGTAGAAATCCCCACACTGTCTATATTATTCTTCTTATGATTCAAGTGGAACAGTTACTTAGTCGTTAATATTTGTGTTTAAATGGCTGTTGTCGTGGATTTTAGTATTGCGGGGGTGTTTGATTGGTGTTTTTGTGTATTTGTGTAGTAATAACGGGATGAATGATTATAAGTGAGTACCTACTACATACATTACAATACAAATAAAGTCACAAACTCTCTGTACCGACCGTCTGCACGACTCAAACGGGGAGACATAAAGATTACTACATTTTATAAAAATAGTTTTAAGTTCTCATACAAGTGAACTGTTTTTTTGAGTTCTTTGAGAATAAAGATCTTTAACCATAGTTACTACATAGGTACTGAGTTTCATCGTAATCGGGTATGTAGTTTTTGTGTGAAGGAGTAACAAACATACATACCAACACACAAACTTTCACATAGGGGATAGGATTACATGGGGGTGAAATATGTTAATAAAGATACCTCTAGACCAGTGGTTCCCTAACTTATTTGAGTCGCGCCCCCCTTTCGACCATAAAAAAAATCCGCGCCAGTAGAATCTTCTGATTCAGAGTGACTAATTGACTAGAATACATGTTTATTTTTAATACTTAGTCTTGATAGTGAATCACACCTGATGAGTTTTTTCTTTATTTCCGTGTTTTTTTTTTATTTGGTAGGTATATGATTGTACTAATGTGTTGCAAAATAAGTGGTAGGTTTAAGTTGAGTTATCTATTATTTTTTGTACAAATAAACAATTATTTACAGGAAAAAATAAAAATATTAATTAATATCACCGATAGCCTACATTGGCCCCAATGTGCGACGTTCTTTGGCCAAGAGAGGCAGCGCCAACACCAAATAAGAATATAACTTATTAAACTGTAAATTTAATCATACCAACCCTGATCCCTTGGGAATTTCGAGATAGTCAATAGCCTAAGTTTTAATCCAGGTCTTCAGCAATTTACCTACCGAGTTGCATCGAAATCCGTTCAGAAGTTTTGCGTGCATTTATAATATTAATTGGATTGGTACTTACACAATATCTACTCCTGCGTTATCCTCTCCTGCAGTATAACAACACCACCATCTCTGGATTCTCCTAAAAATGAAAATTATATCTATAAACCCCCATAAAGCAACAATTATTAAGTATAGGTTAGGTAGCAAATTATAATTAAACAGTATTCTTTGTATGGAAATTCATGCAACCAGATTGCAAAATTCGTGTTAAATGAGCTATCAGCATAGCTATCAGAGTTAGCATTGTTGGTCCAAGTAGCCAACACTCACGCAGTCGTAATAATCGTTTCAACAAGAAACTATTTACCAAAACACGTAAAGTTTTAAATGTTTTTCTTTAGTACCTTATCCAATCTTGTTGAATTAAGGAATATTATTACTGTAGGTACTTACGTAAAAATATTCGCTATCATCGTAGGTTCTATTGTAGGAACAATACAAATAAATATTCTAAACAACAAGTTGCGACAAGTTTTTATTTTTTTTACTATCGTAACGAATGTTTTGTCGTTTGTCTTTTTTTTTTATTTATTTCGGTCTGAGACCGATATGGCCAATTTGGAACAGCCAGGGTCAAGTTTTAGAATATTTCAAGTTTCTTCTTATAATAGTTTTGGCGTCGTACATCTTGCCAGTATCAAGTATTTTGCATGAAATTAGCCCGATCGGTGATCCCGATGAGCCCGAGGTGCATCGGGGGAAGTCCGTAGACGGGGTAAGAACATTTAAATCAAATTACTGCTAAAAATGATGACATTTTACATGCCTGGTAACATTGTCTACTACGCCATTTTGTTTTGCCTATCCTTTCAGTTCGCGTCCAGTGCTGCGCCTAACCGGACGTGTGTAATCCAGTGAAAAGTGAAAGGCCATGTAATTGTGAAATTTTTGAAAATCCGGACTTACCCCGCCTACTTACGACTGAGATATTGGTGAGTACTTCAGTGTTTTATTACTTACGAAGTTTTATCGTTAATAAAACGCAATTTATCTACAAATTGGTGTAATCAAAATGCATGTAAGACGTCTGTAGGCTAAGATCCGAACTTCCCCAACTCAAATTATTATTGGTTCAGATTGGAAGACAATGATCCCGTAAACAAAAACACAGTGATTTTAAAACTTTCTCGTTAAGGTTCAACGTTTTACTCAAACCGCGAAATTAATTTTTTTGTAGTTTTTCGTAATAATAACCCAGTTAGAAGACAACCTGTAACGTTATTGACGACCTCTGTAGGGTACTTGGGAGAACGCCCGCCTGCGAAACAGAAGGTTGCGGGTTCGATTTCCGTCGGGAGCAAATATTTATGCGATCTATAAATATTTGTTTCTGCGTCTCTTTCTAATATGTATTATAAGTGTGTATTTACAAAAAAAAGTAGCTTAGGTATGTATTATTTCCGTTTTCTAGCTCTCATATGACAAGCTATAGCTTAGTTTGAGGCTAGAAAGCGCAATGTGCAAGACGAATTCATACTGCATTTTTTTAAATGGTCTAATTAATTTATTTTACAGATACTAAATGCCACGCAAATATATTAGGACATCTCAAAGGGCAACTGCATACACGCAAAAAGATTTAAGAACAGCAGTAGAAAGAGTAAGAAATAACGAACTCACAAACTATGCTGCCCCAAAATTATACAATATACCAGCGTCTACTTTGAACGATAGAGTACGTGGTAAAACTGGTCTGAAAAGTAGTACTCTTGGAAGAAGCATAGCAATACCACTAGAGCTAGAACAGAAATTGGCACATGGGCTGCGCATTATGGAAAAATGGGGTTGGGGGCTGAGTAAAACTGAAGTACTCGATATTGTGGCCAACTTTTTAAAAACAAATAAAATAGTAACTAGATTCGAGAACGGCAGACCAGGTAATGACTGGTTTGTGTTGTTTCGAAAGTGGCACAATCTCTCTATTAAAAAACCTCAACCTGTGGAGTATCTTCGCAAAAGAATGACTGACCCCTTCGTAATAGCCGAGTATTTCGCACTTCTGAAGTCCACCTTAGAGAGACTGGACTTGCAAGACCCAAATGCTATATGGAATCTCGATGAGACCTCAGTGTGTCTCGATCCCACAAAAACTAAAATAGTTGGTGCAACTGGAGCAGCATGTACTCGAACAACGGCAGGATCAGCTAAAGAAAATATCTAAAGAAGATAAATAAAACTGAAAAAGAGCCAAAACCTGGAACCTCAGGAATAAAAAAGACTAAGAAGATAAATATTACTGAAAAAGAGCCAAAACCTGGAACCTCAGGAATAAAAAAGACTAAGAAGATAAATATTAAGAAGGAGATTATTAAGAAAATAACTAAGATTTCAACAGAAGAAGAGCAAAATAATTTATGCGATTTTACTGAACCCATTAAGACGAAGTTTAGTTCGAAAAGAGGTATTGCTACCAAAGCATCAGGAGAACATTCTTCTAAGAGAGCAACGAAAAAACTAAAACGATCTTCAAGTACGACTTCAGAAAGCTGTGAAATAAGTTTACATAGCGATTCAGATTTGATAGACTTAAGTGATCATTATTTTGAAATGGACAACCAATTAGTAGTACATCAAGATCAAGAAACTTCACAGATGGTATATAAGAATATCAATTTCAGTTTTATTTATCTTCTTAGTCTTTTTTATTCCTGAGGTTCCAGGTTTTGGCCCTTTTTCAGTTTTATCATTTTTATCCAGATTAGCTAAAGTTATAACTTCAGCTCCTTGAGCTACCCTTTTCATCTTTAATTTAGGTCCCAGTGGTTGCTGTTTTACTTTTTTAAGAGCAGTTCCTCAAATGAAATACTATCTATGGTATCGTTATTTATCAGTGTGGGGCTTATGGTCTTGTTTATAATTTCAATACATAGCTGGGATAATAATGCCATCTTCTTTTTGGAGTTTAGCCATCTTCTATATGCTGCGGGGTCATATTTCTCTATGGGTATAACATTCTGATAGTAAGGGTAAATACCTGCCTTTTTAAATCCGTACTTGACTGTTGTTCCCGCGTTGTGGGAAACGAAAGGAATTGTCCGCTGGCCACCAAGACACATTAAATATGCGTTGAAATTAATAAAGGACGAACTCAAGACCAGGACCAGAGTGGGACTCATATAAATGCGTCTTGAAAAGAAATTATATCCTCACTTACGAAGATGCGGATAAAGAACTATATGAAATGCAACAAAATACTGACACAGACAACATCAACGATAGCGCTAGTGTTCCACGAACGCCTAGATATGATGATGATTTGATAAATTCCGAAAAATTGGCACAAAATTTGGTAAGTCTTTTCTTATTGAAATAATTGCTTTATATAATTACTAGCAGCGCCCTGCGGTTTCACCCGCGTAAGTCCCGATCCCGTGAGAATATCGTGATAAAAAGTAGCCTATGTGTTATTCCAGGTCTCCAGCTATCTGCATACCAAATTTCATCGCAATCGGTTCAGCTGTTTTTGCGTGAAAGAGTAACAAACATACATACATACATACTCACATACAAACTTTCACCTTTGTAATATTAGTAGGAAGGATATGGAAAGTTCAATTTATTTTATTTTGTGTATTTACGTCACAAATTAAAATAAAATTGTGATCATGGTCCTAATTTGTGTTACAGGAAAACACACAACCATCTGCCAATGATAATGGCACCGTAACCGAAAATGTATTTTGTCAGCAGCCCGAATCGATGCAATTATTGTACAGCTCAGAAGATATACAAACCATAATTGCTAATCAATCCGTGATTTTAGAAAAGATTAATTTAGTCCTGGATAATCAAAAAAAAATTGCACTGAAGCTGGCTTCCTTAACAGTGCAATTGGAGGAAACGAACGCTTCAATATTTCAAGAAAAAGAAAGACCAGTAACTGTTACATTGCTGTCGGACCAATTAAAATCCGAAGAAGCCAATCAAAGAATTTGAATCGAATTTAGCTGATAAGGTCCAAAGAAAGAAGTATTCCAAAACTTTGTCATTGTTGTGCTCATCTTCAGTGGGTAGCGGCACAACTTGCGCATATAAGCTACTGGATTTACTTTTCTCCAAGGATTTTCTTTGCCAATGTTCGTAGTCTGGCGATAGCAAAGGAGCGGTGCCTAAAATTCCTCTCAAAAATTACTAGAATTTCCGCAATTTTTTTTTTGAGATTATCAATTCTTGGGATTCAAGTTTTACAGACGATGATGCAGAATTTTTTTTAAAGTTTGTCGTGCGAAATGCTACTAAACGTAAAGCAATGAAAGGATTACGGCGGTCATCAAAACGAAGCCGCAAAAATAAAAATCAAATGAAAAAAAAGAAGTGCTAATGACAGTGAAGAACTTGGGGCCGGTGATGAACATAATGCAACAACAGAGAAAACTCTCAAGCTGGCGGTGAGAGTAAGGTCAATAACAGGGGACTGCGTCAAGCTGGTGAGCCTGAAGTTGACGACAACAACGACAACATTGACGAACACGGGGAAATGAGCTTATGCTCATTTTTATGCCAACATCATCACACACGCACTCAAAAACACAGACACACGCATACACGCAGACACACACGCACAAACTAATAGTTACTTAATTTTTTTTACTTTTTTACTATTAATTTTACATGCTACAAATTTAACTAACACAACACAACAGTAAAAATTGTAGCAAATTAAATTAAAAGTATTTTTATATCATAAAAATAACGACTGATTGTTAATTACTCGGCTTAATATAGAGGATTTTTTTTTCTAACGTACCTGTTATAGATTAGACAATGATTAATAAGTCACAAGATTCTTAAGGTGAAGGGGTAGTACGGTCCCGCAAAATTTGAATGATTTCTAGTTTTTTGCAAAAATGATCAAGTTTGAAATCGAAATATAATGATTTTTGTATGTTGCCACTCTAAATTATTGTTTTCCAACTGCTCAAACCTTAATTAGGGTTTGGAACCATCCCAAATTTGAATGAGCCAGCACCATCCAATAATTGGCGGTTATTTCATAAAGGGCAGGTACATTAAAATTTGGGATGATTTCAAACCCCAATCAAGGTTTTCAGCTGGAAAACAATGTTTTAGAGTGGCAAAATACAAAATATAATTATATTTCGATTTCCAACTTGATCATTTTTGCGAAAAACTATAAAAAAATCAAATTTCGCGGGCTAGTATTACCCCTTTACCTTAAGAATATTGTGTAAGACTATTGTGTTGTTAGTGTGAGATCAAAGTTTAAATTAGATACTTAAGAGTGAAGAGTATTATGTTAATTATTTCTACTTCCTAGATATAAGCAACGACTGAATTTTAATTTGGTAAGCTAAGTGTAGTTACATTAAATTGTTTTTGAAGATTTTTTTGTAAACATAAGATATAAGTAACATTTAAACAAGTTTTTATTATAGACGGTATATCTAGCTGGTATATCTATAAGGATGATTAGGTAGGTACATACCTGAAATTGTTAATTTTTGTCACATTTTGTTTTTAATTTTGTCTTAATTTTATGCCTGCTATTACGTCGAACACAACCAATTTGGTTACTATAATTAAGACTTCAGTAATATATAAAAATGTATTAAAAAAAATGTATAAAATAGTGTAAAATGTATTATTTTGATTTATTCATAAATTTTAGTAATAAATTCGTGAATGAACTCTCATAAATGAAAATACAGTAATAATGAAACTTTGTTTTATTTTCTTACATAGTATGTATTAAAGGGATAAAGTAATCATACTCTTTATACGAAGTACAAACTAATTTACATTTCACTTCTTTAGGATCTAAAATAAGCGTAGTAGGTTCGTCAATTCGTAAACTTTTACATTTGTATACCAAAACGAGAAGACTTCATAGGATATTCAAAAACTTCTTCTTTATTATATAAGCGGTGACCTTTAATGGACACAACATTAAGATCTTCAGCAATTATACTAATTTTAAAAATGTCATTATTCACTGTTAATACATACCTATCTTTTGTTTTAGAACTTAATCTAAAATCTTGAAAATTCAAAATGGACAAGCTATATTTACTCTTAGAGACGAAGGGATGTGTAGTTTTTTTTTCTTTTCTACGTCAGTATTTATTCCACTATTTTCACTATCTTCAATTAACCTTTTGGCTACCTGTGCAAGTGGTTAGTGGTAGACAGTTTATTTTATGTCCACAAAAATTATATATTGCAGCTGTCAGTACTATTATTTGCTAAGACCTGAATAACACTGAACTATTTACACAAATTAACTCTTACAACTTTACATTGCTGTCTTCGTGACGTTTAATAGTGTTAATATACAGGCTAAAAAGTAATTTTCAGCTATTGCAGTTCGATTGTGCTCTAATAAGTCTTCGTAAATGCAAAAATTACCGATGTGAACCTTATGTGACATCCTATAATGCAGTTTTGTGTTTATTGGGGACGAGATGACAGCCGTGGCCGTAGAGTCAGTGGAGAAAACCACTAAAAATACGCTATGTAGTGAAAAAATCACGAGAGCCCTCAAAAAAACACCAGTTCCAGTTGGGAAGGTGGCAACACTCCAGCGCCAAAAACCTACAACGTAACAGTATTAATAAAAAAAAATATGATCACTAACTGTTATGAGCTCCGTTGGTAGTAATAAAAATGTAGAGAATAAAAAAAGTATGAAAAATAAAATTATGAAGAGTGATTATTTATTATGAACACAAATCGGTAAGTAAGAATTTTTTTATTAAGAATAATCAATATGATTTTGAATGGTATGAGAAATAGAGTTGAAAAGTTATGTAAGACAATGCGCACCGCACCCATATATTTATATACATATATCTTGGAAAATTTCTGACATGTAGTCAAGTCGAGCGAGTCATTGTACATTAATCAATATGTCCTCGAAATCAAACAATTTACACGCATTTTAACTAGGCAGAATCGCCATCAGTCATAAGTTCAATTCAATTCATTTCCGGGCAGAGACAAGTTACATAGTCGCCTTTGGTTCCTATAGTTTCCGGCATTTTCAATTTGAAATCAAGCATTGTACCTACACTATATCTAGCCTGTTCGAACTTATACAATGTGAAAGAGAAAAGCTAACGTTGACCCATAACGTTGTCAACTATCTTGTCGAGCGTCAATCAACCAATCACTGCAAAATTTGCAAAAAACCAAAAGTTTTCACCGAGACAAGTGACGAGAGACACACGAAGCCAATTTTCTCTAAGTAGGTATAGATAGTTTGTGTTGCAATAAGTGTCACCGTGTCTTTGAAGCTTAACAATTCGAGCACACGCACACAGCACACTGACACAACGTAAATGGAGTTAATCTACTCGCACAAACAAAGCCCGAACTAGCTAGCTAGCTAGAGAATTGCAAAAACTGCAGGATCTCTAATCAAGTACTTAATCATAATTTGATCATCAAATTATCTTATTTACAGACGAAGGCTTCTAATAGAACTTTTGGAGAGACGGTGAGGCGAGGAGAGCGTGGGTTCAACTCCGCCCTCCTATTGCCATGTGGCCGGCGCCGTCAAAGCCGGTACCGATACCAAAAAGGTTGGGGCCACAGTGGTGAAGAGGACAGACACTGTGGTCCCAACCACAATAAATGAACTTTTTTTAAAACATCTCTTTTATTCAAACTTCCTGAATAGATATGCTGCATAATATAGTTAGGCAAGTACATAGCTAACTAGATCTATTACTAATGCCTGGGCCACACTACGGGAATATGCCAAAAAATCCGGCAAAAATTTTGGTGACCTACACGACGAATATCAAACCTTATGTTTGGGAGCATAAGGTTTGATATACATCGTAGCTACGCCAACGTTTGTGCCATTTCATTTCAACACCATTACCTACGATAAACAGCTGTTGTTTTTGCTCCGTAAAATTATGTTTCAAATCTGTGTAAAAAGTGCGTGAAATTGACAAAAACACTTGAAAAAGTTTTAATAAATTGGTTTTCTACAAGATACAAATATAGAAAAAGTGTTTTGGTGTATAATTATCGAAATCTAGACCAATTTTAATCAAAAATATACCGACGTGTGTTGGAACGAAGTGCTTTGGAGTCTAAGGGTTGGACCTCATCTGGCAGCACGGAATCGCCTTCTTCCGTCGCCCTTTCTCTTTTTGTCGCTTAGAACTGCCATTTGCCAGACCGAGACAGAAAGCATAATGCGATAGCACTCGGCGGAATCCTCGAGGCGATCGGCATCACGGACAAAATGCAATGGTCGGCAAGGAGACTCCGGAACGCTGAAGCGCGCGATAGCATGCTAACCCATCCTTTCACCGCCGATCACTTGCTATCGCATGCTGTCTCACTCTATCGTACAATGGCGCACGCGGCCGCTCGTCAGCTCAGTGCAGCCTGTTCATTCATGCCGTACGGATGGAAATAACAATGACTGACGAAAATGTGATAGTTTTAGTGCAGAAATATCCTTGTCTCTATGATATGGAGTCGGCGGAATACAGTGACCAACACCGTAAAGAGAATGCTTGGGAAGAAATAGTGAAAATAATAAATCTCAGGGGTAAGTATTTTTATGAATTCGATTTATTTTTTAAAATTTGTAGGTAAACACAGATATTTATTTATTTATTTATTTATTTATTTATTTATTAAACAAAATCCACAGCTCTTGAGGCTTAAACAGACTATACTTATATACTAAACTTACAGCCAAATTAAGGATTTACATTACATACATAGACCTAAAGTAAACCAACTGTCGAAGAAAACGCAACGAATAACTTAAGTAAGAATAGGTACATCTGCTAATAAAATTATTATGTGGGCACATTTATATACGGAGGTAGGCAGGCATATGGTCCGATGACGTGTATTATTAAACGTTATACCCATCTATGAGTCGATGGCTCTCAGAATCTGATTAACAAAAGAGAATTTACTCTCCCTAAAGACATCTACTGTACTGAAACAATTATTATAGGTTCGTTGTAATCTGGCTACCAAAGAGTTATGTGCATAGTTGGTACGAGTTCCAGCTACAGCAAACAACCTGACGTGTCTGGTTCGAGTTTTGGGACAAGACAAACGTAACACACTAGATAGCAACTCAGGGCAATCGATATAACCATTACATATTCCATGCAGGTAGGCCATATCAGCCAAAGTCCGACGATTGTCAAGGGTGGATAGACGGTAAAACTTACAGGCTTTTTCATATTCCTCAAAAGAGCGATAGCAACGGAAGTTTAACTGTTTAATAAACTTATTTTGTATATTTTCAATACATTGCTTATACGTAATGTACTGGGGATGCCAAATTATAGAGCAATATTCTAATATACTTCTAACGTACGCGTAGTATAAAACCCTTAAGCATCCCACATCATGAAATGGGCGACTAGCTCTAATTATGAAACCTAGCGACTTATAAGCCTTCCTATTCATTTTCTCTATGTGTTCGCTAAAAGTTAGCTTAGCGTCCATTACAACCCCTAGATCTTTCACTGAATTTACTTTATTTATAGCAGAACCGTTGATGTTATAGCTGAAGTCAGTGGGGCGTCTTTTTCTTGTGAAAGAGATGTAGTGACACTTGGTTACGTTTAATCCTATTCTATTATCAGCATAGTAACAATTCAAACGATCAAGATCAGCCTGAAAATTAACACTATCTGATAAGTTTTTTATTTTCATAAAGATTTTTGTGTCGTCAGCATATAATAAATATCTTGCGTATTTGAAACAGGAGCCTACATCGTATAAATAAGAGGCATAGAGCAATGGCCCCAATATAGACCCTTGCGGAACGCCAGATGGGATTTCTATAAAGTTAGAGCAGAACCCACCCACAACGACGGCTTGTGATCTATTTTTCAGATAGGACTCCATCCATCTGAGTAGGTTGCCGCGAATGCCCAACTCGTACAGTTTTCTCAAAAGTATAACGTGATCCACCCTGTCGAATGCTTTTTCGAAATCGGTATAGACCACGTCCACCTGAGAACCTCCGTCCATCCCTGTCAAGACATACTCAACGAACACGCCAAGGTTTGTCGCAGTAGAACGCCCCTTCATAAAACCGTGTTGTTCTGAAGGGATTAGTTTACATATCACGGGGTATATGCGATTATGGATTACTCTCTCAAAAAGCTTACTTACCACGTTTAAAATTGATACAGGACGATAGTTCTCTACAGAACGTTTTGTACCTTTTTTGTGAATTGGGACAATGTGGGCTTTTTTCCACATTGTTGGAAAATATCCCTCCATAATACACTTATTGAATATCAGTGTAATAGGTACAGATATAGACACAGCACAGTTAACCCAAAAGACTGGTGGAATTGTGTCACATCCGGGACCTTTAGTGATGTCGATGCCTTTAATAAGCTTAATTATTTCATTTTTATCAACTTGGAAGGATTGTATAGTGTTTGTGTGTAGGTTATCGTTAATTTCATTATTATAACACTGAGCTGGCTGTGAGAAATTATCGAGGAAAAAATTATTAAAAGCCGAGCAAATATCTTCTTGGTTATCCAAAATGACATCACCGTGTGACATTTGCTGAGGATAACCTGTGGTGTGACTCCTCATATTTTTAATATAGGACCAAAAAAGCTTAGGGTTTAATTTTATTTTTTCTTGGCTAAGTTTAATATATTCATTATAACAACTAGTTTGCAACAGTTTTTGTCTATGTCTCAATTCACTAAAGTCCGCATAGTCCAAGGGGTTCTTGTAACGTTTCCAATCAGAATGTTTTTTTGACTTTTCTTTAATTAACTTAATCAATGCTCTACTGTACCAAACGGGGTAAGTATATGATCCAGAACAACAAACCCGGGGAACAAAATTTCGAATTAAGGCATACAATATGGAGTAAAAATGATCAATAGAGCAATCAATATTATTATCATGAAGGATAAATGACCAATCTTGCTGCTCCAATGCTGCATTTATGTTCATGTAGTCAGCGCGATGAAACTGTTGTTTTACCCTACTACGAGGTTTAAAAGGTCTCAATGTAATGTCAGGTGCAGCAATGTCCAGTGTGACATGAAAAAGGTCCTCCTTAACCAAGAATTGATGTGACACATTAACCACTAAAGCAGAGTTAGAGAATACCAAGTCCAAGACATTTCCGCATTTATTTTTATGAGTATTATACTGAGTGAGACCTAAGAGTGACAAGGAGGCCAGCAAGTCATCTGCTGCCGTCTGCAACTCGATGGACCCTTTTTTCAAAATTGTTGGCTTGTCTAGATCCCAACGAATACAGTGCAAGTTAAAATCGCCAGCGATAATAAAGTGATCATCCTGGTGCAAACTCTGGATCCTAGTAAAGAGTTCAATAAATATCTTAATTTTCGAGGGAATTAGTTGATAATTAGACAAATATATAACAGCAATGTGCAGATCACTTCTTGATTGAGCAGTTTTTGCAGGTATAGTAACCCAGATGCACTCGAGATCATTGTGAAGCCATTCCGAGCGGATACGTGCCTGCAAGCTTGACTTACATAAAATCATAGAACCCCCGCCATATGAACCACCTCCTCTATCATTTCGAAATATGCTAAAATTGTTATTACAAAGTTCACCGTCCAATATTCCATCACACAGCCATGACTCAGTAATCATTATGATATCCTGTTCTAAAAGTAACAGATTATTATAAAATTCGTTTGTCTTTGTCCTTAGTCCCCTGACATTTTGATAAAAGAGACTTAGTTTCCTAAATTCGTTCATTGTTTAAAGTACAGAATATAACCACATATATAAATAGTACCAATACTAGAGACATAATTGAATAACAAACTATCAAGGTAAACTTGCCAGAGTAACGAGACCCATAATAAATCACTATTTGAGCTAGGTGAGCATAAACACAAACAACACAGAATCTATTGCCTACCCACCACTGTGTGCACTGTATGTGTGTACAATGTACAAAATATAGACCCCATTCAAGGTAACAACTTATACTAAAAGTTTTACAAAACAAGAACAATGAACAGTAACTATATAGACTAATATTGTCAATTAGGAGACAATCTACATGTAATAAATGGGTTATGTACAAGTAAATAGCATTCCCATCAAAGAATAGCTGCACACATATGTACCTAGCATCTTTATACCTAGTAGAGCACAAACAGTAACTAAATAAACTAATATTGACAATTAGGAGACAATCAACATGTAATAAATGGGTTATGTACAAGTAAATAGCATTCCCATCAAAGAACCGCTGCACACATATGTACCTAGCATCTTTATACCTGGATATTAAAGAGAAATGTATTTATTATTCTAATAGATACATATTATTTATGCTAGACGCAGTCGTAAGATTATTTATTTCCCTAGGTCAAGACCAATCTATTACTGCAATACTGATAAACGCGTAATTTTTAGTTTATTATGTCCTATGTACCCTCTCGTCCTGCCCAGTTAGACTTCCAATATTGGTATTAAAATATCTTTTAAAAAAAATTCTAACCACAATCGCACTCATGTTATTATCATTTCCTACGATTGGCATTAAATTCTGCAGAGCCCGTTCTACGTTAGGTGTTGACGCATTATAATGTGATGTTCTAGGTTGACGTCCTCTTTTGTTCAAAAAGTTATGTAAACTAATGGTAGCTAAAATTACTTTTATTAATTGGTTAGGCTCTAAACGAATTCTTCTGGAATATATGTCGAACCTCTGCGTCAAAATTCCGAAAGCTAAAGAAAATATTTGAAATTGTAAGTGATGCGGAATCTGCCTTACTTCGTACTTATCACCCTAGTTCTCCTCATTTTTCAAGCTATGGTTATACTAGTAATATAGCGAGTACAACGACGTCGTTGGAAGGGTATGCATCAACTGCAACGGCGTCTTCTGCTAGATATACACCAACTATAACGACGTCGTTGGAAGGGTATGCATCAACTGCAACGGCGTCTTCTGCGAGATATACACCAACTACAACGACGTCGTTGGAAGGGTATGCATCAACTGCAACGACGTCTTCTGCGAGATATACACCAACTATAACGACGTCGTTGGAAGGGTATACATCAACTGCAACGACGTCTTCTGCGAGATATACACCAACTATAACGACGTCGTTGGAAGGGTATACATCAACTGCAACGACGTCTTCTGCGAGATATACACCAACTATAACGACGTCGTTGGAAGGCTATGCATCAACTGCAACGACGTCTTCTGAGAGATATACACCAACTATAACGACGTCGTTGGAAGGGTATGCATCAACTGCAACGACGTCTTCTGCGAGATATACACCAACTATAACGACGTCGTTAGAAGGGTATACACAAACTACAGCCACGTTGTCGTCGACATACAATGAACAGTTTGATGATTCTATCTACTAAGAAAATGGCAAAATTATGTGTAAATCTACATCAAACACTTATTTGATATTGAAGTTGTGATTATTAAATTATTGTTGTTGTTTTCCATGGATGATTAAACTTGTGATATTGTTATTTGAGGAGAAAAGCGTTTACTTAATAAATATTTGTGTCTGGTCTGGGTGTCCTTCTATGTATAATATGTATGTATTTACAAAAGAAAAATAAATATAAGTATTATATCCGTTGTCTAGTCACCGTAACACAAGCTTAGTCGCTTACCACGGGGCTAGATGGCGCTGTGTGTTCGCAGAATTTATTTATTATTTATTTATTATTATTTACTTATTGTAGTTGTGATTATAAAGAAAAAGTTGTTAATTGTTTCTCAGATTTGATTAAAGGATTAATTAATAATAGTGTATTTTACTTACTTTAGACAAACACACAATTTTTGTTTCACTGAGACGCACTTCCGGAACTTTGTGTTTTGCTTTTGAAGAGTAGGCTGCAGTAGGTCAACTAATTCATTAAAATCATTTAAAGTCATTCCATAATAATCTACGAAACTATCTGGATATGTCACTAAATCCGGAAAATGCGTAACATATTGTCCATGAACCGCTCTCTGCTTCCAAAAAGGATGAACCCAGTATCTCCGTTTTATTTTGCGAATGCGTTTCTTTTTATTATTTTGATTTTGCATTTCTTGCAAAATACACGCTAGAATCACTGCTCTCTCTTCCGTGGTCCTATCCATCTCACGCTTGAAACTAAACTGATCATGAAAAAACGCGGCAGTATGCCACCCCATGCTGCAGCATGCTGACGCGTGCGATCGCCTTTTTTGTCTGCGGAATGCGACAGCGCGCGTTCGCATGCGGCAGCATACTGCAGCACGTGGTAGCACAGGCGGAACAAAGGCGATTCCGTGCTGCCAGATGAGGTCTCCAACCCTTAACATTTCTTTCTTTCTTTTCAGATCAAAATGAGCAATTCTAAAGGGTTCATCAAGAGAATTGAAATATGAAGTAGTTATATCTTATTAAACTTTTATTAAATAAAACAGATTTTCTTATAATGTGCATACAACTAATTGTATTGTTACCTACCTAAGTAAAGTAATTTTCGATAATTGAGTTTCTCAAAATAAAGCCTGAGGTATTAGGCTGTAATGGGCTATCATCTACAGTTTCTTCTTCATTCTCCTCCTCTTCATTTTTAAATGTCATTTGGTCATTTAATATTAATGCCAGGTTCGATAGCACCGCACAGGCCACAATTATGTTGCACACAGTAAGCAATTTATTGCCCAGACCTCTTCGCAAACAGGGAAATCTTCTCTTCCATATGCCAAATGTCCGTTCTATGATATTTCTGGTTTTTATCTGAGCTCTATTGTATCGACATGATGGCTGATATTCAGGCTCCGGTCTAATAGAGGTGAATACAAATGGTAATGCAGGATAACCACTGTCACCAACTAACCTGCCATTTAAAATACCTTGTGTGTATTTCATGTACACATTAGACATTTAAAAAATTCTGGAATCGTGCATACTTCCTGCCCATCTTGCAACAATGTCTAAAATTTCTCTTCTCGGGCCAACAATTACCTATGAGAAATTAAATTGAAAATGATTTATTGTTCAAAAAATAAGTTTATTGATTAATTTTATAACTATTTGCCTAGGAAGTCAAACTTACCAAAAAAATTGTAGGTAAGTAATGCTTGTTAGATCTTATAGGTACATATAAGAAGTAATGTTATACAGAAGAATGAAAGTATAATTACCTGAATATTAATGGAAAAATCTGACTTTCTATTACGGTAAACCTCGTGATGCAGGGATCCTGGAGTATTGACTATCTTGACATGTGTGCAGTCAATAGCTCCATCGATACCTGGCAAACCAGGCCAGTTTCCATGTCGACCTAATTCTTTGAACAGCTTTCTATTGGTTACTGCTGCAGTTCCTTCCGGAAACTTTATAAATTGATGTACTAGTTTGGCTAAAAGTTCAGAGACTTTTGTAATTATATTAGAAGCTGTGGGCTGGCTCAGTGAAAATAATTCACTGCAAACAAACTGAAATAGTGGAAATTATTATTAGGTTAGTCTATTTTGACAGGATTTTTAGATAATTTATTTATGCATGTAGGAGTACCTATAGTATGTAGGCGCTTAGGTATTTACCTGAAATGATGCTGTAGCATAAAATCTCAAAGTCAATAAAACTGCTATTTCAGGTGAAACTGGTAGACCTCTGTTATCTGACTTTTGGAGTTTATCTCTTATTAAAGACACGACGTAAAATACAGAATCCTGACAAAATCTGTACTTTTTGCCGAAATCTCTAACCAAGAACGGATCAGCGGCGTCCCTTATATAACGTTTCGGCATTCGATAACGTCGTCGTGGCCATAACACTTCATCATAATGCCCTAACATGTCATCATAATAATTGATTTCAAATAAAATTTGCTCGAGCTCCATTTTTTGAATTAAAAACAAATTAACGGAACAGGTACCTACTTAAGTCACGTATGACCCACGATCGAACTTGAGTACACGAAACTGCATCTTGAGAGACATCTTGAGTGCTGAGTTTGATTTATTAATACGGAATGACTCAAGTGATACGTCACTGTTTAATCGCATCTTAAGATAGGTTTATTAATCAGCGCAACAACTCAAGAGCAAGCTCAAGATTGATGTCGAACTTGAGTTCGGTCTATTAATACGGGCCTTAGAGTTATTGGATGAAGAAAAGAGAGAAAGTTTTATGGAAAGCCGAGAAGAGCTGAGGACAAAAGCAAAAAAGCAGATTTTAGAAATTCAAGAAGAAAACAGGAAGATTTTTAATAAGAAAAGAAAGGATAGTAGAGTATATCAATAAGGAGATTTAGTGTGTATTAAGAGGACGCAATTTGGTACCGGTATGAAGATAAAACCAAAGTATTTAGGACCATATCGAGTAACGAAGGTGAAGAGATGTAACCGATATGATGTGGAGAAGGTTAACTCACAGAGTGAAGGTCCCAATAAAACGTCGACGTCATCAGATAACATGAAACCATATCCCGAATTTGGGAGTGACGAGGAGTAATTAATGATGTAAGTATTTTTGTTTGTCAAGAAGATGGATGTTACGAACGAAAGAAGATGAATGTGTGTTTTATTAGGTAGGGAGTTTTATCCATTAACGATTTTATTTTGTTTTGTGTAACAAAAATGTTTTGCTTAAGTACTAAGTTTATAATCTAAAACCTAGACTGAAGCCGATGTAGACTGAGCTGTGTGACCGGAAGCCGATGGCAGATACTTCTTAGATGGACGACGACGGTGTGTGATACGGAAAAAACGTGCGCGACGAAAAATAATCTAGACGTAATTAAACTACTACGTTAAATATAAAGTTTTAATTACGATCCCCTACATATTTGTCATTACATGACTTAAGACAATTACCACCAGTTGGTGATAATTGGGTGTTCCAACCTATTTCACGAAATCCTCTTGCTGAGGGGACACCTATTTGGGATCTATTTCTACTTACTGAGTTAAACCAAATAATGCGACAGAGGGACGATGTTGCCTTTGCTACGGCATTAAATAATTTAGCAAGTGGAACCATGACGAGCCTTAGAAACTGGAAGGTTACTTCGGTTCGTTTCGACATAGAACTGTTTAGAAGTCGTTGTTTTAGTAATTCTACGTTACCAGATGATGCTCGAGGCGCTGTTAATTTGTATGCTGGCAACCGAGAAGTAGACGACCATAACAGTAGAGTTCTGTCAACTATGGATAGTGAAGGTGCTTTGTCATTGGCAATCGATTCTGTCTCAGGAGAACCAAATGCCACTATGAAGGAGAAAGCCTTAGAAACTGGAGGGTTACTTCGGTTCGTTTCGATACGACAACGATACGATAATACGATGGTTTTACTGTCACCCTACTATCAGAATGTGACAGTAAAATCATCGTATTATCGTATCGATGTCGTATCGAAACGAACCGAAGTAACCCTCCTGTTTCTAGGTTGTCAACTCAACAAACATATGGACTTCCTAAAAGTTTAATATTAGGCAAAATATATGTTGACAATTAACATAGACACTGCTGATGGTCTAACTAACGGTTCTTCTGGAGTATTAACAGCTATTGATTTTGCTATTAACAAAAAATCTGGTGAAAAACGGCCGTTGTGGATTTGGTTGAACTTGCTATTATTGGTAAAATTAAAAGAAATAAGGCTGCTAGTTCACTAAGTCGATATAAAAATAGATTAAATAGAAATTGAACTCCATTAGAGCCGGTCACATACGCAATAAAAAGATATAAATCATCACATTTACAAGTTCGCAGAAGTCAATACCCATTAGTTCCAGCAGAAGCCACCACCATTCACAAAAGTCAAGGTACAACATTAGAACGAGTTGTTGTCCATTTAAAACCTACGATCCAAAGGTCTATGATATACATCGCATGTTCTCGTGCAACTACAGCGCAAGGTCTATTTCTAGTGACTGAATCATTCAAAGCACCCCGTCCTCCAACTAGTAAAGATGCTATTGTAAAAGAAATGGCAAAGTTACGTGAGAATCAAATAGTACCAATTTTTTAATTTCTTAGAGAGCCCCATAATTTCACACAGATTTTGTACCATAATGTACAGTCTTTGAAAAAACACATGCCGGATATAGCCAGTGACCCACAAATTTTACATCAGAAACTTGGAGTTGCACAGAGGATTCATCCTCTCTACCGGATTTCGTAGAAATCGTTAGAACCAATCGTTAGAACTAAGACAGCGGCCGCTAATCCTGGTTTCGGAATCTCAGCGTGGGTCAAACAAGACTTACACATCATTTTTCCCAGAAGTTACTTCCAGCAATCTAGTACTTTTGGTCACGTTGAAGCAGTCTCATTTGAATATAATAATCATAGATTTTTTGCATTATACAAGTCGCCTAAATTTACAAACAAAACATTAATGGAGTTAATAAACGAAAATGTTCTTTGCAACAACAATATGCCAACATTACTTTTTGGAGACTTCAACGAAGATTTTTAAAAGACAATTGTATACTGTCATTTATGGAGAACGCTGGATACAGGACGTTATTACCACCTTGTCCTACTACGCGAGGAGGCACACAAATTGATAATATTTTTGGAAACATTTCTTGTCAAACTGGAAGGAATATATTTTAGCTTGTTTAGCTATCACAAGAATATTTGGGCTCGCATATAGTTAGATCTAAATCCCATCATTTAGGTACCTAATTATAATGTTTACTTATCAATAAATTAATTTAAAAAAAAAACACTATAATTGAAACATCGATCAAAGTTACAACGAACTACAAGAACTTAAGGGGGGCATACAACAAATATGATTGCGAAATATTGTGAAAAATACAAAACCTGTTGTATAGATAATGGTACGGAACCCTTCGTGCGCGAGTCCGACTCGCACTACAAAACAATACAAAACTCTATCATGGATGTATCAGAAGCAACGCGCAATGCGATCCCAGCACCCACTACAAGCCAGCAAAAGGTTAAGAATTTTAACCGACCGAATAATAAAACTACCAAAAAGCCTCCAGGTCCAACACGTAAGTCCACAACCGAAACACAACTAACGAATGACCTTTTATGGAAAGACAGTTTCATTATAGACGGTGAGACCGGCTTTGTTAGTGAACAGAGTGCAAAGGAATTCCACGCAGACGCCGCAGGATTCGTCAACCTTATAAAGCAAGAGTATAAGGCTATCTCAGACGTCGACAAATATTATGCAAAATCAATTCCAGCTAGTGCCCATGTATAACCACTCGATCATATACTGGTACAAGCTTGCACTGATTTCTCAAAAGCGTGGGACGTCGAGTGTAGACCAGGACAGGCTCGTAAGATTCGTCCAGGGCTACCAGTCCAACACGATAGCAGCCGGAGCCGGAGAATATTTAGATGGCTTAGGTGATTACGAGGATCACACGGGGGTGAAGAACCTCCTGTCGTTCACCGAACCGAACGACCAAGGCCACTACGGGTGCGCGACGGCGCAGAGCCACAGTCTCTACGAGACACTCCCGGCACCAGCAATCTTCTACCGCCGTGTAGTAGAAGATGTAATTTCAACTCAACCCACGTCTGGCAAGCGACATATATTCTGTTCCTAACGTTCCCGCTTTTTCTAATTAATTGTGGTTGTTTAAATGAATCGATTTTTGCCTGCGTCGTCCTAAGTTGTATGTAGAATATGCAAAAATCGAGCATAGAAACCCACAGTTTATAAAAGTTTTTATGATACATGTCCAACTCAAGTGGGTTTTGGTACGTCCGGTCCTCAGAACACTCCACACAGTGCGCGCTCGGTAGACTGTGATGTATTTATCGTCAGTTCGTTTTGAAAAGTTGTGTGTTGTGATGGAATAATGTCTGGGTAAGTAATCTACGTCTACCTCTAGCAATATTCAATCTCTCTTTGTGTTTATAACGCATTTAGTACGTGAAAAATTGGTGGTTTTAATTTGCATGACGCCAATCGACATTTTCCTACTAACATTCCGGTGCAGGAATTCTCTCGAAATGTATATAAAATTTTGTGATAACAGTTGGCTTTGTGTTAAAATAAGTGTAGTAGTTCATAATCTACAGTATTACTACAACACATTCGATTTATTATCTGTCGATGTCCCAAAAACAGAGTCAAATTTCGAGATTTTGAATTACTTATGTAGAATGGGAACCTAAGATGGTAAGTGTTATCTCCAGTTGATAAACTTTATCTTGCTATCCCCATCACGACTGAAGAAGTAAAAGTTAAACGTCCATTCGATTGATCCCAGTTCATGTCAGTCAACCGGATATATCATGTGTGAAATAGACGCAATAATGGACTCGATTACTCACTTACGAGAAAATTATTTTTGTACACGACACTTAAAAAACCAATTAAGTAGTTAGAAGACGAAGAGACTTAACAGAATTTTATTCCCAAGCCAACGACCCAACGTATGATTTAGGAGAAAATATAAATAAAACATTCGATTTTTAAGACAAAGTGAGTAGAAATGACAATGAACTTAATACCATTAACGACGGAATAGCCGAATTAATTTCCTCTGCACAAAAGTCAAGAATTTTACTTGAACAAGCTTCTCTCGAGATGACAAAATTATTTTTGAAATTGCGGACAGGAGAACCAATTCGCAGAATTTCGACACTGGATCCTGCCTGATATCAGACCCCAGAAATCGGCTCTGTTGATTTCTAATACTACATATATTTATGTGTATGTCGTATTAATCCTACCGCTATTTATAGCATATGTCTTCGTTGGTCTTTCCACTTCATGGGTGAAAGACAGTTAGATTGTTTACAACTAATTAATGACAATCTGCATCATATTCCCACCCCCATCGTGTATATCAGGATGGCGGGTGTAGGTCTTAAAATCGTCCTGAGAGGAATGTACTAGCAATGTACTGAATGTACCTAAAATTTGGAGCAATGTACTATTTCAGGGCCCAAGTTATTAAAGAAACAAGGTACACCCGCCAACCTGACGTCAGCTTGGCGGGTGTACTTTTATTTTGAGCCAACTAGACACTTCTGGAAATGGAATAAACTGCCAAAGAAATGTACGAGGAATGTACTCTCACGTATTAAAAACCCAACCCAATATAGCGAAAGGTTACATAGATATCATCAAAAGAAAATAAATACTAATAGGCGCGGACGTGGCAGTGACGTGGCGGTGGTTAATATCTTTTTTTAACACGTTAACCACCGCCACGTCACTGCCACGTTGACGTCAGGTTGGCGGGTGTACCTTGTTTCTTTAATAACTTTGGCCCTGAACATTGCTCCAAATTTTAGGTACATTCAGTACATTGCTAGTACATTCTTCTCAGGTATATAACTTTACGATTTTAAGACCTACACCCGCCATCCTGATATACACCCCCCATCGGTGACATATTTGTTGACGTTTTGATATTACTATGCCTTAATCAATAACAATAACTCGAAAATAAACATTACAACAGAAAGAGTGTGGCGGATAGTAGAAATTGGTAGTTGTAATGGTGTGAATTGTGGGAAGTCCGACTTGGAATTATTGTGAGTCATGTTATAGAATTGCGTGAAACGTAATTACCTGGTGAAAACTGGTTTTACTGGAGAGGATGGCTATTTTGTGAATGATGTTCTTTTGACCAAAAAGCTCATGCCATGAGGCAGGTTTTTCGACGTGTTCCGAATCGGAAAGGATTTCATACATTAAAAACCGATAAAAAGCGGGTTCTTGCACCAGAATGCGACTGAATCCCACTAACAACGACCAGGCAATCCCAAGGACTGATTACGGCACTACCACGTTCTGCCAATTTAGCTATTTGAAGCCATGTGATGGCTCACCACGTTTCAAGTAATCCCTTTCTATACTATATTATAAAGAGGTAACGTTGGTAACATATATGTATGTATGTATGTATATTGGGGGTAATCTCCGGAACCACTGGACCGATTCCAAAAATTCTTTCACTAATAGAAAGCTACATTATCAGGGAGTAACATAGGCTAATTTATAAAAAAAAAAAAATTAGGGATCCGTAAGAAAATTGCAATATTGTAACCAAAGGCAGAAAACTCAAAATAAAAAATAGCGTGCGCAGCAAAAACTGTTGATATTAGAACAAAATAATGTACTACAGGTTTGTAGTTCTTATAAATATCTACCAAAAAGTCCGCGATGTAACATATCCAACTATTATAGGTAACTCACAATAACAGCTTTTGTGTTAAAAATTTAATTACAATGTAGGTAGGAACAAAGGTTGGTTATCTTACAATAGTATAAACCCGTATCCAAATAATTTATTTTATAATTAGAACTATTTATTTCTAAGTAAATTCCTTTTTAAATCATTCGAATCGGATATTTTTAGAAGTTATCACAAGTTTAAAAAGTACCTACAGTTACAAAATAAAATATTAGCAACAAATTCCGGTGTTTTTTTTTTCAATTCCGCTGATTTTACATAGCCAGTTTTTTAGGGTGTTTCTTCGAAATGAAGTTTTGGAGTGATTCTCATTGAAGAACACATCGAAAATTTCTCTATTTTTCATATAAATTACTGGCCACATGCAAAAAGAAAAGTTTTATCGAGGCTTTTAGCTGATAGTTGCAATTAATAAAAAAGAAAGCTATTTATGCCTGCAGATAACAGCTAAAACTAATTAATTTGGCGCGTCCAAACGACGAAATTGTGTCGTTTTTCATTTTTTTCTATAATAAATGAACTCATAAAACTAATATTAACAATTTACATCGATATTCCAATGCATGTTGATTGATATTAACATATTCGAATCATAAGAAATGTCATAATTATTAAATTACAACAATTTAAAAAATGTCCTGTATGTAAATAATCATTCGTCTGGCCCAATATGTCAAGCGCGCTCTTCACTCGCGCCGCGAAAGGCCGCGAAAGCCGCGAAACGCGTGTGTAGATGGTTTCGCGCGTTCACGTTCACGCTTCGCGCGTTCACGTTCACGCTTCGCGCCGTTCCCCGTTCGTTGTCGGTTTTTTGTCCCGCGACAAAGTTTCGCGCTTGGTTCACGGCGCGCGAACGCGAACGCATCTACACTCGCAGTTCAGTAGCTGAGAAGACGCCGTCGCAAGTGGTTGTGCATTATTGCGTATTTACTTAACGATAATTTTTTAAAATGAGTACTACATGGAATAATGAACTTGAGCTAAAACTTATTGAGTGTTTTCAATCCGAAACAATACTTTGGGAGTCCAAACACAAGGACCATAAAAATAAGGTCCACGATGCCTGGACGCGGATAAGTGACATTTTGAATATTCCTGTGGGTGAATTGAAAAAAAAAAAGGATTCACTTATGTCCAGTTATAGAACCTATAGAAAGAAAGTTAAGGATTCCACTCACAGTGGGGCAAGCTCAAGTGAAATATATAAACCCATCTGGTTTGCGTTCGATATTATGAACTCGTTTCTGGGAGAAGGTGTTCAATGTAAACAAACAATAAATACTGTAAGTATAAATTTATTTCAATATGTTTTAATGCTTAATTAATTATTTTGAAAATAGTTTGTGAACTCGTCTCTTATTTCACGAGCGTTCAGAGCGGCTCGGCGTGGTAAGTTAGGTATATCACGAATGGCGCAATTTCTTTCCATTTCATTCCTCCATAAACCAGGCGTAATTAAGGTGTTGTTCTCATCATAAGTGTCCACTGTTCCGTGTGGTGAATAAATGCTTAAAGAGGAACTTTTTCTTAAGAAATTATGTAATAATATACACGTTAATGTCAAAAGTTTTACTTTTTCCGGATTTAATTGGATTGGTTTTTTAAATATTCTAAATCTTGTTACAAGTATTCCAAACGTATTCTCCACTACAACTCTAGCACTAGATAAACTTTGATTAAATTTACGTTTTGGGGTTCCCCAATCATGGTTACCAGGATAAGGTTTCATTACATGTTCTGTGAGTGCGAAAGCCCCATCTCCAAAAAAAACGTAAGGCATATCTTTATTTGAATTTGGCAATGGATGTGGTGTAGGTAAATTTAATTCATTATGACAAATTTTATTCCATAATAAACTATTTCTAAATACCCCACCATCGCTTATTCTACCTTGGCATCCTATGTCTGCAAAAATAAGATTATAATTGCTGTCCACTAAAGCTAACAATACAATACTGAATGTTTTCTTGTAATTAATATATTCCGATTCTGAATCAATTGGACATTCAATAACGATATGTTTTCCATCAATAGATCCTATAGCACGCGGAAATTTAGGTGCAAATCCTTTTTCAATTTCCTTCCACTCTTCCGGACTCGATGGCATCTGTAAAAATAAAAAAAATACATTATTATATTTTTTTTCAGGAAGAATCACCGTCTGTTTGTGCCAATGAAGGGGAGGAGGACAGTTTGGGTAGTAATGTAGATAGTCAACCTTTAAGACCACCAACAGTACGTCGTCGTAAAAACCCTGCAGAATTGTTAGCTGCTGGAGAAACAGTCAAAGATGCTCTTTCTACACTAAAAGAAACTATGAACAATCGACGAATTCAAGAAGATGATGAATGTGACTTACATGGAAAAATTATAGCCAAAAAGTTAAGAAAATTACCCGATAATGAACGAATGCGGTTTGTGTGTGAAATATATAACATGTTTTTGCACCATGAACAAAGTACTACAGTGTTATCTTCGTCATCTGTCGGATCACCCTCTCCATCACCCACTTATTATAATAATGAAATGCAAAGAGGTTTACCACAAAATACGGCGTGCTCGGAACCAACTACATCATACCAGAGAGCAGGAACTTCACATAGCAGTTACTCTGAGCCAGCAATTTATTATTCGCTGCCTCCACAAATTCACATTCACGATCAAACCTCTACCCCTGCGGCTTCACAGGTTATCATAACTTCAAATGCACTTATCCAGCCAGCTACTCAAGAATCCACAAACTATGTGCAAAATGTGATTGATAACGCTTTCAATAACGCTTGATTAATAAATGATTCGATTTATAAATACCTAATTACTTTTCATTGATTATTAAACACTTTTTATAATAAATTGTTTTATTACTTACTTTGATTTCCTCCTTTAGTGCTTCATTCAAAGCTTGGCATACCTCTGGAATAATCTTCGATATCAGTTGAGGTGAGATTTTAAATAAAAAATGGAGACTTTCAAAACTATCACCAGTAGCCAAATATCGCAATGTAATAGCAAGACGTATTCTAGCTGGGATGGCTTTTCTTAATTGAGTATCTTGTTTAGCTATCGCTGGTAAAACTTTGTTCAATAAATCATCAAAATCCGATTGAGACATTCTCGTAAACTTTTGAAATTCTCCTGATGGTTCAGCAATTAATTCGCTCAACTGTCTATCCATGGTGACACTGAAAGAAAAAGCAAATAAAATAAATTATACATTTAGGTAAATGATTAAAATAAATGAAGACAAAATATCCAAATATGTCTACATCCAATATGTTATATAAATGATTATGTTACCTGGTTCTCCCGCGATGGGTTTGAGTCATCCACCATCGTCTTTTTCTCCATCTCTTTTTTATTTGTGTCTTATTTTTGATACATAGGTAATTGTAATATGATATAGCACAGAGCGTCACCGCAGCAGCGACAATCACGTCGTCATCCATTTTCTTTGAGGCCGCGAACGATACTGCGAGGCTTCGCGAGTGTGGAGAGACACATTTAAACGCGAAGTTCGCGGGGCGAATCGCGGCGTGAATTCACAGCAAGAATCGCGGGCGAGTGTAGAGCGCTCTTTACACATGCCAGTTCAATGTACTCTTTAAGTTTTACTATGAAAATAGCGGCTTGTGATTGGCGGCGCCAGTCGGCGTTCACCCGTCACACTGAACGCTCGTGTCTGCGCGTCTTATAATGAGAAATTTCGATTTAAACTAGTGATCTGGCGTTTGTAAGGTAAGTGCTATAATTAATCTGTTACAATATATGGGGTTTTGTTTAGGTAATTAGCTTTTTTGGCAATATCATTAGATCCCTTTAGGTTATATATAACTACTAATTACCGTTAAAACTTAAATAAAAATGTTTTAAAGCGAAGGGAATCGATTTCCTTCAAATTCCTCATTCTTCTGGTCCTCATTAGTCTGGATTAATCTGGCTCTGAAGGGCAGATAAATGAGAATAAGACAGATTAATGAGTATTGTACCAAAAGTAGTATTTATTTAAAGACCATATGAATTTAAGTGAGTCAGATGAATTAGAACCATCTCAAAGTTAAGTAGGTATACATAATTTTTGATAAAAATAATGCCACTATATTATTTCATTTACCAGAAAACTTTAAGAGGGTTCATTCCATTCTCTTTCTCCATACAAACGTAGTTTACGTTTTCCTCCCTGGATAAAGACATTATAGCAAATATGTTTATGCCATAAAACCTATATCTGTCATGTCTTGTCAATGTACGAACCTTTTTTTTTTCTAATTAAAATAATAATAAAAAATAAAATTTATTTGTATTCATGTATAACAACATAATAAAACAGCTAGCAGCAGCTTCCATAGAGGTTCAACCTTTGTATTTTATTTTCAGATATATATTTAGAATGGCAAAACCAAAGAAACAAACAAGAGAAGAAAGACTTAGAAAAAAGAGACTTGCAGAGAAAAAGAGATATGAAAGGATTAAAAATAATGACGATTTGTGGAAAGAAAAACAAGAAAAGAATAGACGAAGCTACATACGTAGAAAGGAAGAAAAGAAACAATTACCAATAAATGACATGACATCCAGACATCAAAGGTTACAAAGACAGAGATGGAGAAAATTTTTTAGGTCATATTACTTAAGAAAGAAGCAAGAAAAACTAACAGCGACCATTCTTGCAGAAAATACGCCACCACAAAGCCCCAGTATCTTGTCGGATGTAGAGTTTAATCTACAAGACATTAATATACGTCCCCAGACACCTACAGAAACCAGAGAACTGGAGTCGCCTGTTCCAGGACCATCAAGGACTTCTCGCAGCATGTCTCAGCAGAACAATGACTTAGTGATTATTCTATCGAATGCCACGTCACCTTCATGTTCTTCAGCAACATTATCATCAGCTGTAAGACGAATACGTTACAAAAAAGATAAAGAAATTCACAATCTCCAGCAAATTATTCATAATTTGAAGCGTCAAACCGACCGTTTTCGGAAACAACTGCAGAGAACACAGATAGTAAAAAAAGACACTATAAGATCGGACAAGCCCATTCAAAAGAAAAGAATGAAAACTACAAATCTATTAAGAACTGATACTACTAGTATGTTGAAAAAAGAAATAGAAACATTTTACGAAGATGATGAAAATAGTCGCATGAGCTCTGGAAAAAAAGAATTTATTGTGAGAAAAAAGTTACGTAAACAAAAGCGATATTTGAGTGACACTTTACTAAATTTACATAAAAAAAATCTGCAAACCTCTAGTTATAATGTAAGCTATTCAGCATTCTGCAAATTGAGACCTTTTTGGGTTCTACTACCTGATTCTCGAGCACGAGACACTTGCTTGTGCAAATTACATACTAATAGGTCGGGGTGTACCAATGAAAAACTTTTTTTTTTTTTTTTATGGAATATGGTAGAAAAACATAGGAAAAGTAAAGAACTTTAATTTTTATTTTTGAATTTTCGAAAAAAAATAATAGTAAAAAAAAACTTTTTTTTTGGATGGTAGTGGTATTCTATTAACCCCCACTTTTTATGAAGCCAATCGATTGAGAAGAGCTCCAGGAACAATGTTTCCATAGACAGTTTTTTTGTCAAACCTCATCACGTGCGACTACAGGGGCTGTAAAGTACTGCTGACACTTGGAAAAAAATCTAGTGGTAGTGGTATTCTATTGGGGGGCGGATCGTCTTACATAAAATTTTAACTCCTATCATCGGAGGTCCGAAAATGTTTCACATACCATTTATAATCATAATGATCATTCTTCATAAAAAATTTAAAAACAAAATATTAAAATATATAATAATTGAAATTCATAATATCACTATTCATACACTTCATTTTACTAATATTTGTTTTAATATATTTGTTTATCATAATGCTCGAAACTCATAATCATTCCAATAAATAACTTTGATATTCATACATGTGTTTTATTCTAATATTCATTTTTATAAATTTCTTAATCATAAGTGTTTTATGCATAATTATTGAAAATCATAATATCTTTATTCATACATTTGTTTCACCTACTATTGTCATCTTACTTGAATTTTGAAATAAAATATACGGAGCACACCGACTCGGATAGGTTAGGTTAATGTAAGAACATGATTACGCGCAGCGCTTTGGCGAGCGAGCGTAGCGAGCGTGCCGCGGCAGCGGTCGCCAAAGCGCCTAATTACTATAAATAAAAACTATTACTGTCATCTTCATCATGTTATAAATAAAAACTATTACTGTCATAAAACTACTATTGTCATCTTACTTGAATTTTGAAATTAAATATACGGAGCACACCGACTCGGATAGGTTAGGTTAATGTAAGAACATGATTACGCGCAGCGCTTTGGCGAGCGAGCGTAGCGAGCGTGCCGCGGCAGCGGTCGCCAAAGCGCCTAATTACTATAAATAAAAAAAACCTGATATATCTTAATCATAAGTGTTTTTATTACAACATTATTAACTAAAGAGTAATTTCTAAGAAGAAATATAATAATAGAATAGAAAATATAATTACATTATGAGTTAACTCCGTTTCAAAAAGAAGATCGCCAGAACACAAGTCAAAAACCATTTATAATTTCACAAAGAGTTTGATTGGGGTAGTTCATAAAAAGTTTTGTTAAAGTTGCCGTTATTAATACAAAAATTATGATAAATGTCTGTTATAAAGTAAGCTATTCTGAACAACGATATTATGAGTTGAAATATGTTCTTAGTAACAATAATTATGAACTAAAGCAATATGATCATTAAATGTTATGAAGAAAAAAATTATGATTTTAAACTGTTCTTGGTAGTAACAGTATTAATAAAAAAATTATGATCATTAACTATTATGAGCTCCGATGGTAGTAATAAAAATGTCTGAATAAAAAAAGTATGATAAATAAAATTATGAAGAGTGATTATTATGAATTCAAATCGGTAGTAAGACAAACAA